>JAGXJF010002397.1:0-538379 GCA_019208055.1 Stipa capillata | reverse complement strand
TTAGCGGTGATTATTCCTAAAGCTCTCCGTTATGGAATCTGGGGTCCGACATTGGCGATGTCTAGATGTCGATTGGGCGGCTTCGAGGGGAGGGGGGAATTG
Organism: Stipa capillata; assembly: GCA_019208055.1. Lineage (NCBI taxonomy): Eukaryota > Viridiplantae > Streptophyta > Magnoliopsida > Poales > Poaceae > Stipa > Stipa capillata. The sequence goes on along the minus strand of JAGXJF010002397.1, from coordinate 538,277 downwards.
GCCACCTCTCGCACCCTCTGATCTCAGTTAATGGAGATCCTACAACATCTGGTTGTCGTAACGAAAAATCCCGCATGCAACATATTTTTCATGCCTATGCAACATCGTTGTAACATTTCTCCTTGTGGTCTAACAAATAGGTGTAAAAAAGGTTACAACATTTCAAATACATGCATATAACAAAAAGTTATATGTTTGCAACGAATCCCAGTTGATGCAACAAATATTTGAAAATTACAACATATGCAACATAAAGAAAATAACGTATGCAACATACAAAATTACTGTATGTAGCAACACAAACACCTTGCAACACACACACAAATTATGCAATAGTCACTCAAAATCATTACAACATACCATCCATGTGTACGTAACAAAAAATTTACAATTGCAATATGTAAAAATAACCTATGCAACATTAAAAAACCCAAAAGCCACTGACATCTCCCATCAACATCTAAGACTAGTAGATTTGTCGCTCTTTGACTTGCCGAGGATGAATCCAACTTGCAGGAACCCTGCAGTCACCGAATCTGGCAAGCCCGGATCAACTCCATGCAGCCTCTTCGTCTTCCTATGCTCGGTGACACAACAATGACCGTTTGGAGCTCAAAGTCGAGCATCACAGACAAGGTTGAGAGCATCACAGACAAGGTTGAGATAGTTCCTCCGTGAGTTCTACCATCCTGTAGGGAGAAGGATGAGAAGATGGATTAGAGGAAAAGAAAATTTTATAAAGAAAAGGAGGGAGAGAAGGAAGAGAAGAAAACTTCATGGAGGAAAGAACAGAAAGAAAAATATATAGATGTGAAAAGCTACCAGAAGCATTTTTCTTGTATTTTCGTGGTTCGGCGGTTGTGTTCCGGTAAATGAGAGTGGATTTGCTACTCATGGTGGTAGCTACGCAACCAACCATTGTCGTTTGATCTGCTATAAGATTCGTGCGTTGAAAAGGCGCTTGGGCCTCTATCCTCCGTACTCTTTCTCTCCGCCCGATGGTCCTCTGTCCTCTTTCCATCCCGCGCGAGTCCTCTCTCCTCTTTCTCTCCGCCCGAATCGACGTCGCCCGCCCTGCCCTGCCGGTAGCCAGCCCGCTCCCGCCCCCAGCGCCCGCCTTCTTCCTCCCCTGCTCCCCCTTCCCCTTCCTCCCCCGCCGCGGCTGCCAGCGCCCGCCCCGCCGCCATCCAGATTTGCCGGCACCCAGGCCGCTCCCCTGCCCTCTTCCTCCCTTGCCCCGGCCGCCAGCTCCGGCCCCCGCCGCCATCTAGCTCCGCCGGCAGCGGTCCCGCTCCCCCGGCTTCTTCCTCCCTCGCCCCCGCCGCCCGCTCGCCCGCCCGAGCAGCAGGGCGCCCTCGCCTCCCCGTGCTCCGATTGCTGCCTGGGCACCGTCTGTATCTGCTTTGTATTCGATATACGCATTCATAGCCGGCCCTAGTCACATCTGTATTTGTTTCCGTCTCCGATAAAAAGAAACGTGAATATCCTGCCTTCCAACGCGCCGCCGTTCTTCTCCCTGCCACCCCGACTCCACGCCTCCCTCTTCCTCGCGGTGCGCGGAGGGTGTGTTGCAGTTCAGTGCGGTGATTTCGGCGCGACGCTGCCACGAGGGATTCATACGGCGGCGTCATATACGAACCCAGTCAGAGAAATCTCCTCTCGTCCGTTTCCCGCTCCGCTTCCCGCGCCGCCGTCCAAAATCCTTCCCCCGATCGAGAGATGGCGGAGGCGCAGCCATCGCCGCGTCCAGAGGAGGAGGATGCGGCGGCGGCGGTGGAGCAGCAGCAGAAGGGTCCGGTGCTGCCCGCGCTGATGCTGTTCGACACGAGGACGAAGAAGACGGAGGTCTTCCGGCCGCTCGCGGAGGGCAAGGTGAGCATGTACGTCTGCGGCGTGACGCCCTACGACTTCACGCCGGCCACGCCCGCGCCTACGTCGCCTTCGATGTCCTCTACAGGTACGTGCCCCCGCCGCGCGGACCGCGCCGGCCTCGCCCCCGATCGATCCAATGCTGCTCCCTAGCTTTTCCTCCGGAGGGCCCCACGACGTCTCCTGTGGCCGCCGGAGCGCGAACGACGAGGACGCCCTAGTGGCGCTTATGGGCCGAGTTGGGCCGCGTGCCCACACCCCACGGGCTGCTATATTGGGCTGCGTGCACACCCCATGTTATATGGTGTTAAATTCATCGAAACTGTTTAGGAAACTGTCCATTTTGTGATATTTTGCCGTCAAATTCACCGAGTATTTTTGTGATATTTTGCTACGCCTGACACTGGCTATTATCATTCAAACCAAAGTGCTGTTCATTAAGCGACCACTCTTTTTTTTTAAGAGGATTTTTTTTCTCGAACACATCGAAACGTGTGTCATTAGGTATTAGAAGAAGAACACCGAGGAAGTGCAAACATACATCCACTAACTATGGTAACAGCAAAACAGAAAACAAAAACACATATGCACACCACAGAAAGGAAAGCAAAAACTCCCTATCTAATCTACAAAACTGCAAAACAGAGGAGGCTGAACCCAGATTGTGTATTAGAGGATTATTAAGTGGCCACTCTCGGAAACTGATGGCAGTGATCTTTCTCTGATATCGTTTACAATCTTTTGTGTTAGGCTAAATCCAGATTTCTAACCATGCTCCTATTTAACAAAGTTCCATATATTTATGCTTGAGTTAGTGCTTCCTGTGAGTATATGTATCATCGTTTGTTCTGAACAATAGTACATTATATCATTGTTCCTATCAGCTTTATACTCATCTTTTTTATTTTACTTGTAGGTATCTTAAGTACTTGGGATATGAGGTTGAATATGTGCGCAACTTCACCGATATTGATGATAAGGTAATACTTAATTGAGAACACACTTAAGAAATCGAGAAAAATAAACGAAAGTGCCTAACAGAGACTGTGTTATTGTTTTTCATATTGGATGTATCCTGTGCACCGTGTACATTAAAACGGATGAATCCTGCGCACGGTGTACATTAAAAAGGATAAAAGAGTTGTTCTCTATGTAATCCTGTATGAATACATCAAAGTGGGATGGCTTTTAATTTGTATATAATTCCCCATTTTGTGGTAACATTTCATTGTATATTTCTGTTCATTAACCATCTTTATAATATTATAAGCTTCAAAATAACTTCTGGAATGAATTCCCCGTAAAATTATGTCTTTTTTTATGTCAAAATTATCTTCAGAAATAAATCTCATCAAAAGAACAGAAAAAAGTCATTTTCATGTCTTGGTGGTTGCTCCTGATCTTCTGCTGTTTTTGTGCAGATTATTCGACGGGCAAATGAAGCTGGTGAAACTGCAACTAGTTTAAGTAGTCGGTTCATCAATGAGTTCCTGCATGACATGGATGAACTTCAGTGCTTGCCTCCGACTCGTGAGCCACGTGTGACGCATCACATTGAACAGATAATAGAAATGATAACCAAGGTACTTTTCAACTACCATGGATATTAATATCAATATAGAAGGGTAACTGATCGATTTGGTTTACTGTGTTCGCCACCCATTCCATGAAATCCAACTGATGGCAGTTACTTTCTTAACTTACCTATTGCCCATGATGGCATGGATATGGGTTGTATACTTTTACTGATTTTCAGATCATTTTGTTTGACATGAACACCTCTATTTCCTACTTGTATATGCATATGGACAGATAAAGGAGAAAGGGAAAGCATATACTATTGATGGAGAGGGTGTATACTTCTCCGTTGATAACTTCCCTGAATATCTCAGTCTATCTGGAAGGAAGTTAGACCATAATCTTCCAGGATCACGTGTTGCCGTTGATACAAGAAAGCATAATCCTGCAGACTTTGCTTTGTGGAAGGTTGCTTACTGCTTTACCTTTTGACTTATGGCTAAATTTCACTTATTGTTGCCTCTATTGCTTATCCTTCACGAAAATGCGTTCGTTGTTCAGTCTGCTAAGGAGGGTGAGCCATTCTGGGAAAGTCCATGGGGCCGTGGAAGACCAGGATGGCATATTGAGTGCAGTGCGATGAGCGCGCATTATCTAGGCCAAGTGTTTGATATTCATGGTGGAGGAAAGGATTTGATCTTTCCTCATCATGAGAATGAGCTCGCGCAAAGCCGAGCAGCTCATCCTGAGAGTGAGGTCAAATGCTGGATGCATAATGGCTTTGTCAACAATAATGGCCAGAAAATGGCAAAAGCAGATAAAAACTTCTTCACTATCAGAGATGTAAGGGGTGAATCTCTTTTCTATCCGTTGGTATTTCTTTCAGTTCAAATTTATATCGTTTCCTTGAAGTTCTACCTGACTTTTTTTTTCGTTGTTGCTGTAGATTATTGCTCTCTACCATCCCATGGCTTTAAGATTATTCCTGATGCGCACACACTACAGATCCGACGTGAACCACTCTGATACAGCCCTCGAGTTTGCATCTGGCCGTGTGTACTATATTTATCAGGTATTTCATATTTGCAAATTTAAAGTCAGGAGGCGATACTTTATATGAGTTATGTTGGATGCATACATTTTGAACTGTTATTTTGTCATTCCTTTAATTCAAATCTCACCCAGACTCTACAAGACTCTGAAGAAGTTCTATCCTTGCACCGTGGCGACACGTTGGATGTCCCAGTTCCAGTTGACGACCAAGCTGTGGTTGACAAGAACCATGAAGAATTCCTGAAACACATGTCAAATGATCTGCATACAACAGGAGCCCTTGACGAGCTTATGAAACCAGTCAGAGCAATAAACAATAACTTGAGTGATTTGAAGGTATTTATTTTGTAGCTTAAGTTATACAGCGTTTGAACATTGAACAACCTTACCGGGATGCCATTAGAATCCGACCAGATCAGTAATTCATGTGATGATGTGTTCTGTTTTAAGAAGTTGCAGTGGAAACTAGAACAGCAGAAAAAGAAACAGCCAGAGAAGAAGCAGCAATAGCAGAAACAGCCCGGACATTTTATACAAGCTCTGATTGCCTTGCATGGTGAAGTCACGAATAAACTGTCTATTCTTGGTTTGATGCCAGCATCATCTTTGGCTGAGGTATATTTATTAGTCTTCATGTTATTTTTTATGAAATTGCTAACTCCTAGTATCTTAGTCACCGAGATTAGTCATTGGATCTTGCTCTCATATCCGTGCATGTGTAGGTTTTATTTCTATATATGTCTAAAATTAATTTATTTCTTTTTTTACCTTGTTATATTTCTTTCCTTTTCTTTTTCTTTCTTTTTTTCTAAGCCATTGAATGATCCAGTGGCTAATCTCGTCGACTGAGATCTAGCCAGACACTATTATTTATGATTATTATTACTTTCTTTTGGTGAAGCACTGGTTAAAGCTTGTCTGTCCGCTGAATAATTCAATCTAATAGGCACTGAAGCAACTGAAGGACAAGGCGCTGAAGCGAGCAGGGATGACTGAAGAAGAATTGCAGCAGCTGATTGAGCAGAGAACTGCCGCCAGGAAGAACAAGGACTTTGCAGAATCCGACCGGATCAGAACGGAGCTCTCTACTCGCGGCATTGCGTTGATGGATGAGCCTACTGGGACAATATGGAGGCCATCCGAACCAGAAACTAACCGAAGAACGGTAGAAACTAGCGGTACAACCGCACCATGAAGAAAGTCAGGACTAGCAGGAACCATTTTTTTCCCTTCTTATTTTCTGGCTGTAGAAGTACTACGCATCATGTAAGGGGAATAAGCCACTACTAGCGCCTCAACATTTCCAAGTGGATTCTTAAAGTTTGCTTTGTAGGTAAAGATGATAAAAATATGCAAATCTCAAAGCACGAACTGAAACTGAATGCAGTTTCAGAGGTGGTATAGGCCACGGTGGCAGGAGCATATTTTCCCTTGTTCCAATTCGTAATCATACGCTTTTGGTTTTTAAGAGATTACAGTCGATAGCTTCTTGCGAGATGAATGACCGTGCTCTCGAAAATAAGGCATCATTAGTTTGCCCTTAACCCACCATGTCAGCAAGTCGGCATCTATCAGTTCATCACCACCAAACAGATCACGGCGCGAGTTATTCGTGGCCGTCCCCGGCGAGCTCCGCACCTCGGCACGCACTTGCGAGCAATCAAGGCGCCAATCGAAGGCAGCTACGCGCGGCGGCGCAGGAGGAGCATCATTAAGTAGTCAAAAACATTCACGACTAATAATAAAGTGGCAACGCCTGCGCCTGCCTGCCTCGCTGACCCTGCGGTTATGTACACGCGGCCGGGATGTCGCTGTCGGCGGCGCGGGGCAGCTTAGAACCGGGGGAGCAGTGCGCGATCAGGTGGCCGCGTGCGCGCCTGGCTGGGATGGTAACGAGGCGCGCGGGGCGAAGAGGTGGGTGGTGGTGGGGGTGTGTGATGGCCGATTTCTGGGTCACTCGCCCAGCTTCCCCGCCATTGAATGGCATGAAGAATGAGATGGGGGTGGATGTGAAATGTGCAGGGCCTTGATGGCCCGGGTGGTGCCGGGTTACAGTCGACTGCTCCTTCGGCGCTCCGTGCGCGCGTACTCGTTGACGGTAACCTCGCGGCTACCGGGTAAGTCCGGGGATATCAGCTGTTCCGACGATTAATACATGAACTACATGATACAAGTTGATATTATTAGATTCGTGTTTATAACTGTAAATAAAATATCGTAAAAATGTTTTAATACAACCATATATATCCGGATGGAGAGACTACTAGTGCTCCTTGCAATGCAATCCGATACCGTAATTGCTACGCTAGTTGACTGTATTTACTCTGCAATCAGAAAAGAGAAAGCACGAGGAGTGAGTGAGTGACCAGTGTTCATCCTGGCTTTGTCTCGTTCACGGTTTGTGAGGACAGCAGGGGCCAGTAGATTTCCCCCCCTTTGTTGTTTCAGCATGTTATATTATTTGTCGGCATTTTGCGATCGGATGGTACCAACATGTCAGATACCGTCCCATCCCCATCAAGGGCAGAGTTAAATGAAGCTCCTGAGGTAGCTGGCTCTATACTTCTTTGGAGAATCTGCACTGCTCCTCTGACATTTCTTTCACCTGGTCAGAACTTTCAGTTAGGTTCTGTTCTGATCTAGGCAGGCAGGCAGATGGATCCTTGTAGGCACAATGAATTGCACTAGATTTGGGAAAGTTTTGGACTAGATCGTCTAAAGCGTTTGAGGATTTCTAGCTGTTTACCGGCCTTTCTATCAACTCTTGTAAGCTCATGATGACAATGTCAGACTAGACTCTTGGAGCATGGATTTTCTGTTCCTGGGAGCTAAAAAGTTTAAAAAATTAATAATAAATGTCCATTTTTTCAAATAAAAAATTTAATGGATGTACATTGCGAGACAATACGTGCAATTGTAAATATTTTTTCAAAAATACCCCGTTTTGTGTCTTGCACACACAAAAACAAGGGACAGAGAGCTAATATAGCAATTATATGTATACAACTTTCTTTTGCAACACATAAGTTAACATATTTTTTTCTCAAAAAGTGCAAATGCACATATTGTTCCACAATGTACTTCCAGATTTTTTTTCAATCATTTTGGCATTTTTCAGATTGGTATTTACATTAGTCTTTATAACCCAGGTCTCTAGCTATACACAAATGATTATATAAAATGAAATCATGGGGTAAACAACACTCAACTAAGTGGCAAAATCTATTGAATTTCCAACCTTGTGGTCTACTTGATGATTTGTGCCTGTCGAACTCCTACTCTCTAGTGGCTAGCGCCACCGCCGCCCGGTTAGGGTTATGTCTAGTTCACTAGAACCTGCGAACTTGCAAGGAGGGAGGGCGCGGCTAGGGTGGGGCGTAGGGTTACAAGAGGGTTGTTGGATCAAGATATAAAAGCTAGAAAAGATGACTAGTTTTCTAGAACAAAATAGTAGATTAATAAAATGGTCTTGCTAATTTTTATTTGACTGAATTTTTGTAAGTCTTAGCAGATATTTCTAAACCCTAACCCAGTGGCAACTTGAGACAGCGGTGCCGGAGCCCGAAGAGGAGGACCCCGATGAATTCGCGGGCACTGGCAGAGCCAGCACCCGGTGAGCCCGCGCGGCTGCCCGGGCTCAACCGACGAATCTCTGTTAAGGAATAGTGTCAACATAAGGGTTTAAAGTGATGTTTCATCGGGCAAACACTTGCAAACGCCCAGGCTCCACAAACGGGCTGGCTCCGCCACTGCTCGCGGGCCCTAACCACCAAGCAGATCGTAAGGTCAGGAATGCGACTAATGTTGTAAAAGTAAGAGTCCAGTGTTGTTTAATAACTCGATCTAGGCATGCCTATCGAGAAAATTACGTCTCAGTGTATACCATAACGAGCCACAGATGCATCCAGAAGTTCAATGCTGATAGATTGACAGGGAAATATCGACGGAAAGTAGCAGCTTTGAATTGAACGTCTGGAAGTTGAACTGCTCAGTTCTCATTATGTGCGTGCGGCGCACATATCTAACATCGTGGCCTGATTAATTCCATGCGACGCGCGCGCGATCATTCTGCTGGGCCATGCACATATCTGCCGCACGCACGAGTCCTATATATACAAGCCTCTTCAACCTGGACGTACACGTTCCATCTTGTGCATGAACGAACACTTCACCCACTAGCACATACGCCGAGCGGTGCACGAACCGGCGGATTGCCTCGCTTCACGATGATGAGTGCCTCCTCCTGTTCCGATGTGTGCTTGAGATATTTCTTGGCAACAATGGTGGTGGCTCTGGGCCTCCTGGCGTCGCCGTCGGAGGGCGCGCGCGCCTTCTTCGTCTTCGGCGACTCGCTGGTGGACAACGGCAACAACAACTACCTGATGACCAGCGCGCGCGCCGACTCGCCGCCCTACGGGATCGACTACCCGACGCACCGGGCCACCGGCCGCTTCTCCAACGGCCTCAACATCCCGGACATCATCAGTACGTGCTGCAGCCGCGTTCCTGCACCTTCTTAATTTTGCACTGCAGTAACGTGTAGCCGCGCAGGCGGCAGCTCACACACACTGACATGCGTACGTAAATGTGCTCTCTGTCATCGTCGTGTCAGGTGAGCACCTCGGCGCGGAGCCCACGCTGCCGTACCTGTGCCCGGAACTCCACGGCGCGAAGCTGCTCGTCGGCGCAAACTTCGCGTCCGCCGGCGTCGGGATCCTCAACGACACCGGCATCCAATTTGTACGTCGCAATCTCGCTAGACTTGTGGCATACATGCGTGTTAAACTGTTAATTAATCTGCACACGTGCAACGGTGCAAGGCTGCAACTGCTATATCTATATATATGTTCGACCGGTTCGTGTGCGTGCAGGTGAACATCGTGAGGATGAGCAGGCAGCTGCAGCACTTCCAGGAATACCAGGGGAAGCTGCGCGCGCTGGTGGGCGCGGCCAAGGCGGCACAGATCGTGAACAAGGCGCTCGTGCTCATCACCCTCGGCGGCAACGACTTCGTGAACAACTACTACCTCATCCCCTTCTCCCTTCGCTCCCGCCAGTTCGCCCTGCCCGACTACGTCCGCTACCTCATCTCCGAGTACAAGAAAATACTCGTGGTATACGCACGCATCCACACTTTCTTTCGTGATTACAAGGTAGACGCCACACGCGCGCGCACGCACGCACCAACTGACACGCTGGTTTTGACCGGCGCGCATGCAGAGGCTGTACGAGCTGGGCGCGCGGCGGGTGTTGGTGACGGGGACGGGGCCCCTGGGTTGCGCGCCGGCGGAGCTGGCCCTCCGCAGCCGCGACGGCGAGTGCGACGCGGACCTGATGCGCGCCGCGGGGCTGTTCAACCCGGAGCTGTCGGGGATCCTGGGAGAGCTCAACGCCCGGTACGGCGCCGGCACGTTCATCGCCGCCAACTCCTTCCGCGTCCACTTCGACTTCATCAGCAACCCCGGCGCCTACGGTAATTAAGCCCGTCGCCGACGTGCCGTCGCCGCCGCCGCGCGCGCGCAAGAGGAAATTCATGGGATTTCTAACGATCGGTGGTGCATGGGTGTATGCAGGGTTTAAGACGGCGAAGGAGGCGTGCTGCGGGCAGGGGCCGCACAACGGGCTGGGGCTGTGTACGATGGCGTCGAACGTGTGCGCGAACCGGGACGAGTACGTGTTCTGGGACGCGTACCACCCGACGGAGCGCGCCAACCGGGTCATCGTCAGCCAGTTCATGACCGGATCGCTCGACTACGTCAGCCCGCTCAACCTCAGCACCGTCATCGAGATGGACGCCCGGCTGGACTGACCTGAGCTAGCTACCGATCGAGCTCTACGGCGTGCACAGTGCACCTGTGTTGTGCACGTATTTACGATGGCTTTGTTGCTTGGTTGTTTGTTTGATGCATGCATGCATGCATGCATGCATGCCGTGGTTCACGTTCGTGCGTACGTACTGTCGTGTGCTGTTCTCGGTTTTGAATGATGTGTGGTACGTGTGTTGGTAATTGCCTAATTGGATATTAATAATTAAGAAATTTGGAACAGAGTTGCAAATTTGGCTCGACTTGTTGATTCGGACCGCAGCGCAAACGGATCCCCTGGCATGGCGCCGGCACGTCGTCAGGCACGGCACCTCGCCTAGTTGGTGGTGGTGGGCCGTGCCATGAGCGAACCGCGCGCGCCGGACGGGGCAACATGAACGATGCAAACGCCGTTCAGGGGCGGGTTTTTGGTCGGTTCATGTTCATCGGGTTAGGCGGCTGATTTCGCCGTGCGGTGCGGGTACCGGTGCCGGTGCCGGTGCCGCAGCCAGCCGCCCGCTTGTCAATCCGATATTCCGCGTTCCATTTCCATTTCTTCTTTGAGAAGTCCGGGCGCCGGCGCTGTGTGGGGGCGCTTCCATCGGTGGCCGTACCATCTTCCTATTGCGGGTCGATCACCCCCGTAGGCCCCTCCAGGCGGCTGGCACGACAAATAATAGCATCCATGTGCATGTGCAGCAATTTGGCCAGAAAAAAAAACGTGTACCCAACGTGTATTATCGAGAAGGCAGCAAAAAGAAGCATTGAACTCAGCGCAACAAGAACCCCGCTACCCCAGGTCTCAGAGTATCTCTAATCCTTCCCCTAAAACTTAACTCCCTATACCATCTCCCTAAACTCAACTCCCTAAAATTTGAGGGTCTAAAAATGCTTGCACCTAGTCCTTCCCCTAAATTTAACTCCCTATATTTTTTTTTGCTATTTCTTCCATCCTTTTGCATACATAAACCCTATATCAACTACATTTGCACAACATATTAATTCAAACCTTGATATTTCTAATGCACACATTTCAACAGCATTTTAAATTCATATTTCTAAGCAGAGTACAGAGCAACAAAAGAAAAGAAGAGATGCAGGGGAGGAAGAAGGAAAACAGAGGAAGAGGTGATGGGCGGGCTCTGCCCTGGCGGCTCGTCGGAGCTGGGGCAGTGGGGGTGGCCGCCCGAGGGCAGAAATAGAACCGGGGCAGCGAGGCGATGCTGCCCAGGTGGTCGGCCGGCCCATGCAGAGCCCCGGTCGTCGCCGGCGGTGAGGGCAGTAGGTGGCGCGGCGGCTGCTCATGGGGAAGAAGCTAGGGTGACGGCGGCATGGAATTGAGCAAGGGAAAAGGGAGAGGGAAGTGAGGGGAGTGCGTGGCTGAGGGGAATCAGAGCGGGAGGGAGAGAGCGGCGGCCGGGCGCGGGCGGGAGGGAGAGGGCGGCGGGCACGGGCGCAGCCGGGAGGGAGAGGGCGGCGGCTGGGAACGAGCAGGGGGGAGAGGGCGGCGGGCGCGGGTGTGGCTGGGAGGGAGAGGCTGGCGGCGGAAGACGAAGGGGAGGCGCGGGGGAGGCGGCCGACGCGGAGGAGGCGAGGAGGAGGCCGGGAGCTCGCGCCGACACGGGGGAGGCGAGGCGGAGGAGGCGAGGAGGGACCGGCGGAGGTGAGCTGCTCGACTCGGGCGAGGTCGGAGTCGGCGGCCGCGGCGGGAGCTAGGGGAGGCAGCGGGGCCGCCGGCGAGCAGGGGGAGGCGAGGACGAGGTCGGCAGGGGTGCATGGGGTCGCGGTGGGCGGCGGCGAGGTTGGAGGTGGTGCCGGGGACGCGTTGCGCGGCGGCTGTGGGCGGCGGAAAATTCAGCCCGCCAAAAAACGCACGGTCGGGAGAGAATAGGGAGAGAGCAAATTCTGCTCCAATTTAGGGAGAAGTGGGGTGGATTTGAGGACATCTCTAAAATATTTAGGGAGTTATTGAAGTATAGGGGAATGGTTAGATGGTTTAACTCTCTAAACAAGCAGTTTTTAGGGAGTTGTAGATTTTTAGGAGAAGGGCTAGAGATGCTCTTAGAAAGTGACGGGTGGATAGCAAAAGATCAGTCATTCACTGAACGGTCGATTTTCTGCCAATGGCTAAGAGACCGTTGCGTGTGGATTAAAAAAACACTCGAGTGATTATAATTGGTTTTTCTATAAAAAAATCTACCGGCTAAATTATTATTTTTCAAATCTATCTCTCAATGTAATGGTCCAGATTGCCTCTTACACTCATATATAACTTCTCCGTTTCTAAGACTTAGTCATTTCCTTCCTAGACCTCGACCCCGCACCTTACGCCCCACTGTCTTGATTTCGTCGGTGCTACCACAACTATTGGTGAGCTCCTTCTCCTGAGCCTGTCTCCTCCTCCTCCTCCTCCACCTCTCACTGCCACCACCATTGGCTAACTCTCATCCACTGTTTTCGACGGCTATCGCCTTCACTGCTTGTTCAGTGGCCACCGTCTTACCAACCTCCTAACCACGTAGGTTGATACCGTATCTCTTGACACCGAACTGCTATCACCATCCAATCGAATATCCTTTGCCCCCCTCCCTTCGGGTGTCGTCCCGTCCTACTTGAGCTGTCTTCACTGCCGATGTCTGCCCCGCCGTCCCTCTAAAGATGAGGGTATGGGTTAACCCCTCCTTGAACCCATGCCATATCTCTAACTCGGATCCTTGTCAGAGATGGCAACGACACATCCGGTGGCCAAAGAGGAGAACAAATCGCGAGGAAGATCTAACGGTCAGTAAAGTCAATTTCGATTCCATGGATTTGCAGTTCACTAGGAAGTAGTTTTTTTTATCAGGAAAAAAGGTTGACACTTTGATGAAGTAGACATATTTATAGGCCCCATTAGTTTGTTTTCAAGAACCCTGCTACTAGGCAAACGCAATTACATTGGCTGTCATTATGGCACAGTGTAACCCAGCACTCCAGCAGCCGCCAAATGCCCGAACCTCCCTTCCCAACCAAAGCCCCGCGTCTCCCGCCAAAGCCGCTTCAAGAAACCGCTCCGCCACCGCAGCACCACGGCATGCACGAGTGCACCTTATCTCTCCCCTCCCTCTTCTCCACCTCCCCTCCCAAACTTGGCTAACGCTCCAAATCACCCCGCTTTCCCCCATTAAGCCTGCGGCCTGGCCGGCGAGGCTGCATGCATGCGGCGACGTCGGCCGGCAGCATGGCGTTGATCGACCTCGGGCGGCGCGGCGCTGGCGGCATCGGCGCCCGCGGTGGGGCCGGCGGCACGTCCAAGAAGCGGCTCGTGATGATCATCGCCGACCCGGGCCGCGAGTCCACGGCGGCGATGGACTGGGCCCTCTCCCACGCCGTCGTCGAGGGCGACGACATCCTGCTCCTCCACGTCAACATGCCACCGAGCGGAGCCCCGGGCGGCGCCGTTCCTTCGCGCTCCGGATCCGGCGGCGGCGCCAGCTCTCCGCTCGCCGTTCTCCTCGGCGGCGGCGGCGGCTCCGTGGACGGGGAATTCATGGAGGCCATGAGCGCCGCCTGCAAGGCGCGGCACCCGCGCGCTCGGGTGCACGCGGAGCGCGTCGAGCCGGCCACCGAGGGCCGCGAGGCCAAGGCGCAGACCATCCTCGCCGAGTCCCAGCGCCGCGGCGTCGAGCTCCTCGTCATCGGCCACCGCCGCTTCTCCTCGTTCCTCGGGTAAATCTCAAACCTCGCAATCCTTGTCCTCAGCACATGCGATCGAACACGCATCTATCTCTTCTTGGCACAGAACACGATCGATACACTTGTTCTTGCGTGCGCATGCAGGTTGAGGAGCGGGAGCGGATCGAGCCGAGGGCACGACAGCACGGCGGAGTTCTTGATCGAGCACAGCAAGTGCCTATGCGTGAGCGTGCAGAAAAAGGGCCAGAACGCCGGCTACCTGCTCAACACCAAGGCCCACAAGAACTTCTGGCTCCTCGCATGAACGTTTTCCTTAGATAATCCTCACATGAACATGCATGCACCGATCGATTAGTCGTTGCGCGCATAATCGTACATTAATTTGGAGTAATGCATATGCATGCTTGATTGCATCAAGAACGAGTTCAATGTGAATCTGTGGCGAAGAAAGGGGCGAAAGAAATAAGCAAGTTCTGTATTTATTTTTTGTTTATGAGTCGCCCTTGATATCACTCGGCGTTTGTGGGGTGTAAATACAAAGAGACAAGACGGGAGCACGCCGCTATATGAAGGTACTAATAAGCGTTATGTTCTTGAAGATATACAGATCGAGCTCATTCATGGTTGATATATATAGCTTTCCTTCATTTCAATTACTTGGTTATTAGTATTACTAGTGCACACGACTACAGAATTCATTTAACGGGACGCTCCTGTACAGATGGTTTTTTGAAGCCGTCTGTACAAATAGTATCACAGACGCTTCCAAAAGAAAACTGTCTGAGAAAATGAGTACGAACGGTTTCCAACAAGCGGGACACTACAGTACAAACAGTCTGTACAAATCGAATAGTACAGACGGTTCTAAGTATGGAACCGTCTGTACAAATTGAACAGTACAGACGGTTTTAAGTTTAGAACCGTCTGTACCAATCTGTAAATAGTATAGACGGTTTTAAACTTAGAACCATCTAGATAAGTCGACCAGTACAGATGGTTCTAAATTTGGAACCGTATGTACAAATAGATGAAGCAATGCTGGTTGATACTCTGCTGCCGCGGCAGTAAAAACTGCAGATTTTCTTGCCACAGCAGGAAAGTGGCAGCGTTGGGGAGGGAGTTTGTCAGTTCTGATTGTCAAACGGTTTTCACGGTTGTGAGCAGGAGGCCAAACTCTATGTCTCCAGAAAGTTTGAGCCAATTCTGAGAAAGTTGACGAAACGACTAGTGGAAATCCCGGCCCGAAATCAAAGATTTTGAAAATGGTAGCTCGACAAAAGTGCTCGGCAGAAGCTGGGATCAAGGTGGAAAGCAAGTCCTCGATTCAAGTTAACCAGAGAAACAAGAATCACCCAAATCGGAGTTCGGGTGAAGGAGATATGCCCTCCGCAAGATCCGAAAAAGTTAGCGAAAAACTTCCGGAGCCAAAAAGTCTCACTTAGAAGGGGAATTTTGAAGGTCAAGACGGGTACAAGTGTAAACACATGTATTTTTATCGGATGAGCATCGTCGTTAGCTTTAATTTGAGTGGTCGTGGACCTAAAACGGACTTCGTATGAGAAAGTTATGACTGTTTTACTAAAACCTCTCAAATTAGGGTTGGATCTGGACTCTAAAACTAGCAGTCGGAGCTACAGTACAGACAGTTCCAATTTAAAACCGTCTGTACAAATAGCATAGACAGGTCCAAATTGGAACCGTCTGTACAAATCGAACAGTACATACGGTTCTAAATTTGGAACCGTCTGTGCTATTTGTACAGACGGTTCCAAATTTAGAACCATCTGTACTAGAAGCGTCCCGCTTAATCGTAGGGATTAGTTAAGAGGAAAGCCGTCCCGTCTATATCGCATACTCAGCCTAATTCAGCTGGCAACTCCCCTTCCCGCTGGAAGCATATTGTGCGATTTAATTCCAGTGGTTGGATGGGATGACGCGGATGGCGGGATGAAACGCGGCTGAAGACTAGGCACATGGCACGAGGGGTCATATATTTAGATGGGTGCTAATCGATTAGTACAGACGGTTCCAAACTAGAACCGTCTGTGCTACTCGATTTATATAGACGGTTCAAAAACCGTTTGTACAAACCTGATTTGTACAGACTCTTTCGTACAGACGGTTCGAAAAACCGTCCTGCATAGGGTTTTCGAACCGTCTGTACAAATAAATTCTGTAGTAGTGGCACGCTTCTGCATATTTATTATTTAGTGGCACGAAGAAAATTGAGATGTTATTCAGTGGTATAAGTTCTTACTATTACTAGTGCTACTAAATATTGTGTGTGTATATATGATGTTGCACAATACATACAAGCCACCGCCACTGAAGCGCCCAAAAATTCAAATATACCCTTTGTACTTCAAATCGGAGATGAACTAAAAATCCGATCGACGTGATGACTTTTGGCCTTTTTGGGGGCAATCCAACTTGTAATTTTCCCTCTAGTTAATTCGGCATAGATAGACAGATAGAAAATAGAAAAATAGATAGATCGATCCACCTAGTAATCTATGTGGGATTGGATGCTCATAACTTAAGAGTTTTGCAAAGTCAAGAGAGTAGTTGTTTGAATTTCAACTGTCTCAGTGCAAAAGGGTGTTTGAGTAGATTCCATATGGCTATGGTAATGTTCTTCAGGCGTGGAGTACACCATGACATTTGTTTAAGGACAGAAAATCTGCCGGGAAAAGTGGCTTGAAGGGGCATGCTATCTGCCGGGAAAGATTTCCACCGGCATGAACTACCAGCGTCTCTCATATCTTTCCCAGCAGATATGGCTTTCCCCGGCAGATTTTTTATATTTCCCTGGCATTTCCCGGCATCGCCACCTTTTTTTTTCTATTTTCCCCTTTAGATGTATTGCCATATAAAGTTTTTATCAGCAGTTAGATTATTCCCGGCAGTCACATTGCCTCTCTGCCTATATTATTCTTGGCAGTCAATTGCCCTTAACATCGTGTTGTGGTGTAGCAGTCGTAGCTCTAATGATCCTAGCTAGCTGTAGATTCATTCATTCTTCTCATGAAGACGTTTGCAGAGGCTCAACATATAATGGTGATTAATCGAGGAGCTAACAATGGTACCCTGACACTGTAGCTTGCACCATATCTATTATATAGAAAGCAGCCGGGAATATTGCTTTCCCATGAGACCAGGTCATTCTTGATGACGTGGTCAATTGGAAGCCATATGATCTAGTGTGGATAGTCGAGATCTTGCGGCAACTAATGGGTTTAATCACTACTCACCTTCTCGATCCTTAGTGAATAGTAAACCAGCTCGATACTGTTCATATTGGATTTGTTGCTCTTCACTCGACCCTTGTAAATATCCTTAGTGAGTTTGAAACTGTTGACAACCTAACCGCGGTGAATAGTACCATATTACTATTGACCTGAAACCCTAAAAACACTATATATACCACTTTTGACCGTTTCGACGCTTCGAATCTATTTTTCCACTCCGTTTAACCTCAATCATACTCCTTAATACCCTAAACCCCCAAAATCTCTTTCTTTTCCTTTTGCAACCCTACATCCAGATTTAATTTCCTTTTCTTCTAGCTCGCACCTGTTGAGCCTAGACTTATCTGTATTTAGTTCTTTTTATAAATATGACATGACAGTAACAAGCCGACGACTGAAGCAAGACCAAAAAGATAAGGATACCCTGAGAACGAAGACCTAACCGTATACGGGATAGTAGGCAAGTCATATTCTGTTGTTCATGTCGATTCTACATGCCATATACGTATTAATTATTCATTAGTTTAGTCATTTACTTCTTGCATGTTATTTTTTTAGGCCTGCATGTTATGTAATTATAGTTATCCTTTTAAAATTATTGTATGCACTACGCATGGTGAAGGTTACAACATGACACGCTTTTGCGCATTGCTTCAACTAGTTAATTTATATAATATGACTATGAAAACTAAAAGATGAGGCCAGCGCAATTTTTTCTGCCATTTTAATAATTTTGGAGAAATTCATACATGTACATGTTTGAGCACTATGTGCACCTGCAAATTTGTGGAAAAAAAAACTCATTTCTGTAGCTTGTGCAATAAGAAAACAAATTTGGTGCTCAAAGGTTGTTGTATTAGCCTATCATACTTATCATCACATGATGATGCATATAAATTCAATGTGCTCATACTAACATGGCGTTTGCTGTGCTTTTTTATGATGATTACTTTACTAACAACAATATATTGTTAATATTCCTAAGCTACTTTGTCATTATTATTTAGCTGTTTGGTTTATCTGTACACATCTTCTTGTTTGAACATGCCATCGACATTGCGTCAAATTAGAGGTTTATTATATCAACAGTTTTCTTTTATTGAGAGTGACAATATTATAAAACAATTGTGTGTCCATTTCATGTATGATAATATAATACAAAAGCATTGCGGTGCCTTGTTTTGTGCACATCAACTTGTTACCTCCTTCACACATCAATGTTCACCGGCCTCTTAATACCTCTGTCTGTATTCTAACTGAGTTCATATCTCCATGACAATGACATTTTATCCAACAAGTTGGAGCCGCATGCAGCTCCATGAAGCTAATTAAAAATCCACTTTTCTATGGCTGTTATTTGCAAGCTGCATAAGAGTCAAATAATTGTTAAAAAAAATACTATTTGCACCAACATCCCCACCTCATTGAGACCAGAGCAGTTAGAAATATGTACGGAGCAGGAATACGACCCTAACCCAGCAAGGGGTTTCGTTTCAATGGACTCAAGGGTCGATCTGGTTGTCGAGGCTTCAACTCCTATGCATAGGACCGAAAACCCATTAGAGCCTCTTTGAGAAATTGCTAAAAGAACGAGGATACATGGCTCAGTATAGTAGGAGTTTGTCTAGCCTAAGATTGATCGGTATGTGGCTCCACCACGAGTAGACTCATGGTGGATTGAAGGGCTCAAGATAGGCAAAGATCACAAAAACCAGCCCTAAGCAGGATCGGATCTATATATCGTAAAACTTTTGAAATGAAAAATCGACCAATCTTCCAAAGTAAACAGTTAAACAACATCAATTAGCAACAAAAGCACAAAATGACATCAAACAAAGAGAATTAGCATACCACCAGTAGGACACAACATAAAAGCAAAGGATGGCTGCAGTGTACCCGAGTTGTAGGCACCTGGCGCTAAGTTGGCAAAGCGGAAGACATTGTGTGTGATATTCCAGTTTCTGTTTAAAACCTCGGAGCCGTTTCGCACCTTCTAACGATGAGTCGTCTTGAAAAAATTTCATTCTCGCTTAGGGTCTGTTTGGATAAGGGGCAATTTCAACACTTTTCAAAGAAATACCCCTTATCCAAATAGGTCACACCAGTGGAAGATAGCATTCTTGCGTTGTTTCCTAAACAAACATTTGACATGTTCAGGGGTTCCAAAATTTGTGGTTTTGGGGTATTTTTTGTATGTCAGATTTTTGGCATCATTTTGTCTTTGCGAGGAGTGTGGGTGCACTTAGCAGAAGAGAGTGAAGGAGAAGAAAGGGGGACATGGATAATTTTGGTAATTTTTTTAAAATTAAGTCAAGAGATGTTATATCGAGATAAAATTTTACGACCAACAGCATGGAATTCGGAAAACCGCAGTGGCCAAACTGAAAGAATCCGCTCAGATCTTTTACCCGCCGCAACTGTCGCCAAACTAGCTACCCTGCCCTGCCACTCTCCCTGATCTGAGATAGTATGAATCTGTTGAAGAGACCACTAGAAATTGCAAAACCAAAAAAAATTGGTCGACAGGATTACGAAAAACAACGATTGCATCATGAACATCTCACGAACAAATTTCAAAATGTGAAAACTTAATAATCAATCTCTGCACTTTGTTCCCTCTCACAACACTTCATCTCTCTCTATTTCTTTACATCGCCCACACCAACAAAAACACACACACACACACTGACCATGCCACACAACACTATTCTTTCTTTCTTCTTTCTTTTTTTCTTTTGAGGAAGGGAAACACGATTCCAGTCACAGCACATGACACAATCAAACTAGCTGAAGCAAATCGATCTCAACCACAAGCCCTTTCAGCAGAGAGAGAGAAAGAGAGAGAGAGAGAGAGAGAGAGAGAGAGAGAGAGAGAACAAAATTAGAAAGATACCCCCTTTTTAAAGTTTGAGGACAACAGCCAAGTATCAGACTTGCCTACCACTCCAGCAAATCCATCAAGTGATCATCTTGAGCCTTCTACCAACGCCACCTCCCCCTACTCCATCAGCGTCCCGCTTCCACAACAGCCTCCGGCGCCGGCGCGTTCGTTCGCGACGACCGCCGCCACCGTGCCGAGATGCCATCGACCGAGATCCCATGCTCAGTCATAGACCGATGAGTGAGGATTGTCGCTTCAGAAAGCAGACCGGGGATTGAGATGTGACAGAGGGAAAAAGAGAGGAACACAAAGAAAGAGTGGTAGGACGAGGAGCTGATCTTGGACAGTGTTATCAGGTGCCTGTTTCTGCCTCGCAAGTGACGGGCACATCCACTTCTCATTGGCAGAAAAGCGATCGAGGTGAGGGGAGTGAGGACAGCGAACGAGGGATACACCTCATCGGTGACGGAATTAGTTTAGTCCAAGGAGAGGGAGATGGCTCTGTCTTGGAATCTACATGGATTAAACTAGACAAGTTGGGATCTTGAGAAATCTCCCCTTTTATATCACCATCCACTGTCACAGAATCAAGTATTCACCAATGGCCGTTTCGTCAACAGGGGTGGATCTGATTGTTGTGGAGTACCACTACTAGATGACGATGCATACACGCGCTTCTATAACAGAAAAAGCAGATTTTGAACACAGGAATTCTATACGAGAGAAGTTCATAATAAGTACCTCTTTTGAACCAAGGAATACAAAACACACATGATCAAATGTCATGATTTGTCAAATCCTACCGAAAACAAAACTACGAGAATTGCTCAGAAGATGTCTTTAGACGTTGCATAGGAAAAATACAGAAATTTTGAGATTATGTGTTACTTCCTCCGTTTCACTATATGTATCCTTGGCCTCGGAATAATCCATTTCAAAATGATTGTCCATTGAGGATACCAAGAGTATAGTTATTGTAATTTTTCACTCTATAGCCTATTTAAATGTTTTGAGAATGGTTAAACGGTTGTGCTATTGGTTGATAGAGATATGCACGGTTATTTTTCTTAGATTTAGTGCTTACCTTGGCCTATGTACATGGTGGGATAAGGGCACATATAGTGAAACAAATAGAGTACTTAATTAGTTAGAGAGAGAGAGAGAGAAGATGCACTGAAACTCTTAAAGAAAATTTTTCATGAATTTAGAGATCATACTCGGTTCCCTCTAAAATTTGTAGGAAAAGTTAAGATTCTATGACGTTCCGTTGATGCAATCCTGACCCAAACAATGTGAATATGATTTTTTTGTTCTTAGATTGCAATCCTCTATTTTTTTTTCCTCCAAAAATCTTTTGTTGTAAATGGAGCTTAAACTCCTCTGTTCCAGACAGGGTTGTATAAGAGTGCTTGTCCATTGGTTCAGTTTCTGTTTAGATGGTTGCGACTGAATATCTAAAAATGTATGCATGTGACTAAGGGCCCATTTGGAACAAAGAAAAAATAGATGATGTTCATAGGATCTGAATCCTATAGGGAAAAAAAATACTACAATACCGTTTAGAACACATGAATGGTCTGCATATTAAATCTTGTGATGAGACATCACGTTTACTAGTCTCTGTCGGTGCAATGTTCATATATATGCTGCATCAGGCTCTAAAACATAGCATTCCACATATGCATGCATCTGTTCTGATCAATAGACTCTGAGGCTTCGCATGTAAAATTTAAAGGAAAGAGAGCTAGGTACCAGATTCTTTTAGCTGTCCAATGCACAGGAGTTGTGCGGTAGTTCAGCAGTAAGACCGGGGAATACGCGACTAGTTACTTTGTGCATTACAAAGAGATATTAAAAAAAATCATAGATGGACAGCATGATATAACAGTTATATATACATGCAAAAAGTCATTCAAAATATAGCCCTTTGTGAACATGCATAGTTACGAAAAATCCGCACCCGTTCAAGATTTCAAAGTCCCTGAAGAAAAGAGAATATTCTAAAAGTTCGACATAGTATCAACTACTTTCTAAAGAATGTATTTTGCATGCCATTTTTGCGATGGAATGGTAGAGATAACCCTACTTACTATGAAGACAAATGTTAGAGCGAGGCGTAATCTCCTCTTATCCAACATGCAAATTTTTTGGTCAAAAAAACAGTAGTGGGGCTAACCCTATATGTTAAAGATGAGAATCTAAGTGTACAAAATTTTGCTTTTACTGCGTGCAGATGCAGACAGCATTGTGGAATTAGTGGACTAAAGTGATTCTGGATTGCTACGCAAGGAACGTACGATCTGACTGGAACTTAACCATCTCACAACCTCGATTTAGAATCTGAGTGACCAATAGAGAACTCGAAGGGAAGGCCCAAACCCTGGCAGGTATCAGGATATATGATAACAGAACTATTAACCATTTCAAATGTTATTTCAAAAAATGATGTGCATTTCACTAGTCGCACTATAGCGCACCGACGCTACCTCTCTGAACCAGTCCCGTTGGCAGGAGAGGCGGGAGAGGTCGTGCTTTCGCACTTTGACACATCGTTAAATAGTTTCTCTTTTATTTCCTCACCTTCAATAGTATACAATGCAATATGACTAATTTTCACCATCCAAATATTTAATAACACTTGAAACAACAGCTATCATGTTTTCTTCAAAAGTAGTTCCTAGCGAACCCTTCAAATCATGTACTACCTCCGTTCCAAAATAGATGATGCTGTAGAAATTGTGCAGTCAAACTTCTCTATAATTGATAATTAATTAATAAAAAATTTAGGTTGGTTAGGTGAAAAGTGATACTATTAGATTTGTGATAAAATACTTTCACAATATAAATGTTTTGTAATCTTTTACTTACATATTCATATAAAAAGTAACGGTCAATCTCTCTAAAGGAAAGAAGATACAATCAAAATTTGAAATTAGAGACCATGGAAACTAAAAAACGTAATCTAAACGGATGAAGCTTTTTTTTTCTTTTGAACAAAGGAAACCCGGCCAGCCCCATTTTCCATTTAAAAACACGGAAGCATAACATAAATCATGTACCTAATATTGATTTCGGAAAAGGTTAGTGTCTTACTGGCCTTAATGGAACTGATTCACTTACGTGCTAAGCTAACACCTTCACGAAACTGTGCATTCAGATCTGTGTGTACCAGCCGCGTACCACGAAGTTTCACAAAAGCATTGCATAACTTTTCCGGAAAGGGAAAACTTAGATAGTGGATCCGACTAACCTGCAACCTCAACTTGCTACCGTGGGGTGCGCACAAGTGTCATCAAACTCGTCTGCTTCACAACTGTACATGCATGATCCAAAAGTTTGCAGATGGGGTGTCACGTTTATCTCACATAAATAAGTCCATAATGGTGTATGAGATCACCACTGGATTTGGACTATGACAAATATGACATTGTGTATTGGGAATCATTCAGAGAGTTGAGTGTACAAGTATTACAGTCAAAAGCTGATGGATCGTGACAGGATGCTACTATGGATAATGCAATCCTCTTTAGAGTGTTGAACTAGATAAACGTGAGCTAACTTTTTTTCGAGAAGATGGGTTAATCATAGGGACATGTTATTATCTTTAGCAAATTCTACTACAGAAAAGGATGGACTATATCTACCTGGCAACCAAGTTTCAATGATGTCAAATCAATGGCAACTGGGAAAAGAATATCAATTAAAATATAAGAACTGCTATATTCTAATGACCTGAAGAAGAAAGCTGATAGCTTACTATACAGGAGAAAGGACAACTAGTTAGCCCATAATAGCATAAATATATGATATATCCCAGTCATACTTGTCCCTTATAGCATATTTTCTTAAGTAGGGCCCCTTCCAGATTTATTGCAGGTTCTTTTCTCCAGATGCAAAGTGCTGGCATTGTGGTTCATCTCTGCATGCGAAGCACAGCTTTGTCAGATTCGAACGCCCAAATGTTTCTTCCAGCAGGAAATGCGCCTAAAGGAAGAGAGGCCGCCAGGAAATCCGGCTAAAAGAGGAGGCCATTCGGATCTCAAGGACACATGGATCAATGCAAAGGCAGGGTGGAGTTTTGAGGCTGCTGCTTTTGGTTCTCTTTGGCTTTGTGCCCTTTTGTTTGTTCCAAGAGTCAAGAGCTCTGCTGAACTATGTTCATTTTGGTGCTTCCATTTGTTTACTCGTCCGCCTTCTCGTTTGTTGTGTCGTTATAGTTGCATCAAGAGTCACCACAAGTAGTAAATTGGGAAAAAAAATGTTTTAGTCAACTAAGCCGAACCTGTTCTTCGTGAAGAGTCAACATAAATTGAGGTACATGCCAGGTTAGTGGCAAAAACAAAAAGATCCCAAATAAATTTGGTGTTGGATGTTGATCGCCTATAGTCTACATTTATATTGTACAATTCAACTATGCAGCTAACCAAATGATATTATGATGATATAATGTATGCATCTATATTTGTAAGTGGCAAAGATCTCCAACAGCTAAGGCATAAAATAAAGAGAGCAGATCACATTTCCATCACAAGTTATTGTCATTGCAAGAAAGCCTCTTTTAGTTAGTGTTACAGGTTTCTTTAGAATCTCAAAGTAGGTAAATCATACCTTTGGAGATGATTCGCGGGGCTGATACTCCCAGTCCTTAGCCATAAAGCTGGCAGCTTCAGAAATATATGCTTCTGTAGAATTCAGGGTTCATTGAACACTTTAACCTGCATAATTTTCTCAAAGATGTGCTCTAAACAAAAAGTAGATGAATAAGAACTAGGATGTCCACATCATTTCCTTGGAAAAAGGAACTGGCCACAATGCGATGTTTTATTCTAGAACATGGAACAGTTTCATAATTCAGTACCAGAAATCAGTTTAGAATTGATAAACCAAAGGAGAGGCATGGTAACCGAATGAAAAAAATTACGACAGATATAGGTAATGTCCAGATATGAGAATGCAATGCATTAGGAAATATTTATCTTTATTGAGCCTCCGATTTTATTTTACCCAGGTACATACAATAATTACATAACACATGCTTTGACAAACTTCCAAGAGGCACATTGGCTCGTCTGCAGAATGGTTGATTGAGAGTTCACAGTCTATGCAGACATTCGGGTAAGCTGATCTTTCGACGTGCTCTCAAATATCTTGTCCGCATTACCTACCTCAAAACCATCGCGCCTGTGGTGTTCCTTGACCTTTAGAAGTTACAAAACGATATTTTGGTTAGCAGATTAGGGGGACGACTTCATACTGGCCAAGGAAGACTACAACGTGTAATAATCCTATGCAGGAGAGTTTATTGAAGTATTGGCACTAAATACTTGGCTAAGAGTTTTATTTGATAATCTAGTGGTTAGGAAAAGAGAACAGCATATCTACAGTAACCCTGACTGAAATGAAAGATGGCCCATCATAATATGTAAGTACAAGGGAAACAGAAATACTTAAAATGCAAAGTTCCTGGTCATGCTCATCATACCATTACTTTTTCTAAGTATGGATTACGTGCGTGAGGAAAAAAAAGGTAAGCAATAATAAATACATCCGTAACAGATGATGCAAACCTCTTCATCTCGCAAATCTTTGAACTGTGGGAGTAACAGGCGTTCAGCAAATTCAATATAGGAACGGGGAATAGATTCAGTGATTCCATCAGCAAAAGTAAATAGTGCTGAATCAGCTACAGTTGAGCTTTGCTGGAGGAGACCATCAGGACTCACTGTTAAATTATAGACAAAAAAAGCATGCAGATTAGCTTCTATCTAAAAGATGGTACAACAATCTGAAAACATATGTCCTTAACGCCAACAGTCTGTTCAAGATGAGTCATACATAAGGGATAAATCAAGAAGAATGTATGATTGCAAAGAAGCAAGTCATCTTATGCCCATGAAAATGATATTATTTGAAACCTAGGTAACACCCCCGCCCCCCACAAAAAAAAGGATATTACAGTGAATCAAAGTAGACTCTTTCTAAAAACTAAGTTACTAGAACTGCAGTACTGCAGTTCGGTTGAATGCCCCCAAACAAAATGCACGTCGACTTTTCAGTACAACCAGCTAAGGTATAAAACTGGAGGTGATTCATCATGAACATTATAGAATATATCGTCAGGGCGCCACTATGCACTAACTACTGAACACAATCTGGGTGGATCAGAAATCAGAAACAGACCTTTCAAAATCCCTCCTTCTGTATTTAGCTTGAACCCATTGTCCTCCACAAATTTGTTGAACTTACTAATATTTCTGATATCTGACTCTAAGTGATGAGTGGCAATTGTGGCATGATTTAGTGCATAGCCATTAACAAGAGTCCATGCAGCATATTCACTTTCCCTGGTGTCCAAATGACAAGAACGAAGAAAGTGCAGAGGTTAACAGAATAAAGAAATAGAACTGCGGAAGACAGAATGGAATGACACTAAGCAAATAAACCAAAAGGTAACTACAACTCTTCTGAGATTGCACTGAGTCACTGATATATGTGCCAAACAGTTATGTGTTAAGCAACATATGCTTTAGCTCTTGAAGCAGTTAAGAGTCATTAACATGAGTACCTAGATAGAACCTGAAAATCAGAATAAATGGGCTTCTCCCATGTAAGCTCCCCAGACGTACTTGCAAGAACAGCATGTTTATTTCCTTTGCCAGAAGTTTTAATGTATTTGTGTACAATTTCCTGCACAGAAAAACATCCTGATAAATGTGTTTGATAAGCAAATGATAATTGCATATAAGTAAAATGATGGAATAAAAGCAACTTTGGTGCAGTCACGATTAGAGACCAGCAGGATAGGTAGTCCAAACTTAAAGGTTTGATTTTTCATTAGATTATGTGACTATTATTAGTCTTCAATAGAACCTAATTGAAGGTTTTGTATACAGCGTACTGACACTAACAGAAATAACCTAAAGGAAATGGCACGCGGAAAGCAATTTTTCCTTTAGTGATATGTTGCGATAGCCTTCCTTCAGCCTTACAAAAATATTATGAATGAAATGCGTAGTTGTCCATGTTTATATCTTACACAAATCAATTAGTCGAATTAGGTGAAGTAAATAGTTGACGATTACCTGGCTTTGAGCACTCAGCTCATCCACAAGAAGTTCCGAAATGAATATCCTTGGCAAAGGCCCATATATACCAGCTCCGGTGTATCCACCATTGGTGGGAGGGGAAAACCATAATGCTCTTAGTCTTTTTGCTGGAAACCTTAGTTCTTCACGACGTACATAACCAAAATCGGTGAAAAATTCAGCAAGTGAGTTTATACCATAACCATCAACCTGCAGTTGTAACAGATGAAAACTGTAATTGTTTTTACAATAATCAACACTGTACAACTGCACATTATGTAACACAGAGCATGCAGCAACTACAAATAACAAAATCTTAAGCCAGTACTCACCCCAAATGTTCGGAAAGCAAAGTGATCATAACAAATGTTGTCCCTGTCACAAGAACGGACAAGATCCAGAATAGTTTTGGCTGTTAAATTCCTGCTCAAATAAACCTTTTGCATGTTTGACATAACTGACCGGAAAAATGAATCAGCACCCTGAAATAGAAGAAGGTTCAGATTATTACTTTGTTTCCCTAGAAATCTGAACAGCCAGTAATCCACACAAGAAAAAACAACAATTATAAACAAAGTGTACAATAGCCAACATAATTTCAGGATATGAAAAATAAAAGGTGTGCTTGAAAGTTTTAAACATTTGTGATTTTACATTATTGCCATACATGCCATGTCTAATATCCATTTTGAACAACTTCTAACACATTCAAGCAAATAGACATGCCAACAAGCAAATTCCTAAATGTATTTTAAATAATGTAGCTGATAACAACAATTTAGATTGAGGATTTGCCAAGGAGGCAAGAATCATCCTCCTTTAACAATGACAACAGAACAAGCATGTTTCATTCAACAAGGTTCGTGGAAGGCCTTAACATGGAACCAGCCCTTGTTACTTCATCACTTTAACGCTTCTATACACAAACCCTCGTTTTCAACTTAAAAAATCGAGGGACTCCTCGGTTCAGGTGCTGATCCAGGATTCTACATCTACGGAGTCTAAATAAAACAGAAAATACCTGTAGGGCCTAACCTTGGTAATTATAAAAACACGATTTACCAAGTTTATTTTACCTTCTTTGCTTTTCTACCAGGCATTTTTAAAATCTGTGTGTTCCCATAGGATGCCTATACACTTCCATCTGCCACTGATTGGATCTGTTTGCACCCCGAGAAAAGCCTTGCCTTTAACTTTGCCCCATGATTGGTACAGTTTGCTCGATTATTGCCCCCCTTGAAAGTTTGCCTGAAGACATGCCTACCACAAAGACACCAGAATTCGAAATCTCACTTGAGCCATGATTCGCATCTCGTGAGGCTTATTCTGGATTACTAGCTCCAAAAAGGTTTCAATAATGCTTCCTTCCAACCTACAGTTACACCGCGCGCCCCCACACTGGCGTCTCTATACATCAACAGAGAGAGCGTGGGACCGAATGCTTCCACACACACACGCTCACACGCACGATCACCGTCCTCGAACGTTGGCGAAAAACTAATACTGGAACTCATCGGACCGCAGGGTCTGGTAAACACTTCACTAATCCGTGCATACCTTGGGGAGCGGATCGGCGGCGGCGGCCATCGCGACGCCGCGGCGGTGGTTGCTGGGGGAGAGGAGCGCGGCGACCGCGGGGGAGCGGAGGAGCGCGGCGGCGGGGGATCTCGCTCTCGCGGCGGCCATGGAGGTGGGGTGAGAGGTGGCGGGGCCCGGGAGGTTGAATGGTGCGGCAGGACACGTAAGCAGAAGAGAAGCGGACAGGTCGAGCCCGGAAGCGAAGCGATAGGGATGGACGGCTGACGTGGCAAGGAGCAGGAGTTGCGGGTAGAGTGGGCCCGCTGGGCTTATCCAGGGTTGCACACGTGGCCCACTTGAGGAGAAGATCGGGCCCATACTTCAACTTTGGATTTCTTCAGGTTTTTTCGGGCTGGGCCTAGGCCCTACGAGAACGTCTGACCACGTGGCCTCATTTCTTCTCGCCTAAAACCGCGAAAATTGCAAACCGCCTCACTGTTCCTTCCAGGAGAAGCCATGGCGGAAGCGCCCCCGCCGCCCCCGCCGACGCCCAAAACCGCCGACGCCTCCGATCCCTCCTCCTCGGCCGCCCCGGCCCCGCGATCCCTCCCTCCGACCCTGCTCCTCCCGCCTTCATCAAGCAGGAGCCGACGCACCCGCGGCGGCAGCGCCCGGAGCAGGGCGGCGGCGGTTGGCACGAAGGGCAAGGCGATGGGTTCGGTGACCGGGGCGGAGGGAGGGAGAAACCTACATGACGGGCTGGTAAAGGCGGTGAGGGTGGTAGGGAGGGACGTGGACGCGGGGGTCGCCGGCGCCGACATCCTGGAGCTGGCGATGGCCAAGGGGCCCATGTTCTCGTGGCTGAGCTACTGGCCGGAGGAGGGGTACCCCAAGGAGGGCCAGCCCTACTGACGCCCGTCTCCTCTCTTAGATAGGTAATACTACAGATTCGTGGAAGAATTTTAATTTGCGTTGTCCATGGAGTATTTGTCTTCATTGGTATTTGGTCCAATCCAGGAAGACGATGATCATGTGCAACTGATTATCATCGTACGTACTAATTACTAGTTTGTGCAGCTATGTTGTTCGAAATGTGCTCAAGATTACTACAGACAATTTGATTGACTGGTCCCTTTCATGTGTTTTAGTACGTGTACGAAATGAAATGGTGTTACGGAATGGGGAGAGCTTTGAGGTGCCAAATATATGGGCGTACATTTTCTTTTTGACAGAGGGAGTTCATCCCCGAAACCGTAGTTTTACAGACCAAAAGGAAAACAAACGTCAGGCAATGACAGAAATATCATTGCTACAAATTGGGATGGATTCAACTCCACCCGGACAAAGGGGAAAAAACACAGTAGCAGCATGAATTATTTTCAGCGACAAGAAACCGAAAGGAGAACCAGGTCCCAGCAAGAGGCAAGATATTGCAGCGATTAAAGCAGCACCATTAGAAAGCAATGCGCTGATTTATTGGAGCCCAGCCAGTTGCTCTTTTAAACACCTCTGCCGCCACCTCCCCTAGCTTTTTTGCTTTACTGGCGTATGATTCAATCCCTCCCCCCACAAAAAAAAGAGATACCATCTGGTTTACGCTGTGCAGATACTACTCCTGTTACATCCATTAGAGGAGTTAACTTCGTAGGATCTACTACCATAGATGCTTCTTCGTACTGTTCTTTAATTGTTTAGCTTAATTTTGGTTTTCTAGTTTGCTTAATGCTGAAAGTTTTGCTTGTGGTTTCTGCTAGCTGACGAAATTTAGTGAGACTAATATAAGTTACTGTATTTGATCACTGGAATCCGTGAAATCAAAGCTGTATATTAAAGTTACAGAAGATGTGAAAACATTATGTTTCAGAGCTCTCATAAGCCCAAGTACAGTCACACGACAATCAGTCACCACATCCCTGTAAAGTCGCCATGCTCCATTTTGTATATGGGCACCTATCTACGGACTAACTGCTATAACAAAAGACAGACCATTTTACAAGCTTTGATAAATATCTCACAAGCTCACACGACATTCTCAAGCACTTAAAGGACCATTCGCTATGTCAAACTAGTAGCCAGTAGGAATAACCTCACCAATTTAAATTCTTGTACACTTGGGTTCAGGCATTTATTAGGATGCCTGAAGAAATCCATTGCGGATCTGACTGGCAATGTCTGCAACGGCACCAGGACCATGTGGGAGGAAAATTGCAGAAGATTTGGATGCCGTACCAATCTCTTTCATGGTGTCAAAGTACTGAGTGAGCAGAACCAAGTCTACCACATCCTTAGCTGAAGTCCCAGGCACATTGCCAGAAAAGCCAAGTACACTGTCTCTCAGACCATCAACTATAGCCTGCCGCTGCCTTGCAATGCCAAGGCCAGAGAGATACTTCGCTTCAGCCTCCCCCTCAGCTCTCTTGATCTGAATGATCTTTTCTGCCTCTGCCTTCTCATTTGCTGCAACACGCATTCTTGCAGCTGAACAGCATAGCAAAAAGAATGGTTATCCCTATGCATCAAACTGCAGTGGTTCCAGTGATACTAGTTGATTTATTACTTCTTCTGAGACCAACATTCGGATTTTAGATGGACTATAACAACATCCTTCTATGAACGACTGCTAAGATTATTAGCTACTTGCACTGAACATAGTGTTATATATTACATGGAAGATCTTGAGTTCATGCTAGATTTTATCAGTTCATACTCCAAACTAAGTTTTACTCAAGTAGGTCAACGCTTACCAGCATTAATTTCATTCATAGCCCTTTTAACCTTTTCATCTGGCTCTATATCAACAATTAGTGTCTGCACAATCTCATAGCCATAAGCAAGCATGGACTTCTCAAGCTCCTTCTCCACAGATTTTGCTATGTCATTCTTTTGCTCGAAAACATCATCCAGTTCTAGTTTGGGAACGCTTGCTCTGATAACTGCAAGAAGATATATCCTTATCAATAAACTTGTGTAGAGGATCTTTAGCATTTACATATCCAAATTTTATTTCGGTCCATAAGAATATCCAGAAATTATTTTGAGAAATTAACCCTTACCGTCAAAGACATAAGATTGGATTTGAAATTTTGGGTTGCTCAGCTTATAGTACGCATCACTAGCTTTGTCTTCCATTGCTCGGTATTGAACGGATGCAACAATTGTAACAAAAACATTGTCCTGTAAGGGGATGCATAATGCGAGCAGAAAATATATCACATAAACTAATAAGAGCCTCTACAAGTTTTTATGATGCATGGGGAGTCCGAAAGGATACTTCTGACAAGTGAGATTTCAGAGTACCTTTGTCTTTGTCTCACAACGGACATCCAGTTGCCTAAGCCTAAGTGTCAGCTGACCAGCAACACGGCTTCCAATAACCCATGGGATACAGTGGCATCCAGGATCAAGCACATCCTCAAACTTCCCAAATCTTTCCTTGATGCCTACTGTTGACTGGTTCACTTGTACACAGCAGAGCAACCTGCCTACTGCTGCAACTAGTCTTCCCATTCTGATTTCTGTCTTGAAACAGTGAAGGTACGAATCAATCTTGACAATAACTTTCTGATAAAATTGTTGTATTGCCAGTCACTCTTTTTTTTCCCAGGCAAATTATGAGTAGAAGTGTTGCAGCACTATACAAGAAATTGGAGTACATATAGGTAGCTCCAAATACTAAAGGTATAATGCAACTTGTATGAATAGTGTATTATATACAATCTATGACTAATATGCTATCAGATCACCGAATCATTCACTGTTTGCGTATAGGCTAACAGATTACCGATTTTTTCATTGTTTGCATAATAGGTTAACAAAGTTACCAATTCATTCTTTCCTTTTGCTAAATTTGGTTCTTGAAGCTTTGTGGTTTGCAAAAGGCTAACTTTAATATGCCAATATAATGAAAGGTCATCATATATTGTCCAAGAAAGATGCTACTGTCTCTCATTCTTGTTGATTGACCGATTGCCGGCCTCTTTGATTCGTAGGATTCCAAAAATGCAGTATTAGGAAAAACGCAGGATTGCAATACATGTCCACTTGAATCCTACGGGACTAGATTTGCACCAAATATTGTTTGATTACATTATAGGAAAAAAAGTATTCTTTCCAAGAGGTTTGAGTCAATAGAAAATTGCCTATGAAATGTAGTGCAATGGAATTCTTAGGAAAAAGTTTCGTAGGATACAATCCTACAAATCAAACAACTCACATAATCCCAAGGATTCCAATACTCCAAATTCATATGAAAATCCTTTGAATCAAAGAGGCCCTTAGCGTGCTGTTTTTCTCTCAACTTCATTTCATCTCAGAAAGATTTATCTTCACACTTGAAGGAAAAAAGTTCTTCCATTGTTTGTTTCACAAGAAAGCAACATAACTTTCTTCCCCCTAGGACAGGGTTCTGCTTCATCAAAACAACAAAGAAAAAGCTGAGCGGAATCAGAATAGTTCACTTACATTAACCTCTCTTTCGATCTTTGAGCACTGGAGCTGCAGCCACTGCTGAAGATGTGAGAACTGGTATAGATAGTTCAGATGGTTGAAGAGGATATTGAGTAACTGGATTTTGTCTTGAATTATCTAGGAGCATGGTGCTTTTATACTTGAGTATTGAGTCCTATATCCAGGTTAACAAATGCATTTGTGCATTTATCCGCGTTGTAAAGCAAATGGTCATATATATCCAGGTCAACATCTGCATTTCTCTGTCAGTATCTGTACCGATCCTTCTGTCATTGCCTGGGAGGTACTTCTTAGGGTGGGTTTTGGACTTTTGGTGGTTGAATATGGTGTTCTTGGCTAAATATACATTCCATTTTCTGGTCAATGTAGACCTCCAAATAATGATCCACTGGTGTGCCCTAGAGGTATTGGCTTTAATCAGAGTTGTAGTTCAAAGCTTGCTATCTTAAATATTGGGTTTACAGTCTTGAATGAAATTGCTTTTATCTCTCCCCAAAATTTGCCCAAGGATTCTGCTACTTCAAGACTCTTAGGAGGACGTGATCATATGCAAAGTGATTTTTGCCGATACTAAAACTGGCATTTAGATGGGTGTTCGACATTCTTTCTCTGTCAATAATACTTGTCGCCTTACACTTGCAACTCCTTGTTTAATGTCTATTTGCTAATACAAGAGTCAAGTCAACTTGAGTTTATTTAGTCAAAACCTTTTTCTACAGATAACATGACAGCCGTGCTTAGTGGTTCAATACTTGATATTTTCTTAGGGGCAATAATTGACTTTCTGGAGCCGCTGAAAAATCTCAGGAACTTCTTTGAGCCTCTGATTTTTCCTTTCGCATTTGCTTGCTAGTTTCTTGTGAAAGGTACGAGAAAATCTGTCTTGGTTGATGTCAAATATAGATAAGATGGTTGGCGATGGACAATTGGAAATGGTCTTGCCCACCGTTGTCCGCGTCACCGTGCACAGAACGCTGGAATCTAAGGCACGATTCTTTTTTGAAGACAAAGCAAGAAATTTATTTTTCTAAACCAGCATCAAGGTATCTTTCGGCCTATACACTTCTATGCACACAATCCCACAATTATTACAGAAAAGCAATAAAACTCTCCAGTCAAACACTGGGAGCTACATGGAAAGACAAAACTAGAGGTGGCAAAGGGAGCGTTGAAGCGGTGACCCATCCAGAGAAGAGGTCTCTCAACACTGACTCGAGCAAATTGCATGTTGCTTGAACAAGCTCATGCCTCTGGACGCTGCAATGGTAACCAGAGCGAAGCCAGTCCGTACACTTGTAATCATCTGCAGAGGATTATACAATTTTTGCTTGTCAAATATTACATCATTCCTTAGACCAATATATAGCGGATGCTCTCATCAAGGCTAGGGCTTGCATTTTCTGATCGAACCCGTTTAGCCGAAGTCCGAATAAGTCGGCTATACTAGTAGGAGGCGTACTCTGGACCCCACTTGTGTGACTTATCGTGCAAAATGAGTGACCGCATAGTCAACAAACAAATATTGAATCGTCTCATCATAATTGCAAAAACGATATCTTTAACTACCCATCCAATTTCTTTTCCGTATGTTATCTTTAGTGAGAATTAACTCACCTACGCAAATACCATAGGAACAATTTTATCTTTAAAGGTAATTTTAGTTTTCATAACTGTCTATTAGTGATTGGCACATTTTGATGCACAAATTGAATGTAGTGATTTAACAGAGTAATCACCACTCTGGTTTAGCCTCCAACTGAACTTATCTCTATCAGCAGTCAACACGACTTGCACCACCCGATTGATGAGCTCAAACAGGCATAGAAGATTCTGGCCAATAATGCCCCATCAAAAAGAGATATTAAGAGGGTTTGAACTTATTACATATGCCACAGTAGCATGTTTATTGCGGACAAGTTGAATAACAGTGGGTACTATGTTGATGGAGGAGAGCTACTAAGCCAGGTATCTAGCCAAAACCAAATTTGGGAGCCATCTTGGAGTTGGAAAGCTCCATGTCTCAGCAGGGTGGATTTAAATTTCATAAGTCCCATCCAAAATGAGAGTCTCCCGGCTTGCCATATTAAAGACAGCATTGTCCTTAATGTATTTTCTACGTAGCAGAATTTGCCAAGCCCCTTCCTCATTAAGTAATTTGAAGAGCCATTTACAGAGGACGTAGATGTTTTTTATATCCAGATCCTCAATACCCAGGCCCCCTGGTCTCGATGCCTACATATAATACTCCACTTAGTGAGTCTGTATTTTTTCTTGTGCTCATCACTTTGCCAGTAAAACCTAGACCGAAAGTAATTGAGACGTTTCAAAACCCATTGAAGAAGGAAAGCATGAACATGGATAGACTTCTAAGTATAGAATTGATAAGAACAAGACGGCACTTGATGAGAGGTTTTTCCCTCACCAGCTAGTTAGGCGTTTCTCAAAACAATCTTCAAACCCTTTTCCAATCTGAATTCCGCAATTTCCTATATGAATAGGAACGCCCATGTAACAAAAAGGAAAACTACCGATGCCACACGCAAATAGTTGTGTATATTGACATTCATAGTCTTTAGCTTCGCCGAAGCAGAAGATTTCACTCTTATAGAATTAATTTGAGGCCCAACTATTGTTTGAAAACACACAAAAACAGCTTGAGGTGTTCGTTGCTGGGCCAACTCATGGTCCATAAAAAGAACATTATTCTCTGCATACTAGAGGAAATGAGAGACCATCATCCACTAAATAGGAACCACCCTGGACTTGATTATCCAGCTTGACTCAATCAATAAAGGGAGCTAACATATCTACAACGGTATTAAAGAGAACTGGCTTATAAAGGATCACCCTATCTTGATCCCTTGTTTGGTTGGACATATGGTCCAATATCGTCATTGATCTTAATGCTCACCTTCCCTATAGTGACAAAGGAGTTTAACCGTTCACACCATTTAGGGGAGAAACCCTTCATCCTCAAAGTCTGTCGAATAAAATGCCAATTGACTTCAAAGTCAATCTTAAAGATGACTCTACTTAAAAAAAATTATGCATTTCATGAATCACTTCATGTAGGATCACTATCCCATCCATGATTTAGCGACCAAGGCATGAAAGCCATCTGGATCTGTCATACGATGCTTCCTGCCACCGAGGTTAGCCGGCTTGTTCTTCCTTAGTGAAACATTAAGTAAGCATATCGGTTTGTACTACTATATGTTATCTGCATCCTTTATTTTTGGTACTCTTCTGATTCTTAGGACGGAACTTTTTGGTCTGGAACAAAACAATCGTAGCAACGGATAAGGACTGGTGTGACTATGTCCAAGCCGAGCTAAATCATCGCGCTAAGATTGGAGCTTTGCATTGTACAAGTTTTGCTGGTCTGCCTGTTCAGTGATCAGAAATTGCCCCGAAGATGATTGACCATTCCTAAGGAAACCTCACATGTGGAGTGGACCAAGCACAGCCCAGCTCGGCAGCACGAAATCCATGCGCTAGGATCATGGACGAGACAATGACAACAACAGATGCACGTCATCGAGAAGAAGAGCATACATGCACTCAGTGCTACAGGATAAGCGTTGATGAATAGATCGTCAAGAGGAACAATGGCGGAGAAAAAACGAGGAAACGCAACTGGGTATGACTTAACTACTCTACAAAACGCGCATCGCCTAAAGTTACATCTGGAAAGTGGAAACCGATCTTCCCTTGGCTACAGTACACAACAGCCAGTCACAAACCTACAGTACGGTCTTCAAAAGGAAAAACCTTACAAACTACAGTACAATTGCAGACTACAGTATTCTTGTGAGCCACTCGCATCGCCTAAAGTTACATCTGGAAAGTGGAAACCGATCTTCCCTGGCTACAGTACACAACAGCCAGTCACAAACCTACAGTACGGTCTTCAAAAGGAAAAACCTTACAAACTACAGTACAATTGCAGACTACAGTATTCTTGTGAGCCACGAACACATACCTCTTCTTTTAGATTTACCAACAGAATGAAAACTGTGATTAAGTGTGCATGGATAATGGCTGGTAAACTGTTGGTACAGCAGAACCGCATCGTGCCAAATAATCAAACTGGTATGGTATTCTTCACTTGCCATGGAGCTTGTTGGACACCATCTTATTTTCGTCGGTCCTGTGCCACAAGTTCTTCCATGAGATTCACAACGGTTGTTAATTCTGTGAATCGACAACACGGGACATGAAAGAAGTGCCCAAAAAAAAACTATGAAGATATTCAGGCTTCTTCTCCCAAACAGTTCAATAATCAAGACACAGAAAGACACTGGAGAGGCGCTAACATGTTGTAGCGAGTAATGGCATAAAAGAATTGCAGGACATTTTCCTATGGATCAAATAATTTATCCTAGAGATGGTAAACTTTCGTGCGGATCCAAATGTTCATAATTGCGACAGGCACATTACTATGAAAGCACATGAACCAAGTCTTGTACTGGATGAGATCGAGGCACGAGTAACGTTTTTAGAGCTGTCTTACTGCAACATTTTAAAGCGGGCATAATCAGAAGAATGATAGTGCACTATTTCATGAGTGATCAAAAACATAACAACAGAAAGAATAACTTTCACTGTCCTCCAGATATCTTTGAAACTGCGCAAATGAATATGGTATTGAACTGAAAACCCTACGGGATCTAGTGGTGGGCGGCCAGGCGCACGGTACTGTAAAAATCATCCACCTGGGTTCAAGTCTAACTCGGCCCTCTTATGCGAGTGGCAGAGCTCCAGCCCAATTTTCCAAAAAGAAAATGGTATTAAACTATTGATATGCTGCAGTTGTGTTATTCCACGTTCTAAATTGGAACTTCGTCCATCTTGCTAAGGTATAACCATACAACCTAAGAACGTACATACAGATACAACATTCAACAACGAAATAAACAGGGTTTAACATTTGCTACTGAAAAGACTTGCAGTACCTTTGTCTTCAATACTATTATGACATACTCTTTAGTTTCTCCTCAGTAAAAAGCAGCTGGACTCGTGCAAGAAACTTAATATAGTCACTGCATTAGATTCACTCTGTCAGAAAAGAGAAATTTGGTGCACCATAGCTCATTTTACCGAAAACAAATAGCTTACATCCATATGTTATTTCTTCTCTTCACCGTCGGAATCAGACTCTGCGAAAACAGTTTTCGGTGAGTTGAGCATATGCTGGTGCAATAAACTTTGGATCTTTCTCTGCAGCATCAGCATATTTCAAAATTGCCTCTCTTGGATCTTCATCCATCCAGGTCTCCTTAATTAAACCACCTTCCTGTAATAAATACAGTGGCAAAACATGAGGCGCCAACTAAAACAAGTATACTTGGGAGGAAATGCAAAACACACATAAGTACGGAAATAACCTAAGTTCACAATACATATTAAACATGAGGAGCGACTAACATGTATATTACCTTCATGAGATACTGTGTCAGCAAGCTGCCTTTTGTAGTACCAATTTTACCACCAAACCCTGGACCATTAACAGGTGCTTCTGGTTTGTGCGATTTGAGCGGGTCTTTCATCATCTTTTCTCTTTGGCGTTTACGACTTGGTTGATCTCTGAATAGTGGTAGTGCATGTGGATTGTGTATTAAAGGTTGCACCTCATAATCATCAACAGACTTTTTCCTCGGTGCTCGTCCAACACATACAAGAGCTCCCCTCTGACTAACAGAAGGATCATACAAGATATGAGTCCCACCTTCCTTCTTGTCCCCAACTGTTGCAAATACCTAAGGAACAAACAGAGAAGTTGAATAATATCCTAAAAATGGTATTCGGCGCTAGTTCATCAAGTACTAAGAAATAACCTGATTAATCCTTGGATGCCAGAGACACCTTATCACACTATACTGCGGTGAAATCCCACCCTTGATACTAGCTCGAGTTTCCTTCTATCAAAGAAGCAAAGTAGTCCTCCATTTCTGCCATCTTTCTCAATAGAGGTTCCTGTAAAAATAAGTTGCTCGTCTGGGCTAAATGATGCATTTGTCTCAGCATAGTTATTTGGCAGATCTTCAAACACTTTCAAAGGAGTCTTCATTTTCCTCAAATCCCATATCTGCATTAAATTGCCAATGTAATATCCTAATTAGAAATAATAATCCAATAAAAAATGAAGCGCACAACAATGCTACGGCTCTTACCATTATCATATATTCACATGACAACAGTACAACCAAACAGCACAAAAATATCTAACCCAGTCTAACAACTGACGACATTGCAGGTTGCTAGATTTAATATTTAATACTAATCATGGCAGATGACCTCCGTTTTCTTTCACAAGGACATTTAGTCCCAGTTATTTGGTATTTACACCTAGCAATTTACTTCCATAGCTATACCAAACTACTCCCTCTGTCCGGATATATAGGATGTATTTTGATTGATTAAAACAAGACTTTGACCAACAATTACTCTACTAGTATATAATTTATGTGACATAAAATTGATTCATTAGGTTCATATTCAAAAATACTTACTTATGATTGTGATTTTGTATCACATAAACCACATATTAATGGAGTAATTGTCGGTCAAAGTCTTGTCTTAACCAATCAAAATACACCCTATATATCCGGACAGAGGGAGTAACACGCATGAATTTGGGTCCTCCAAAATATACAACAGCCTTACAAGTGGACAACTCAACGAAAGCATGTCGTACTTGTATCAACTTACCAACGTTCATTGAAAAACATGGAACAGACAGCTTGTCAAGACTAAGGACAAGTATTTTTAAGAAAGAAATGAAGGAGAAATCGCAAGGCTCACTGGACTGACGTTTAACCAAAATACTGAACAACTTCTCGGTGTGTATCAGTACGATGGGTACGACAGCACAGGTGGATTGCAGATAAATGAACTTAAAACATGTACGCACAGATCATGTTAAGACAGTCGCTGTGAAAAAACTTTGAAACTTTAAATCCTAAAAGGCCAGATAAACTACCTTTAGAGTACTATCCATACTTCTTGAAAGAAGAATCTGCCCATCTGTAGAAAACTTAACCCCAGTAATATCCTCCGTATGTGCTTTTTCAACATGAATATCTGGTCTGCTTCCCCATCCAGTCTTTATGGTCCAGAGCTACAAAGGATATATGATTCAGGTCATAAAATGTATTAACCAAACCATCTGGCTAAACTCAAAGTGGTAGGACAGTTTAGGGATTCTACAAGATATAAAGTACCTGAATGGAGCCATCTCCTACCCCACCAACAATTCGCTTGCCTTCATGATCCCATGCACATGAAGTAACAGGAATTCGCATTGGTCTTATTAGCTTAGGTTTGATGACCTATTGACAAGGTAACGAGGAAGTTCAGTATTCCACAATAGCATTGGTGGGAGCTCCAGTCATGCAGAATAGCAAGTGATTCAACTTTAAGCAACTGTTAGTGCTATTAGGCACCAATAACAGAGCATTTCAGGGTTCTCATATTACTAGGAACTTCTCTTATAAATATTGCATTTCTATCTAGAGATTTAGTGAATAGAAAGAATGGCTCAATGTACCTGCTTTTGACTTTTGAAGTCTGACACATCCCATAGACGTAATGATCCATCTTCTGATGAGGTCAATATAGTTTCTTTTGACTTGGGATTCCATTCACCACCAGTGAGCCCAGAAATGTGACCCTTCGTATTCTTCAAATCACGGATATACATATCACCCTTAACAAACTCACCTAGTGTAAGCCCATCCCGATCGTATATCTGATTGAGAGCATAATTGTTAATAACATGTTTTTAATTCCTAGGGGGTGACAGTTTTAGGAAATTCTGGAAGATAGCAGCAGAATACCTTGGCCTGAGCCGAACCCGTAACACATAAGAATCGATCCGATGTTGGACTCCAACTTAGCTACGAACTTGATGCCCCTCACACGGTTCTAATTGCCTGAACGATTGTAGCTTCGAATTCATACCTTGGAAGTCATACATACGTACAGTATAGTCATAGCTGCCGGAGAGGACTCGGGATCCTGTAGGGTCAACAGCAAGGGCTGAGACAACCTGCAAAGAGAATAAGATGATTATTAACTAGTAAAATACAGCTACTTGAAACTATAGTAATCAGATCTGGATGTCTCTTGATAGCAGCATTAGAGGAGGCACTTTTGAGGATCGTCCCAAGAGCACGCTAGTCAATATTAGATTGAGAACTTGTGGATGTACCCAACTTTACCGTGGATTGCACTACTTCTAGCTAAAGATAATCGACAATCCATTCTGTTTGAACTTGGCTAGAGTTGGAGTGATCTACTCCAATTAATTTGCCAACAGTAATCAATAACAAATTTGTCTGCCTCCTTTGCTGTCTTATTAGAAATTCTCTATTAGAAAAATACTGTTGTATGTGAGACACGCATAGAGGAATATCCTAGAATAACACCGTGAACAAAATACTACATGATAAGTTTTGCAGTTTGTCTTCCATAACCACTTAATTCGGCTAAGTCATTCGCAAAAGAATGAGAAGCCCGAAATTTCCACGACTATCCAGAAATTCTAAAGCAATAGAAACAAAACTAGCTGTAAGTTAGACTACATCAACCTTAATAACTCGAGGTCTCTAATAACTCCGAAAGAAACAACTCGAGGGGGGCAAGAAATAATTTTTCTTGTAGTTACCTTGGTGTGCCCCCGCAGAACAATTTCGTTGCTGAGAGGAATCCGATTGAAATTCTCGACATCATCGTCCATATCGTCGTCGTCGCTGTCATCATCCTCGTCCTCGTCCTCGTCGCCCTCATCCGCATCCTTCGCCGGCGGCGGCCGATGCGGCCCAACCATGCCGTCATCCTCGTTCTCCGCCTCTGCGGGCGCAGAGGGCCGCGGGGGCGGCCGAGGCGGTCCAATCATACTGCCGCCCTCCTCGTCACTCACCTCGCTACGAGTAGAGTCCGGCGGCGGCCGAGGGGGGCCAATAACGACGCCTCCGCTATCGTCATCCTCGGCGGCGGAGGTGGAGGGGTTGGAGCTAGGGTTTTGGGGCTTGCGGAGGGTGGAGGAGTGAGAGGCGGCGGTGGGGCGGGAGGGAGCCTTGCCGAAGGAGACCGGGAAGAAGGCGCGCATCATTGCCTCCTCGTCCATCTCGCCGCCTTCCGCCATGGGGCCGCTCGCCGCCGGTGAGGTCGGTGACGGGAGATGTGTGCTTGCGCGAGGTTTTTTCCGTGCGACCGCGCAGGGAAGCTGCCTTTCCGTAACTGGTCGAGTCACTACTACGCTTTCAGGTTCGCCGTTCGTGATACACAGGCTGGACGTGAACGTGCTTGTGCGGCAAAACAGAGGGTGAAACTGATTTGATTATTGCCTTGTTGGTTACCGTAGCCATCGACATAAATCTCAAACGAATTGCTTCATCAAATTCGGGTATGATTTGAATTCAGATGCATCGTTGATTTAGCGAGTATACGAAAGATAAAATAATCCTATTTTTCTAGTAAGTAGAACTGGAAGAGCGCATACGGATTGAATTTTGGTAGTCCTCTCTCCAGATAGTTTAAGAGGGCGATGTACATAGGCGTGGTACCGAACTCTGCTATAACGGAAAATTTGAAAACTGAATGGTATGTATTTGGGAACGAAGACTAGATATTTGTATGTAGTAGTAATATAAAATCTAGAACTTTAAATGGAATATGTAGGGGGCTCGTGGAAGCTTACCACTTGGAGAGAGAGTGCTCCGCAAGATCGGCATACGTGATTTAACAACTCTAAATAAAATATGTACGGGGTGCGTGGAAGCTTATCACCTCGAGGGAGAGTGCTCCGCAAGATCGGTATATATGATTCAACTCCAGGGAAGTTACCCATTGTTTTAAGCTAGCAAAATTTTGGAAGGCGAAAGCTAAGCCAAAATATCAAATCTTCAAATGACTGATGCTTCACAACCGTATCCTCACAGATGATATGCCAGCGTGCAAGGGTTAGTTTCAAATCCAACTTACCAACTGTTCTTACAGGCCCAGAGACCCGGTTTGCAAGGACTGTCCTTTTCTAATTGTAGTTTGCATGGAGTTCTCACAAACAAGCCACAGTTTACAATCCAGCACTAAGTCCGGATATAAGCTATTGGTGAACGCTACTGCTGAACTAGTTTAGGTACAATCTCAGTGGTTCGACAATCCAGGAGCGACATACTTGTCGGCAAACTTAGTTTACCATGCCTATATAAACATATCAAGGTTGACTTTCACTTTTTTGTGGAAACGAGTGGCTCAAAAACATCTTAAATCAGTTTCATATCTTCAAAGGATCAAGTTGCTAATATCTTCACCAAGACATTGTCTACACGACTATTCACAAGTTGTAAGCACAATGTCAATCTTGTCCCACCGGTTGAGATAGAGGGAGAATGTTAGAATAGCTAACTAACACGTAGGTTTACTAGTTTTGGTTAGTATATTTTCCTGATCCTAACTGATTTGGTTTGATCCTATACCGTGAGCCATAGATTGTAATTGATGTGCAAGTAATCTTGTCGATGAGCCTATTATATATTATAAAGAGATAAAGAGCCTGTGGTATTCCAAACCCTAAACCATCTCCTCACGTTTTTACACTGTTTCACATTTTTCTTCTTAACTAATGAATGGGCTCTCTTGCCAGATTACTCGAAAAGAAAAGGAGAGGACTAGGGATCGAACTCTAATCCTGGAATTGAATCGGACATCTATAGATATATTTTTTCATTGTGATGGAAATATTTTGTTAAACCATATGTAGTAAATTATTTGAACCAATGCAACAAAAAACTCATCCTACGAAAAAAGGAATTACTAGAATGAAAATAACAAAACAAACGGAAACGACAACACTGATCGTTAACTCGACCAGTTCTTTTGGAACAAAGCTATTTCCAACGGTAGCTCCACGTTATACACACCAGTAGCATATACTACCATC
Organism: Stipa capillata; assembly: GCA_019208055.1. NCBI lineage: Eukaryota > Viridiplantae > Streptophyta > Magnoliopsida > Poales > Poaceae > Stipa > Stipa capillata. The sequence continues at coordinate 494,214 of JAGXJF010002397.1, read as the reverse complement.
CATTCAGACATGAGCACATGACAACAAATGGAACACCCCCCAAATACAACCACACGCGCACATACACAGGAACATGAACGCACGACTATTCCAATGCAAACTAGCATAACTTGCCCAAGGCACAAGACGGACCACTCACAAACAGAGACGAAATCACAACACCACGCACAAATATGCATATATTAATTGCGACGCTACACCAGGCAGATAGGTGGGTGGATCGATCACCTGACGTTGCAGGCGCCGGTGGGCTGGTCGTCGACGGGGCTCCCGGGCCCGCAGCGGTCGCCGGCCACTGCGCCGTGCAGCAGCAGCACGGAGAGCAGCTGCGTGAAGGCCAGCGTCACCGTGAGCCCCTCCAGCGCCCGCAGCCGCCACCCGCGCTCGCCGCCCACGCGCATCTCCTTGCACGCCAACCTGCACGTACGCAGACCGATCGAATCCACTCAGCACGCGCGCGCGCGCGAATGTGTCACGTTTGGGCTTAGCTTAATTAGCTTGGCTACGTACCCGAAGGCCAGGGCGGTGACCGCCCACGCGACGGTGGCCAGCGACGCGGCGGCCGCGACGCCGTGGGGCTTCCAGGCGCGGGCGTGGTACGCGCCAGCAAGCTTCGACGCGACCCCGACGGCGCCGGCGAGGGACGCGAACAGCAGGAAGTGGAACGTCGCGCTGTTGCCGCCCAGTCCTGCACGTACACGCTATGTCAGTATAAATGCTCAACCTATAAATATCGTATGGTTGGTAGATAGAGCTGAAACTTTTATGTACAGAATGGTAGTCAAATTTATCAAGAAATGACTCCCATCTTAGATGGTTACATCGGAGCAAGCGTATGAGATATGAGTCTAAAAAACAAATTGTCGTAGATGTGGACACATTCGTGATGGCTCTGGGATGGTTGTAAAATCTGAGCCATCGCGGATGAGAGAGTTATCGGTGACAATTCTTTCTAGTGAATCGTGTGTAATGGGTTAGATATAATCGATGACGGTTGTGAATTCTGAGCCATCACGAATGTGTCAGTTATCCATGATGGTCTGTTTTGGTAAACCCTGTGAAATGGTTTTCTCATAAATATCTAGTCTACAACCAGACAGATCTAGGAGCCTGAGATCTGTCTAGTGATCTGGGAGCCTGAGATCTGTCTGGTTGTTGCGGTCGGCTAGTGATTTGGAGTCGATTTTAAGGTGATTTGGATTTTCACTTTAATTCCTATCTAATTTGAGAAGATCTAATTGTTGTTTGTTTCTAGAGGTTTGTAATTGTATTATATTACTTATCTTCCTTGCAAATTATTAAAAAAGAAGGAAAATACCTAATTAAGAAGCATATGGTTAGATTAGGTTGGAATGTGAACGAAGATTGTTTAATTATCGATAGCATGGTGTCGGTTTTACATATACTCTAGTTAAGTTTGTATTTTTTTTAATTCGTATGCATATATGCAAGGCACATTTAAAATTATGTTAGCATTGTGGTAATTAAGTAAAGTGAGAAACTCATGAATTCTTAAATATAAACGTAGATGGATCGAGGGTGGCTGTACAATGAGAGCCATATTAGTGAAGCTTACATCGATGGTGTTGTTGGTTTTAGAAGAGCTACCTTAGCGGATATGCGAAATAAGGGGGAAGAGTGAATTTTTTTTGTCCATGCATTGATTGCGAGAATACTAGAAAGTAGAAGAACCCACATTAGATTGCAGACCACTTGTTTTGAAGGGGTTTCATGAAAGGATATACATGTTGGACCAAACACAATAAAGAGCCAATCATACCCGAAGGTAATAATTACATCAGGGAGGAGAAAATCAAGATATGTTAAATACCATCAATAATGATTAGTCAGATGGTACCAATTGTGTTTTTGATGATGAGATGTGGAAGGATGAGGTCGGTAATATGCCTAATTTGGATGATGTTGCGTGATGTAGAGGGGAACCATGATGATGAAGGGTATAACCAATTCATTGGCTTATTGAAGGACTATGAGAAACATTTATATCCGAGCTACAAAGCAAAATACTCTAGGTTGTCATCCGTACTTGAACTATTGAAATTAAAGACAAGCAGCGGATGGTCTGACAAGAGTTTCACAATAATGTTAAATCTCTTCACAGATATGCTTCTAGAGGACAATGAGTTGCCCAAAACAATCTACAAAGCCAAAAAGGTTATTTGTCCCTTGAGAATAGAAGTTGAAAAAATACGCGCACGTCGGAACCACTATATTATATACCGTAAAGTGTATGCAGATTTGCATTCATATCCGATCTGCAAAGCATCTCGAAACAAACGTAAGAGTGGATCAAACAAGGGCGATGATAGTAATGAAGTGATAAAAATTATTCCTTGCAAGGTTGCATGGTATTTTCCAATAATTTCTCGTTTGAAGCGTATGTTTGCGAACCCAAAGGAGGCAAAGTTAATGCGTTCGTATGCCGAGGAGTGTAAGAATGATACAAAGATGAAACACCCTGCTGACGTGACCTAATGAAGAAACATTGATAGAAAGTACCCATCCTTCAGTTGGGACCCGAGGAATGTAAATTTTGAAATGAGTACCGATGGAATGAATCAATTCGGTAACATGAGCAACAGAGACAACATTTGGCATGTGCTTCTGTGTATATGCACAATCTTTCGCTGTGGTTGTGTATAAAGTGAAAGTACATCATGATGTTGATATTTATCTAGCGGCCAAAGTAATCTGGAAACAACATCGACGTTCACTTTGCATTATTGATGGACGAACTAGTAAGATTGTGGAAGGACAAAGAGGTAAATGTGTGGAATGTGTACAACCGATAGTACTTCGATCTACGTGAATTGTTCTTCCTAACCATCCATAATTATCCTGCATATGGTAGCTACTTGGGAAAGACTATAAAGGAAGCTGAAACTTGTGTGACATGTTTGGAAGATAATCCATAATTATCCTGCATATGGTAGCTACTTGGGAAAGACTATAAAGGAAGCTGAAACTTGTGTGACATGCTTGGAAGATACCTCGAGCACGTGGCTCAAGAACTCGAGCAAAACCATATACATGTGTTACCGGAGGTTTTTGAAAAAACATCACTCGCACTGTAGTATGAAGAATTGAACAAGAAGACGGAACATGGTCCCGCACTAAGGCCTTTTACCGGGACAAAAGTCTATTATAAGGTCAAAGATATCGATATTGTGCTAAAAAATAGATGTAAATTGAAGAAGCATGCTAGTGAGAAGATCATATAAAGGAATATTTTGGGACTTATCTTATTGGAATGATCTAGAAGTACGTCACTATATCGATGTCATGCATGTAGAGAAGAACGTATGTGACAGCGTGCTCGGCATGTTACTAAATATCCGTGAGAAAACAAGCATGCCATCAAGACACGGCTAGACTTGGTTGATATGGGCATCAGACCTGAGTTAGCTCCAAGAAAAACCATAAATACTGAATGTACCTTTTCCTTGCTTGTTACACTGTATCCAAGGACGAGAGAGCTGAATTATACGAGTTCTTGCGCAGTGTTAAAATTCTGTTTGGTTACTCCGCCAACATAAGAAAATCTTGTTTCTATGGAAGACTTGAAATTAACTTGCATGAAGTCTCATAATTGTCATGTGATGATGACACAGATATTCCGAGTGGCAATCTGAAATATTTTGCGACTAATGGTCCGAGAAGCATTCACAAGGTCATGTGATTTCTTTAACAAAATTTTTTAGAAAGTTATAGATTCCATTGCACTAGAAGATCTGCAAGAGGAGATGGTGAAGATTATATGTTAATTTGAGATGTATTTCCTATCGTAGTTCTTCAATATCATGCTCCTTTCATTGCTCACCTCGTGTACGAGATAAAAGATGTGCGAATTTATCCTTTCAAACGGTTTATGAGAATTCTAAGCACTATATTAGGAATTGAATTCAGCTGGTGGGCAGTGTCATAGAAGATTATGTTTCAGAATAGGTTGCTGAGTTCTACATCTATTATATGGTTGAACCACAACTAATTAGTGTGTCTCAATCTCACCATGACGAGAGACTTGAACGAATTGAGACCATCAAAATAAAAGAAATCAACCCTAATGCTGAAACATATGCTATAGCTCATTTCACAGTCTTGCAATACATAACTATAGTATCCTCCTTATATTACAAAACATGGAACCGTGTGAGATAATCAAATGGCTCATGGAACCGTGTGGAATAACCACTTATCTCCCACCAACAATTACCGATGGTCACCAAAATCATGTGGAACAACTTGTTTTAACCGTGTAAGATGTACCTGTCTACACTAGTGACCATCCTTAGATCTCATAATATAGCTTTTCTCTCTAATCTCAAAGTAAATGTGAAGTTTGAGACGACTGACTGCAACTTAAGGAGTTTTTAAGCGACTGTGCATTAGCAATTGCATACGTACTTGGGTCGTACTGGTGGCTACCGATGAACTTGTCGAGGCCCCAACTGGCGAACCCCAGCATCAGGATGTACATGACGAGATTGAGCAGCAGGAGTGGTCCTGCCAAGTTCTTCCTCCCGAACGCAAGATCCATGGCCGAATACTGCACTTGCCTCTTCGAAACAGCTAGCTTAGAATCCTAGCTCTCTCTCTCTCTCTCTCTCTCTCTCTCTCTCTCTCTCTCTCTCTCTCTCTCTCTCTCTCTCTCTCTCTCTCCTGTGTAATCTTCAGGTAGCTGGGCAGGCAGGGGAACCAGCTCCAGTACTTAAGAAGATGGCCGTGACTTGCGATCACGAGCTAACCAGCCCAACCCGCACGACAAGCTAGGTTTCGTGGGCGTGCAGCCATGCAGGCGCAGGCCGGGCGCCGGTCCCATGCGCGCGCGCGCGTGTGCCGCCATGCCGGCCTCCCCGAGGACCGTGCGCTTCCCGTGGCGGCGAGGGGAAGCCACATCTGGTTTGTCACAAGCCGGCGCAGCGCGCACACGTCTTGGCCCCGTTCCGTGGCGAAGTGTTCACGCCTGTGGCAACGCTCTATGGAAAATGGATTGACATGCATGACACAGCCGTGGCCAGAAAATGGTAAGAAGCTAAGCAAGAGGAGAGTTGTTTGTGTCCGGAGGCTGGGCATGCTGCACGCGTGTTTGTTGGTTGTTCCTGCCGGTTTAAGCAGCCTAGAGTTCTTGCTTTGGGGTTAAGGGTAACTAGCTATAGCTACATGCGCATCCTTCATCTGATCTTGGTCATTTGTTCACCCAACATGCCGTGTGTCTTTGCCAAAGAGCAAGTGGTTATCATGTTTCGTTCCGTTCTGTTGAGCATGAGCGATCGTCGATCACATTGTGTTTAGTGCAGTATGGCCCCTTCTAGACAGCTTATAGGGTGGCTTATGGCCCCAGGAAGCCATAAGCTGTCTAGAAGGCAAAACTTCTAATTAGTTGTGGGATTAAGCTCTCTAAATTTCATGTATATTATGAAAAGCTGGATAGGAGGAGCTTCCCGAGCTTATTTGGAGCTCTGTTACCACTTTACCCTTAATATTTGAGAAATTTACCCGCAATTGCCCTAGACCTAACCCCCCAATCCCGCAGCGCCCCCCTGCCCAGATCCAATCTTCCAACCCGCGCCCCTCCCCTTCCCCACCGCCTCCCCTTCCTCCCCGCCCCGCGCCTCCCCGCCCCGGTGCTCTCCCCCGCCTCCTCCTGCCGCCCCCAGCCCCGACCCCGGGCCCGCCCCCGCCGCCTCCACTCTCCCCCGGCCCGCCGCCTCCGCTCTCCCCCGCTCCCGTCGCCCCGTCGGCCCCAGCCCCGCCCTACCTCCGTCTCCCCGCCTCGCGCCTCCCCGCCCCGGTGCTCTCCCCCGCCGCCTCCCGCCGCTGCCCTCGCCTCCCGCCGCCTCCTTCCGGCTCCCACCGCCTCCCGCCGCCATCGGCCGTTGGCCCCGCCCTCCCCTCACCGCAGGCCGCCACCGGACGCCCTAATCCCGGTCGCTGGCCCCGCCTCCCCTCGCCGCAAGCCGCCGGACACCTCCCCCTACCGCTGGATGCGGCCGCCCCCATCCCGACCAGCACCACTCCGACCAGAGGTGGCCGGTGGCGGCTCGTAGCGGCTCACCATGGGACCCGCAGCCTTCCGCCGGCTCTGCTGGGCTCACCGTCGCCAGCTCGTCCGGGGACAGGGAGGAGGAGAACTCGGCGAGGAGCGTGGGGAGCTCCAGCGGTGAGATCGATCTGAGGCAAGCACGGCGAAGAGGAAGGACACGCTCCACCGCGAGGCCGGCACCGATTTTTGGTTCATTCAATTTGGTATCGTTCAATTTGTTCCTAATCATGTTTGGTCGAGCCTCTGGCATGAACTGATTTTTGGTTCATTCAATTTGTTCCTAAACACAAATTGTGATCTCAAGATTGCAGACTTTGTGTTGATGTGCATTGATGTGCTAAAATTTCTGTGAAAAATCGATTGACTGTGAATTGATGTTGTGAAATGCAAAATGATGTGTGCAAATTTTGTTCTACATCTCAGATTTGTTCATGTGCAATGCATGCTAATCATGTTTGGTGCCTTTAGACGTGATTTTGTGCCGCTAATTGTGAAGACTCGAATGGAATTGACATTCATCCCACTATTGTATGAATATAATCCTGGTGCTCAGTGTGCAGATGGGTTAACTTTTGCAAAAAAAAAGTTGATTGCAGATGCATATATGGTGTGATGTATAACTGCCCAAATTTTTTTGTTTAATAGATTGTTATTATTGTCTATTGTTTGTAATAACTTATGCCCAAATATATGCATTAGAGCCTGATTACTTTTCTGTTATCTCGAATGTTTTTCTATTTTCATTCAAACAGCAAACGAATAAGGCAAAGGGTATTAGAGACTTTTCACAATCCACCTCTATCTATAAGCTCAAATCTCGGAAGCCGTCTAGAAGGGGATGGTGGAGCTTATCAGGCTTTCTCACACCGCAGCTTCCCCACACCATTAAGCTTAAGCTGGCTTATGCACAAGCCGAAGTCGTCTAGAAGGGGGCCTATATATTGGCTGCTCAATTTCATGCATCATGGAAGTTGCCTTGTTATACAGAATAACACATCGCCTCGTCTGCATTTTTTAAAAGGAATATTTGTATTGATCTTTCGGTTTCTTCGGCTTCTATATCAAGAAGATACATTCAACTCAAACAAAGTCATTATTTCAGTTTAACGTGAAATGAAGAACAGCTCACAAAGTAGCTCACACTGTAGTACATAGGCTAGGATCGAAACAAAAGAACCGAAATTAGAAAATACTAATCAGGATAATGGAATCTCTCCGTCTTCCAGCCTCCTAGTCCTACGCCAACAGCTAGACAAAAAAAGCTCCGTCGCCACTTTCTTCAGTCGCCGGCTCTCCTCGGTTACCGCCTCCTTAAACTCCAGTTTCTACAAGGACACCCAAGACCATAATAAATTGCCACACCTAAAGACAACTTGGTTTAGATAATGAAAAGACTTATTATAAAATTTGATATCATTATGAGTTAACCAAATAGATCAACACGCCGATGTTGCCTCGTTTGCAGTAATTGCTGAAGTTTGAGATGCTCAACGCTGAATCACAAGTACGAAGCAACAGCCTAAGAAGACGGTAAAGTATTCACGCTCTGAGAAGATACATCTGTAACCATCCTTGTTGATACCACCTTCACAATTCTCGTTGTATAAATTATACTTCCTCCGTCCAGAAATGTAAGACGTATTTTGATTGGTTAAGATAAGTCTTTGATCAACAATTGCTTTATTAATATGTAATTTATATGTCATAAAATTGATATCATTAGATTCGTATTCAAAAGTACTTTCTTATTATTATGATTTTATATCACATAAATCGTATATTAATAGAGTAATTATTAGTCAAAGTCTTATCTTAATCTATCAAAATACGCCTTACATTTTTTAACAGAGAGAGTAGTAAAATGGTAAGCTCCAAGTTTTATACTATCACTGCTGGGCAGCAATCAGTACGAGTGCAGAGAAGTTCTCAATAATCAATATCCCTGTTTGGCAGCAGCCATGCGATGGTACTGCCGCTGCCTCCAAATAAGTGGGACGACAATGGTGTTTCTGCATCGGTGACAATGCATTTTTCTCTGACAGAAAATGTGTGACAGCCTCGTTGGGCCCTTCAAAGCGTCGGGTCATTTGCACTCTTGCTCTGGCTCATTCCCATCAGCAGAAGTGCCCTGTTGCGAGGGGTTCCTCAAATATGGCGAGTCTTTGTACTTGGCATATGCCGGTAAAATTAGGGCTTTCTCTGCTATTCTCTCATCCTCATGAGTCCTCTCTATCAAGCTCTGAAGTGAAGGAAAGTTGGCCTAAGCATTCGAATTAATGTTAGGTCTGGATCATGCATTGCCAATAATGTAAAATTTTCACCAGTATAAATATTGTTTGGCCCTAAATTACCTGGGGTCGTATGTAGCCAACAATAACAAGGCGCAGCTCCTCTCCGTAGAAGTCCTCGTCAAAATCATGAAGCAACCATGGTTCCTGGAATCAATGACTTTTAGAACAAAGTAATAGAACTAAACATGGAAGGGGTTGTGTAAAGAACACTCACAATAGTCTTCTCTGTGTTATCAAAATAAGGGTTCCAGCCAATGCTCATGACCATATTATATATACCTCGTGTTGATAGTCCACCCCAGCCAAAGAATACCCCTGATGTATGCTCTGACAGTATGTCGGAAAAGTTTTCCGCGGGTAAGTTGGCTACAAGAAAAAATAAAATATCAGTGATCAAGAAGAAAATTGAGTAAACTGGCAGAGTATATATTTCATAATTTCAACATGATGAACTAAAAATACTAAACCCACAAAAGAGTATGAGTAAAATTATTGAACAAGCTATGGAGTTAACAGATTGTAACAGAGTATATATTTCGTGATAGAACTGAAGAAAGGAGACATCGAATTCATCCAAGATGCGATGAATTTGTCAGTGCTTCAAGAGTATCTTTTTTACTATGTGAAATTGGTTTCCCTAGGAACGTCTGGAAGGAGCGCAATCGGCGCATCTTTCAACAAAAGTCGCTGCAAGTTTTAGAGGTTGTATACCTAATGAAGGAAGATTTGACATAGCATAGGCTTCTCGGTATATCTATAATGTAATTTCCTACTAAATGAACCTCTTGCATGTATATATTCTCATATCTTAATGAAATGGCAGAATGCTTGCTCGGTTCGTAAAAAAAAATTGGTTTCCCTACATTTTTATAAATCTTGAGATCAGTTGTTTCCTCGTGCAGCGGCTCTATTCAAAATTTCGAATGCTCAACACTAAATATGTTGTATATAGTGGCTACTTGGTAAAATTTCATTGTCCCACTAATTTTTTTAAATTTTTTGGTCGCATGAATATCACATGCACGCTGGTTTGGAAGTTATATGGACATCAGGATTCCATCAGATCAAGTAGATATTCGATTGGAATTCATATTCATTGTAACATTTTATCTGTATTTGTACTTCTATTCGTGTACGTTCGAGTTCGTATTTGTTCGACGTGATTGATCCTGTGATACCCACCGATGTGGCGACAAGTAATCCTAGTTTTACCATATTCCTTACCAGGCAAGGATGGACACTACATAATGCAAAAAACAACCATCAGGATGTTAAATCAAGAGAGAAGAAATATAGTACGTATTATGTGCATTAACAGAAGAAGAAGCGAATAAAAGAACCGAAACAATTGGGTCAGAAAAAGAAAACGAAGAACCTACGTGCCCCTCGCCAAATCTTATTCGTTTACCAATTTAAGCATGCAGGATTCCTTGCAACACCGCGAGACGTAGAAAACAAACGACACAATGGCTTTTCTTGGACTTTATCTATACTCCATAAGTCAGTCATGGAGCGACATCAGGAAGGCCGCCCGGGGAAGGACTTGGTTGGCCTGAGCGACCAACTCGGCGACGGCGACAGCGAGGCGAGGATGCGGGACGGTGAGACCGTCGGCGAGCGGTTCAGCTCCTCGACGGCCTCGGGCAGGAGCGTCTGCGACCGGTGCAGCATGTCCAGCATGCATGGCGTCTGGTAGGTGTGGGTGAGGCCGGCGAGCTCCGTCGAGTCACCGCCAAGCGCCGTGGCGCGCTGCCACGAGTGAGAGCTCAGGCTGGCGAGGACGTATGCGCGGCCGGACTCCTCGTACCGCCGCCGCGTCTCCATCCTGTCCTGCATCTCCCTCAGCTCGGCCACCAGCGCCAGTGTCCGCGCATCCCCGGATAGGACCACCCGCGACTCGAGCTCCCTCCGGCGCCCTCCCAAGATGCACGCGGCCCGCGCGAAGTCGCCCTGCTCGGCGGCGGCCCATGCCGTGGCCATGTCCTCTATGGCGTGGGCACGGTGCCGCTCGCGCTCGACCTCCCGAGACATCGGGGATGAGCTCACGGGATGCGCCGGGCGAGGAACGATCACCGGGTCGCCTTCTACCCTGACAATCTCCATGGTGACCGCGGCCCGGTAGGTGCAGCTCGGCACGATCAGAGCAGAGTCTTCTCCAGGCGCGGCAGGGACGTGCACGGTGACCAGAAAGTCCCTCTCCTCACCGGCGTAGAGGTCGCCGACGTCGACGAACCCTCCTCGCCGATCGACGTCCACCTGGATCGCGTACCCGCCCGACCTGATGGAGCTGAGCAGAACGCCTTGCTCCGCGCACTCGACGCTCAGCCTCATCTCCTGCACCACCACGCCGAGCAGGCCGCCGATGCACCGAGCGAAAGCGTCCTGGAACGATCCCACCGCGTCGATGAAGGAGAACGTGCCGCCGGACACCTCGGCGACGGCGCGCATCGCCTCGGAGTCGTGGTCCGCGCCGAAGCCGAAGGCGTGGATCCGCACGTGATGGCCTGAGCCAGGACGGATCGAGCACGGGACGAACACGCCGTAGTCTGGCGGCCGGGCGCCACGCCACGGCGCGACGGCGCGGTTGTCCTGGCCGTCGGAGAGAAGGATGATGCTGCACACGGGGTTCCTCGCCTGCCGGTCCTCCATCACCCTGGCGGCTTTCGCCAGCGCCTCGGCCATGTTCGAGCCGTCGCCGGCGGCGAGGAAATCGACGGCCTGCAACGACTGCCGCCGCCCGAACGCCGTCATCTTCCGGAGCGGGAAGAGTCTCCAAGCCGAAGATTTGAAGGCGATGATACAGAGCCGGTCGTTGGGGCCAAGGCTCTGGATCACAAATCCCATGGCACGCTTCAGGAGCGCAAGCTTGGTGCCCGCCATGCTCCCGCTCACGTCGAGCACCGCCACGAGGTCGATCGCCGCACGAGAGCTCACCGATGATGCTGCCGGGGAACGCGGAGCCTTCAGGTGGATCAAGATGTCAAACGTCTCCTGTGTCTCAGACTGCTGGATGACTGGGAACTCAGTGTATGCCATGATCTCAACAGAAGCAGCCATTGCATCTTCATCTCGTCTTGCATTCACAGTTTCAGGCTGAAGAATTATCCGTTCATCGTCGTCGAAAATGCCCGATTCCGGAGTTCGGAACCCGGGAAGTTGGCCCTGCCGATTCGCGCTGTCTACGCGAGATAACCTGAGATCCTGGGGCCAATCCAATGGGTTTATTCTGGCTGTTCCATGAGTAGCATTTGCAGCAAGAGGGCTCTGGAATGGAAGTTCTTTCCACACAGCACGGCATATTGGGCAGACATGGTTGCCATGCTGCACATTTGAAGAGATGCAGTGGAAATGAAATTTGTGGGAGCATTCGGCAGTGAACAACGCCTGGCCGTGCCCTGACCTCATGCCACCGAGGCAAATGGCGCATATCTTCTGAAATCAAGAAGACCGACAAAGCAAAGTTACTACTGGTACCGTGTGATTCAACAGTTCAGGCATGCTGTTTTCAGACAGTAACAAAGTAGAGTATCGCATGGATTGAATGGTCAACAAAATTTGAACACTTCAAATGAATTAAAGGAAGCTCGCAATGAAAGAAAGCACAACAAGTTGAGAGAACAGTGATCACAAATTCACAATACTGAATTAAACAGGACAAACAGAAGGTCCATTTTCAGTAACAGATGAAGAAATAAATCAATCAAATCAAAACAGTATTGTGTTTAAATAGGAATATTTTGCTCACAATATCGCATCACTGACATGGTATTGTTCTGACCTACAAGATGATCAATAAATAAAAACGAGAATACTTTGCCTAATGAAATAAAATATTCCAAGTTGCAGATGGGCCTAAAAATCCGATGTTCAGATATTTAAACGAGAGTAGTTTGCCTGCTGTGGTATAAAAAATAGTACTCAGCACTGATCAAACCCGATGTTTAGATATTTAAATTGCACGAAATGGTAAGGTTGAGTTATCTGACCGAATGCAAATCAGATTTGTTACAACCTTCAGAAGTATTTCCTGAGATTCTCACATTTCAGCACAACTCTTCACGGATTCTTTTGCGTTAAGAACAGTCTGCCGTTTGAATTTATCTCAAACTTGTACACATTTCAAATCCACATCCAAAGCAACCCATATGAACAGCGAGAACAAGGCGATCCTATATATCTAAACCATGTACCAAGAAAGATCACACATTCCATACAACAAAGATACCTGCTAGAAACGAAAGGTCTCACCGTGGAACTCCGGTTCCCGGACCTCGACAGCCGCCGGGCGGACACCGGCACGGGGGACGGAGCAGCCCGCGACTTCTCCCATTCCTCATCGGCCGCTACCGCCACCGAGGCCGCCGCCATCTGCGGCGTCCGCATAGCATCCCCGCTGACCACGCGCCGCGCCGGCACGCGGATGCAGAGCCTGGTGGCCAGCGCGCGCTTGGCGCGCTCCCACGCCGCGGCCATTTCGCTGAGAAAGAACAGGCTCACAACCCTCGTGGTCGAGAGCACCCTCAAATGCGCTTCCTTTCTCTGCAGATTCTAGGTTCTACAATACGGCGCGGCCGGATCGTAGGCGTGGGGTTTGAGGCTGAATCGGTCTGCTCGTCGCGGGGCGAAATTCTTGGCTTGGGCTTTGGTCTTTCGGGGAGTGGTGTGAGGGGAGCGAAAGCAGGGGAGAAATGCAAGGGAGGAGAGGTAGACGAGGTGGAGGGAATCCGCGGTGTTTGACTTCTTCCCCACTCGGGCCTCTGAAAAGTAGGAATGCTTCCGCTGTTCTTCACAGTGTGTAAACGTTTCAAAAAAAAATATACAGTCTGTAGTTTGTACACGTTTCAAAAGAAAAAAAATTCCTGTACTCTACACGTTTGGCATCGTAGCATGGCTTGCGGCAAGCTGATCATAATGTTTATAAGATGAGTACTCATCCTGCAATATTGATATTCTTGTGTAGAGGAGATTATTTTTTTGAGAATAGTTTCTTTATAGAGATCCATATTAATGACGAGTAGTCGTCTTGCCTAGGATTTGGCAGTCATGTTTGCTTTGTTTTGCTTCCACTTTTAGATTCACTACTTTGTGGCTTCAAAGCCATATATAACTCTCCGCTATGCATTTGATACTTGATCTTGCCCAAGGTTTGGCAACCTCGTTTGTTCTGCTACCACTTGTGCAAATAAGTTATTAAACTTACTCGCTTAAGAGTTATATATATTATTACAGTTTCTGTTGTAGCATTATTGTTGTGATACCTGTTTATTCCAACATACGTCATGTGTCATGCGTGTATGATTATAAAGCACATAGATTATGTAGGTTTCGAGATTCGTAATATAAAATCGTCAAATGTGATCATTACTTTGAAACAACTCTTTCGCTGAGAGCTTGAGAACTATATCACCCTACTCCAACCGTGCATTAAGTTGCCGGGACGAGTTCAAGGTTGATGTTCAACTTAGTAAGAAAAGAGTGCAGAGACTATATCACTCTACTCAAACTAATGCATTCAATTGCTAGCTTTAGGATTGGGGTTGATGTCTTGGGATATTCGATGCCATATCACTACTTCTATCAAGGTATTTGTATCTCGATAGTTGAGGTTGGGGTTGACGTATCGATTTACGTGATGATTCTATTTGAGACTTTATATTGTAAATTTTGGATCCCCACAACTGTGCTTGCTATGGTATATTGGATCTAGAATATCAGCTTGAGACTGGTAGTCTGTGTCTGTTGTGCCAGATAGAACAACGGTGAAAAGGCTTTGTGATCTATAGTTGTGTGACTTGAGGCTGATCCCCTTGACACACCACTATGGTCGTTTGTAGGTAAATTAGCACACCTCTACAAACTGTAATAAAGTGTGGCATTGTCACTCTATGTTTCTGGTTAGAACTGCGAAGGCGGTAAGAAAAAAAATCCATAGGGGACTCTAGCTACACGTGAGACAAGGGATGATAGCTCTCTAAATAATAACTGAACTCTCTTTTCTCACAAATTGCATTGCTCTCGGAGAACACCATTGTTCTCAGTAGAGATAGTGCATTAAATATCTTTTACTATTTCTGAACCTCTTGAGTACCTGTTGTACTCATCTCTATATTATAGACCTCTTTGTTTATATTGTGAGCCGATGGTAGAGCAAGAAGTAGTCTACGTTGAAGTCGAGGAAGACGTCCCCGAGGAACAAGCATCGACAAAAGACATCTAAGAGGTGGATTAGTACTTCAAGTGCTGCGAGGAGAACACCAAAAAATAGATAACTTGGATTAAGCGAGAAGAGTGTTGTAGGATATGCCTTTTGTTGGGGAATTGGTGTACGATTTTATGTTGGTACTTAAGTTTATATGATTTGTGATAATGTACTACTATAATTCTTCTGTTGTAATAGGAATAAGTCCAGTCTACCCCCTAAGGTTTTGGGCAACGACTAATTAACCTCCTGAGATATAATACCAGGTATCTGACCCCCTAACGTTTATAAAACCATTTAAATACCCCCTCGGAGCTCTGTAAGGTGGTTTGGAGGGCGGTTTTACCCACGTGACGTGCTGACGAGGATTAATTGCCAACATGTAATGCCACCTCACCAAACCTCAGGGGGTCATCCGAACTTATTCCATACATATAAGGAAAAAATTCATTTTTCACTCGTAAACTATTTGAGGCTCATTTTTACCCTCTATATAAAATTTAAGCTTCTCTTGGCAGTAAATAAAAATTAATATTACTTTTTTATTTACTGCCAAGAGAAGCTTAAATAAAAGGGATAAAAATGAGCCTCACAAATAGTTTACGAGAGAAAAATAGACTTTTTTCTTATATATATGAAATAAGTCCGGATGACCCCCTGAGGTTTGGTGAGGTGGTAGTACATGTTGGCAATTAATACTCATTAGCGTGGTACGTGAGCAAAATCGCTCTCCAAACCACCTTACAGAGCTCCAAGAAGGTAGTTTAAACGGTTTTACAGATGTTAGGGTTTAGATACCTGATATTATATCTTAGGGGATTAATTAGTTGTACCCTTAGAGGATCCTCCGGATTTATTCTGTTATAATATTTGAATTGACATATTATTAATGATACACTTTGTGAACAATATGCCAAAAACTACTATGCTACTCGACGTGGTTCGCCTTATCCCATTCCCTATGTCAGGTGAGGCTATTACTACTAAGCAAGCCGGAGCTCCGGGGCCATAGCAATAAACAGAGACATTGTGCATACGATGATTTTGATACGATATTTGTACGATGTGGGAGAGTGACGTTGAGCCGGCTAATCTTTTGGCTCTGGTCCACAACCTGTGATCGTACGCGTCGTAATAAGAGAAATATTGTTCTCATAATTCAACAATAGAACGTCTTGCGCATTTAAAATTTGAGTGTTTTTAAGGTGAAATGACAATCAAGTGATTATTAGCAAAATGGGTTTTAAAAAAAGATGAAATTCAGGAGTGTACATGAGAAAAGTAAATTCATTTGCGTTCTATAAAAACTGTTGTCATTAATTTCACATATTTTCTCATTGAATGATGGTAGTACTGGCACAAAAAATATTCGAGGAAACTGCTAGTACAAAGTAGAAACCATAGAAAGGTTTATTAGCCTTACACCACCAAAACCAAGCAACAGCAACATTGTGTTTTTGTCAATCCTAACACTCTACCTAGCTGGGTTCAGCAGCTTCTCCGCTCCTGACTCCACAGCTGCTGCAGCGTCGGCAGCTCCCGCGACCTCCGCGATCGGTCCAGCATGTCTATCATGGCCGGCGTCACGTACGAGAACGACGCCGTGGCGCCCGCCGTAGATATCGGCGTGCGGCGGCCCGCCTCTGCTCTGCCGCCACGTGTCGTCTCGCCGTCGCGAGACATCTGCCGCGACGTCGCCCGCTGCTGCGCGTGGGAGCTCAGCCCGGCGAGCACGAACGCGCGCCCGGACAGCTCGTACCGCCGCCGGTCCGCGACGCGCGCGCGCATCTCCTGCAGCTCGTGCGACAGCGCCACGCACATGGAGTCCCCCGCCCGGGCCGCGGCCGACCGCGCCACGGCTCGCTGCCGATTCTGGAGTATCTCGACCGCCTCCGCGTGCGCGCCTCGCTCCGCCGCCGCCCGAGCCGCCGAGATGTCGTCCGTCGCCTCCAACCGGACGCGCTCCCGCTCGACGTCTGCGGAGCGCTCCCGGCTCACCGCGCGCGAGGGCCTCCGCACGACAGTGTCCTCGCCGGCCACGTTCGTTGCCCGTCCAGTCGCCATGTCTCGGTAAGCGCAGCTCACTTTCATCAGGTGGGTCACGTCGTCGGTGGCGTGGGCTGTTGGCACGTCCACGAACAGCAAGAAGCGCCTCTCTTCGTCGGCGTAGAGCTCGCCGACGTCGATGGAGGCGGCGCGGCCGTCCACGTCGATGTGGCTCCTGTAGCGGCCAGAGTTGACCGCCCGGACGCGCACGCCCATATTCGCGCACGCGATGTCAACGCGCAATCCCTGCACGGCGACCGAGAGGAGCCCCCCGATGCACTGCGCGAACGCGTCCTGGATGTCCGCCTCGTTCTCGATGAAGGAGAACGTGCCGCCCGTGGCCTCGGCGATGGTGTGCATCGCCGCCGCGTCGTGGTCCGTGCCGAACCCGAAAGTGTGGACCGGAGCGGACCGGTCACTGGTGCCGGTGTACATGAAGGAAGGCGGCACGAGCGCGTCGTAGTCGGCGTCATGGCCGCGTCTCGGCACTGTGTACGTGTCCTGCCCGTCCGACAGAAGTATGACGCTGGCGACGGCGTTCCTGTGCAGGCGGTCGTCGAGCACCTTGGCGGCCTTGCGGAGGGCCGCCCCGATGTTGGTGCCGCCGCGGGCCGAGAGGGACTCCACGGCGCGCTTCGCCAGGGCCTTCCCGCCGTCCGACATGCGCGCGAGCCGCATCAAGCGGCTGGCGCCGGACGAGAAGGACACGACGCAGAGGCGGTCGCCTGGGCCGAGGTTGTCGATGACGAAGCCCATGGCCTGCTTCAGCAGCGCCAGCTTGCTCCCCACCATGCTGCCGCTCACGTCGAGCACGGTCACCAGGTCGAGCGGCGCTCGCGCGCGCGGCGCATCGACGGGGTCCACGCCGCCGGTCCCCGGAGCCCTGGCGTGCACGAGCACGGCGAAGCCGTCGTGGGGCGCGTGCCGCGCGAGAGCCGAGTACTCGCAGTGCGTGTTCAACGCCACTGCTGCTGATGCACTGGACGTTGCGCCTGCACCGTGGCCTCGGTCGCCGAGAGGCCGAGGCGGCCGGACCACCGGGTCGTCGTCGTCGAACACGCGCGGCTCCATGGGCCGGAAGAACGGCTGGGACGGCGCGGCCGACGGGGGCGGCAGCTGTGGCTGTGGCTGTGGCGGCAGCGGGTTCTTGGAGGATCGGAAGGACGGCAGCTCGCGCCACCGCGCGCTGCAGAGCGGGCAGACTTGGCGGCTGCTCGCGAGGTGCCCGGAGACGCAGCGAAAATGGAACTGGTGGTAGCACTCCGCCGTGAAGCCGCTGCCGCCACGGCCCATGTCGCCATTGCAGATGCCGCATGTGCTGCTCTCCATTGCCGTCCTTGGCTTGGCGCTGACCGTAGGGGAAAGAAGAAATTGCTGTTCGAGTTTTGACTAATACACGATGACAATAATAATGTATTCCTGCTGTTATCGCGTTCGCGTACAAGTCATTGGTCGCTACCGACTAGTTTAGAAGAAGCAACCGCTGTGATTTATTTCAATCCTGGTTTTGTTGACGAATTAATAAGTGGTTCTGAATCAGCTCATCGACGTGCCCTCCTGTCATGGAATGGAAAAGAAAAGGCAACAGGTGCAAGGCTGTGTGGCTCTGTTTAATACTGTCAGACTACGCTGGGAGAGATAATTTACTTACTTAGGAAAATCTTTGTTAATTTCAAGACGCTTGTGATGCTATGGCGAAACAAGTCACAACAAATTATTACATGAAAACTAAAAATGATGCAGAACTTTTGAAAAAAATTCGAAATTCAATTGGCGGCTATCGATCCTCTGTCCCAGTATATGTGTCTACACAAGAGGTGACAGATGCACAGAAAGAGAACTACAAAGAAGGTTCGACGAACAATGAAACTACACAGGCATAAGTTGTGTACCGCGTACAGACTGATGACTTGATGAGTAGCAAAGTCATAATGTACAAAGTTCTGATGCAACTGTAATTCTTTACAGAGTGGGCGGGCAAAACTCCAACTGGTATGGCATAAATAAAGTATCCTGCTATCTCTGCATGTTCAAAGTTTACGTCTAAAGTAGCTAAAAGCTCTTTAGGAGGGGGCAAAAGAAAATCCTGAACTAGTTTGTGCATACAGTCAAAATGTACAACTATTTACAGGGAAAACATACAAAAATTTTCAAGTCAAACTGTGAGCTTTGCGCGCTAGCCATATTCGAACTGTACGGTCATCACTTGCCGAAGCCAACATATGAGGCCTGGCAGGGTTCCAACTAACACAATTTACAGTCATTGAATGCCCGTATAAGACTCTTATCGGCATCTCCATGCGTCTTTGCCAAATGTAGACCTGCCCATTAGCAAAAGGGAAAAGCTCAACAAGAGCAAAAACCCAGATGTGAGCTGGCCAAGATTTTCTTCAAAGACAAGATTAAACTTCACAAGAGAGTATACCTGTGAATCCTCGCTGCCACTAGCAATGAACAGACAGTCCGATCCCCCAAAGCAAGATCTAATCACAAACTTTCCTTGCTTGTGCCCCTTGAATTTATCTGGGATACTACAGCTTCCATTGATTTTCCACAAATGAATTTCCTGGCTATTAAGGTTGACAATCATTGACGTCCCATCACTTGAGAGAGAAAGAGATGAAATTGTCTGCTGCTCATGAATTTTCCATTCCCGCCCCTTTGGAAGTTCTCGGATCCAGATTTCATTAGGACATACACAGATTAGATGTTGACCATCAGGTGTCACAGCAAGATCACTGACTTTAGGTATTCTCTCACCAGCCCACATTTCCAGTACTTGACCTTCTAGGTCACAAGTGAAGATCATATTTTGAGAACTTTCAGGCTCAGAGCTGGCACATACTATTTTCTCCGAACTAGGAAACCATGCACATGAAGTGATGATACGGTCCAATGAAGCCCCAAATTTAAGACTGCATTCACCAGTATCAACATTCCACAGTTTCAAAGATTCCCCATTACCACAAGTTAGCAGCATTCTGTCGTTTGGACTCCAGGCAACAAAGGAAATAGGTTTTTGGTGACCCTCGAGGCAGTGCTTCTTGGTTAATGTATCATCATCTTCCACCTAAAATAATCTCTGGGGGTTAGGCATGACAAGAATTTGAAGCTGTAATACAAGGAAAAAACCGAACATAAACATGGAACACAATTATATAAATATTAAATTTGGGTTGCCAATAATCAACAGAAAAATTCCTGTAGATGAAAACATGTGCTTTTTGGAAAACAAGGTTAGTTACAGAATGCATATTATCAGTAAGCTTTGTGATACCTTTAGAAGAGCTGTAAAAAATAATTACCTCGCACATCATAGTGTTCTGACCTAATAACATATGTACCTTTCACTTTACATACTTAGAACTTCATCTCCCCCTAGCTTAGAATATGAGGCATCGATAATGATTAACAAAAGATGGAACATTAGCAATGTTGCTAGGCTTCTAACACATCTTACAATGTGTACAAGAGAACTATCAAGTGTCATCAACTTCTCGATTCAAGATGTACAAACAAAATTTGTTCATGTGTCCCTTGTTCAAATGAAGTTCAATTAGCATAAATAGATCAGCTGATAGGATCTTTCATGAGCTCCATTGAGCAACTTTATCTTTATTAACTTCTGCAAGGATTTAAGATTTTAAGCGCGTAATTAGACACTGATAGGAGACTCCACATATAGTATACTATTCCCAATTATCGTGAAATATCCAGTTAAAATGAAGCATATGAGCAAACCAGAAACGAAGACCAAGATTTCACATGAGAAGCATGATCTTCCCAAACCCAGGTTTTGTATCACTATTCAGTTGAATATAGTCCCATCTGCCTATCATTGCATCAAAATTTGAACAGAGGATGACAGTTAATAATCTGAAGAGTGGTATCATGGTAATATGCAGAAGATAATAATATGATGAATTATGGGGATATGTTACCAGAGGTCGGTAGAAAAGGCCCTTAAGAAAGCAGTCAAAGTATGAACCAAGAAATTTACTCCCATTTGTATGTTTGGACACTATGACGGTCTCCAACATTCAAATTTTACCATCAATATTTAGGGTAATATATAAGAAAAGAAATTATAAAATATTAGAGTACCGTTGAAGGATTTTTCATGACAATTATAGTTTGTACTTAGTGGTCAAAGTTAGAAAAGTTTGACTGCACGTACTCTAAAACTCTGCATATTTTTGAATGGATGGATTAGCATGCTTTCAACATAAATATAGATATGTACTAGGCCTGTTCATGGATTGGCCCGGTTATCTTGGCTCAATTTTTCCAGGTTCGGGCTCTTAATTCGCCCACAGGCCTGGTCCAAAAAGGGGCGAGTGAATTAATTAGTTGACAAACAATGACATATGATTCAGAAAATGGGATAAAATATTAATGTTTTATTCGCAAAAAAATTAATACATACTTTTATTCTGAAAAGCAGACTTTTCACGCTTTTCTCGAGCTTCAGGCCAGACCGGACTTTTCTAGCTAGGGTTTGAACAAGCCTAATATGTACACGGTGTCTCTAGAATCTGGAGAACCCATGGGAACAATTAAACAAAAATATTCTCAATAAATACTTGAAAATGGAAGTAAGATCTGCTTCGTGGGAGTTATTAATATTGTTCACGTGAACAGTAATGGTGTTACTATAGAAACGGCCCACATTGAGAATGTATTCTCTATTTCCTTTGATAGTTTGATTATTTTCCAAGGATAAAGATTAGTTGTTTGGAATCTTGTTTACCAGTTAGGTAGGTTATTTACTGATATTCCTTAGTAATCAAGTTATTGTTAGGATAACATGTTATCAATAGAAGTGTGATGTTTATTAATTAGAAAGATTAGATTGGACTGTGAGGTGGCCAACACTATGTAAGCACGGCATCGTTATCATTTCTTAAGAAAAAAATAATCAGAAGTTCTCTAGTCTCCCTCCTTCAACCAGGCCTGAGAGCCTTGGCAGACCGCATGGGAAAGAGCTCCCTACCGGCCAATCAAGGGCAATCGCCCTAACCTTGGTCCTCAGACCTTACCCAAGTGTGCTCATAACAACTTGGCTCACAAGAATCTGTGATCCAGATCAAGTCAGCTTAGCAATGCAACCTAAATGAGATGGGATAAAAATAGTCAAATAGATCCACTCTCATATAATAACATTATAATGGGTAGTAACAATCAGAATTTAAGATATACCTGGACCAAAAGAGGTAGGGAACAGAAAGAAAACAAAGAAGAGGAGAGAAAATGAAGGAAAGCGCTAGAAAAATAAAGAGAAAACAGTGAAAGAAATATTATGTTGACAATTTCATTTCATCTCTTTGTTCTCTCCAAATCAAGTATTACAGAGAAAACAAACTTAACTTTTTTTTTCTCTTATACAGCCTTTTATGAGTTATGAAAAATGAGGAAAATGGCTATTATGTGCTGCCAACTGTACGCCATATTGGTTCAACCTTTGTAAACATCAAGCAACACTTGGTTGCACAATATCCCAAATTAAAAGGATCGCATAGCCAACAGGCCCAGCATTCTAGGGGCTATGTGCTTATAGAAGCCAAACCACAAAAGGAAGATGAATACTTCTCCTATTCATTTTCTTCTCTCATACTCTCTCCACTAACACTATGTTTTGGTACGTAAATATTCTAGCTATACAAGTGGATAATTATCCAGCTATTGTTATCATTAATCAGTAAAATGCACTATTAGTAAACAACAATCATCTGTGACAACTGAGAAGCATCTATAAGTTAGCTCATTCCCAAAATCTACAACTAAAGGACCTACTTGAAGAAATTTATCAATCATGAAAGAAGTTTTAGGCAACAATTGGCCAAACGTATTTGCAACAAGGATATCTGACAGGCTCGACAGTGTGTTGAACTTTCTATTCATAGTCGGATTCAGCACATCCAAAGAGTGCCAAAGTGCCCATAATACAGGTTTGTTGCATCGAATACTATACCGCGTAAGTGTAGGCAATATGCCGTCCTCCAAGAGTTCAGCTGAAGAGTATCTCACTGTAGGTAGCACTTAATGCAGTTAACATGTCTACAACTCTGGGCAGTTTGGACTTTGGAGTAAGCTCTGTCCTGGTAAGTCTAGGCAATGCTCCAACAGTTCAATATTAGTGTCAGAGTGAGACAATGCATTCACTGTATTTGTTATTCTGTGATATCAGTTATAGCTGGGAGCACAGCAATCAGATAATTTTTATGGTGACCTGAATCTGCTGGTTGTTGTTCAAAAGTAGGTAAAATGATAAGATCCTATATAATTGACGACGAGTTGACTTCTAAAGCACTAAGATAACAAGATAAATTCGTGATAACATTTGCTAACACAGCACATAACTTTTTCAGGTCATTTCTTGGGTGTGTAAACTCATACCTTCCATATGATGGCTGTGCAATCACTTGAAGATGATGCCAGGTACTTTCCATCATTTGAGAACCTTACAAACCAAACTTCATTTTTGTGACCACATAATATCTGCAGATAGGCATAGATGTGTCAAATATCCGTCTTTACAATACAACCACAGGCCCCAAGCATGAAACCTGTCTAGTACAATAGATTACTGAAAGTAGTGTACATGAATAGTCATCCCCTTTTGACAAAAAATAATTAATAACCTTGTGAATCTTGGTTTTGAAATATCTTAAAACATAACCAATTCATTTAGGATTTAGCAATGTTTGAAAATCCACGGTAGAGGGAAACCTCTACCGACAGTAAGTTTTTATGTGAATTAAAAAGGTAGCTATGGAAAGTGTCATACAAGCAGGTGAAATAAAGTTTGAATGCAAGTTGAAAATAAGGGTTTGCACTTTGCTGTTTACAGTGTTCTTTCTAATCCATAGTTTAACCGCAAAGATTCTAAAATGAACCAAATCCTGCCTCGCTAAAGGAAAAGAATGCACAGTACTTTTGAAGAGTTAACAATTCCCCAGTTGCATGGTAACTTGATGCTTCCAAAAGCCAACATAGAGGGGTGAAACAGCAGATACAACAAACATGATGAGAAAGGAATTTAAACAGCCATACTGAAGTGTGTTCTAAAAACTAGTCAGAAGAATTCCCAGTATTCAAAATTTTACTTTGATAACTCTAGTTTCTGAGTTCAACGGCTTTGATTGCACATTCTTATAGACCTTATAAGCTTGGACATTTACTGGGAAACTGCTAAGACAAACCAACAATTACAGAAACTCGCACCTGTGCACACTCAGAAGGGATCTGCTCTTCATGGCACTTGTGATCCTCAAATAGAGTGACTTCGTCTGGCAAATTGTGATATATACATGACGTTACCTGCTGAACAACAGCACTCTCCACCAAACACTCAAGCCGCCCGTTTGGCACTCGGAACCATGGTGGCAACGCCTCCACCAAATCCAAGAAAAGCCCAATCCTCCACTCAACCACATCCTCTGGTGCAACCGCCCCCTCACAGGAGACCATTGTGCGTGCCAGCCAGTGCACACATCTTCTGTCAATGCCGAGAGGGGCGATCCGGCGCCAGAGAACCTCCGTTGCAAGACGTACCCCATTGTCCCCGATCCCCAGCAGCTCCAAAAAGTGCCCTCTCCACACCAAAAACTCCGCAACCGCACGGTCCCTATCGCTAACGCCGGCAAGCGAGTCAATAGTCGCCGCGCACGCGTCCCACCGGCCAGACATTACGTCGAGTAGGAGGCGGTCGTGCTCCGGGGGGTACAGTGGCACACCGGACTCCGCCTCGAGCGTTGCGGCCGCCTTCCGGTAACCGAGGGAGTACAGTGATTCCGCGATAAGCCGCACGAGCTCCTCGCGGTCGATGAGGCCGCGCGCGCCGAGGCGGCGTGGCGTCGGCCCGATCTGGGCCGCGGCATGGGAGACAGAGCTCTCGGGCAGGTCCATGGACGCGCCGGATTCGCCAGCTTGAGGGATTTTACGCCCCAAGCAGTGGCAAAACCCCAAAAAGTCTGGGCTTTGGAGGCAAAAAGATCAAATTTTGGAGGGTAATTCGTGGATTTGGGGAGGGTGTGGAAACGGTCGGATCAAAACAGCCGAAAAAGGAACAAAATTTCTGCGCTTCGAGTGACTCGAGAAGAACAGTGATAAGTGATTAAAATTTGCGCACTCGAGGACAGAAAAGTGAGAGGAAAACTCGAAAATCTGAGAGTTTCTTGGTGTAATTACGCGACTTTGGAGGAGACACTGTGGATTTTGAAACGATCAGATCAAAAATTGATGGGGGGTTTTGGTTTTTCTCTGGATCTGTGGGCTAAGATAGGTGGATATTTTGGGGGATGGAATGCACGGCTCGGACCGTGGTTTTCGAACAGGTGGGCTCCACGGTCTAACCGCTCCTGTGCGCTGGAGGTACCGTGACCGTCCGTTCTATATTGGAGTTGAATCTGAGCCGCTCGAGATCTCTGGATTAGGATAAGATCGGCGTTGGCGTCTCGAGTTGATTTTTCTCTCTGGATGCAGACCTGTTCAGAACTTCTGAAAGCCAGGAAGGCCCGGACCGACAAAGTCACAAAGGCCTGGTCCAAAACCTACAATCTTCTGTACTCGATACTACTCCATCTGTACCAATATAAAAAGCACAGATTTGTGGAGTCTAAACCATCTAAACTATTTATTTAAATTTCATCTAACGATATAAGAATTAAATTAGACCCTGACAAATTAATCCATTAATTAGGCCATATAATAACCCTTTACAACCCCTATTTGAAATCATATTTGTTGGCACAATTACAAACCTATATAGGCCGGCCCACTTAAGTCCTACATGGCATCTACGTAAAACAAAAGCCAATAAGTCAACAAGCGATTAACAAATTAAGTGAAGTCAAGGCGAGTCAAAGTGGATTAAAGAGCTTAAGAGGTGTATGAGTGATTTAGTCCACCATGGATCATGCCTCTCCCCTTCTTCTAGTCCACCATAAACTCATGGACCAAGCTTTACCATTTTGTTCTTCTTTCACCTCATCCCTTAAGGATAGTCATAGTCATTTATCATGGACCATTGCCCATATAAACCCACATAGAAATATAAAATACATCTCATTAATGAGAAACTTGAGGGGGAGATGCCTAGAGCACCATATCCTAAAGGGGAGCTCTAGGTACGATCTCAGGAAGTCCACGACGGCTCGAATCGTTAGTCGAATTCCGTACGAGGCTCCTCTCTTGACATATGACTAGGCCGTGCTACACAAGACGGTCAAACATATTCAAAAAACATCAACGGAACAATAAAAACATTTTATTCAATTAATAAAGAAATAAAAACTTCTCTTCTATACCATGTGTTTATTTATTTTTATTGTACTCATGTGTATTTATTATCTTGATATATCTATATTTCTTCCTATGTTTTTTGAACTGAACTCGTTGAGAAAGGTTGCGCGCCAACCTTTAGCATCGCTTGCGGTTCATCGACAGGGTCACCTTCAGCGTCGCCTCGTCAGACAACAAATGAGTCGATGTACGCACACACCAAAGCGTAGAAGAGCTCCGTGACCTGGCGCGGTCTTACTGCACTGCTGCTTGCTCGTGCCGACTACTTGCGATCTTTCGAAAAAGCGCATGGGGGCTTTTTCATTCTAGACCGTCCAAGGACGTACATGAGGGTGATAGGACGTCGATCTCCCTCTCGGCTGCCACGACTGACAAGGTTCCAACAAGATAACGCGCGTTGCATGTACGTACTCTTTGATCTGTGGCGAGAATTTCCTGGCTTCCTTGCACGCGACGTGTCACGCGTGCCCAGCCGGCGGGAGATGTCGACGTGCCTGTGCGTCCTGTGATGAGGTCGGTTTGCGAATTTTTGACACGGGATCTAGCTCTTCTGATGAATCATTCTCTTTCTTTCGACCGGTCTGGAATGAGTTGAGTCAGTAGGAGTAGTACTGTGGCCGACTAGACGTTGCAGTCTGTTCTTTTTCTTCGCGTTGAGTTAACCGAACTGAAGTTTGTTCTGGAACTGCGGAACGAGGACATGGCGAGAGCGGCCGCGAGATACTAGCTAGCCTGTGATGTCGATGCGTACGTGCTTCCTGATTAGCCAGTCCCTTTCCGTCCCGATTGTTCGTGCGCAATTGAAGAACACATAGCTAGCCATATATCTCTTAGAAATATGCGCTAGATGCAATCATAAAGATGATCATATTTTATTATATCCATGATTTATTAAATATTTTTTAAATAATATCATTTGTATTTATTGGCAAGTATATGACTTGTTTGTGGAACTCATATTAACCTTGAATGATTTTTCTAAATTGGTCCCTAGTCGGAACTCATGTGAGGACACATATGAATAA
Organism: Stipa capillata; assembly: GCA_019208055.1. NCBI lineage: Eukaryota > Viridiplantae > Streptophyta > Magnoliopsida > Poales > Poaceae > Stipa > Stipa capillata. The sequence goes on along the minus strand of JAGXJF010002397.1, from coordinate 467,286 downwards.
TAGACTAGCATATGTATTGGTTGATGATCATGTTTCACGGGTCATGGACATAGAGATGTCGAACCAATTGTATGAACACATGTCAGGGAACATAGGGTTGGACAGACCCAACTTGAGACACAATGTGTGTGCTATGTCCTTTGACCTGAGATTGTCGTATGTATTTGATATGTGTAAATGACTTACATAGGGGTTGTCCAACGCTACTCCATAACTGGGTAGTCATAAAGGCTGCCTTCTTGTTTGTCACGAAGCATGATGCGAGTCATGGTCAATCGAGATGGGATTTGCCCCTCTCTGTGATGAGAGAGATATCTCAGAGCCCCTCGAGTGATCGGATCTAGAAATGCATGGCCGTGCTACTTAAGGTTTAAGAGTTAACCTAGTAAAGGAATCCGAGACACATGATCGAGGAAGAGCTGTCAAGCTCGAGTTTGAGCTTGACAAATATCGTGAGGCAAAGAGAGTTGCATAAATAACATTGTGATGGTTCGTCCAATACGATCTTTACGTACGTTTGGGAGTTGACACGTCCTGTTAGGGGCCGCTACCAATTAGTGATCGAGTATGAGTACTTGTTTCATGTCTAAATGTGCATGAACCTATAGGGTCGCACACTTAAGGGGCAGGAGCTTAATTTCATATTAGAATCCGAATTAGACTAGGCATTGAGTTCTAATGGGCCTCTAACGTAGAAGCCCATTATGGGGACGTCTATATAAGGAGGAGGACGGACGTGTTAGGGGTGGCTAACTGAGAGTTCCCGAAACCCTAGCCGTCATCCCTCCCACGCCTAAGGTTGCCCGTTCGGATCTAGCAATCCGGACGAGCGACGTTCCTCCCCGAACGTGTGAATACCTTGAAGGTGTTGCAGCTGCGACGCTTGGACGATCCGCCCGAGGGAACCGCGAGGAGGAGACGATCTGTTCGAGGGAACCGCGAGGAGGAGAAGGTAGCACGACTAAGCTACTTCCGCTGCATCGACTCTACTTCCTCTACGGTTCTGTGCACCAAGGGGTAATCTCGTGATCTACTGCTACAGCAATTCCCGATTTACGTGGTAGAAAATTTTGTTTTGCGCTAGTGTAGCCTACCCGTATCCCTACAATATCCTACCCTCTTTTTCGTTGCAGATCGTAGTTCCCTTCTGGTTTTCGGCTTTATATATTTCTTTGATGATGCAAAACTGTCTCTCTTTTTCTATTTCAAAACCCGGCAAAAGCTTTGCAAACATGGTGTTCAATTAATCCATATATATATACAATTCCAAGATTATGAACACTTGGCCGGCAACCATATTAGAGAGGGGATTTTATTCCTAGATCTAAAGAACATGAATACGTATCAGTAGAGGACGAGTACCAAACCACCAAATCCCGGTCTTGACCAACCATGGCCAGCAGCTCCCTCCAGTCGCCCGAGCACCAATGTGGTCTAAGGCTAGAGAGCAGCAGTAGGACATGGGGATAAATCTAGATCTAGAAGAGGGAGATGCCTTATTAGGAGATCTTATCAGAGTGTGGTAACAAGCGTCAACGACCGTTAGAACTAGCCCAACAGCGGAGACCACCACCCAAGCAACCCACCTGAAACGACCAAAATCTGACAATAAGTTCGAGAAGGCACTATAGTGGCATCCACCCTCTATAAAAACATTTATTGTACTATATAATGTATAGAAGAGGTGGTGGAGGTCTCTCTCTCTTTCTACACCAGTCAGTGAAGCGGCTGCGGAAGAAAGTGAGATAGGTTAAATGGGGTGGAAAGAAAAGGAAAAAGTTGAAAGACCTTGGAAGGAGTGAGAAAATAAAACCGGGTGCCATGTCACCATTGAAGCAAGTTCTCAACAACGCAAGAGCCGGTAAAAAAAGAACAGCCGTTGATTAGATCCAAAGAACCGGTAAAATGTACCACCAGCTCCTTTCCTACGTTTCTCCTACAGCTCCTGGTCGATATCCACGTGCGCGTAGCACGATCCAGACACAGCTCAAACTGGCAACCCCACCACGTGCCCGGCCCCACCGAGGCCTCCGACCCGCCACGCGTCGCGAAAATCCCGCCCGTCCATCACTCCACTCCCGGACCCATCCCGACCACACGACCCCGCTCACAGGCTCCCAGTCGCCACCAGCCACGTGCCTCTCTCCCCCTCCCTCCCGCGCGCGCGCCTCGCTCGTGAGCAGCTCCCCCCTCCTATATAAACCTCCCCAGCTGCAACTCCTCTCCTCGTCGACCTCCACCCATTGAGTAATTTATTTAATAAATTTTAGTATTTTCTAGATATATTCCCGGTCCCCGACCTCCCAATAATCCCAATCTCTCCCGCCCCAGATCAAGGCCTTGCAAATCTTGATTGCTTCCGCGTTTGTTTAAATCCGAGGAGAGGTTAACCATGGCCTTCAACTTGACTCAGAGCGCCGCGGCGGCAGCGTCCTTCGCGCCCTCCACCGCGCGCCGCGCCGTGGTGGTCGCCTCCCCGGCCTCGGTCGCCGTCCCGCAGAGGAAGGCGTCGGCGGCGTCGACCCAGGGGGCGAGCAGTCTGAGGCTGCAGAGGCAGGCGGCGTGCGAGCCGTCGGTGGCGCCGTCGAGGCCGGCGATGTCGTCGATGGTGTGCCGGGCGGTGGGTACGACGGCGGCGAGGACGTCCGGGGTGCCGGTGTTCGTGATGATGCCGTTGGACACTGTCAAGAACTGCGGGAGCGGGCTGAAACGGACGAAGGCCGTGGCGGCCAGCCTCGCGGCGCTGAAGGGCGCCGGCGTGGAGGGCATCATGGTGGACGTGTGGTGGGGCACCGTCGAGAGCGAGGGCCCCGGGAAGTACAACTTCGCCGGGTACATGGAGCTCATGGAGATAGCGCGCAAGACCGGGCTCAAGGTCCAGGCCGTCATGTCCTTCCACCAGTGCGGCGGCAACGTTGGCGACTCCGTCACGTACGTCCCCCAGCCATCCTACATCGATTTCATCGCCATTTTATTGCTCTGTTCTTCTCCTTTCCTTCCCCCCTATATCCATTGGATCGTACTAAGGCTACGTGTTCTTGTTTGTGGTCGCGCATGCAGCATCCCGCTGCCGAGGTGGGTAACGGAGGAGATGGACAAGGACCAGGACCTTGCCTACACCGACCAATGGGGACGCCGCAACTACGAGTACGTCTCGCTCGGCTGCGACGCCATGCCCGTCCTCAAGGGCCGCACTCCCGTCCAGTGCTACACCGACTTCATGCGCGCCTTCCGCGACCACTTCGCAGACTTCCTCGGCAACACCATCGTCGTACGTCCACTCCCCATTCAAATTTTTTTGATGCTTGCTGTTTTCCCGGTGCTAATTCGCCTTGTGCGTGCAGGAAATCCAAGTCGGCCTGGGCCCGGCCGGCGAGCTGCGTTTCCCCTCCTACCCGGAGAGCAATGGGACCTGGAGGTTTCCCGGCATCGGCGCCTTCCAATGCTACGACAGGGTATTGCAGATGGAACAGCTCCAGTTGAATTTAGATGAACGTACATATCATGAATTTTTATTGACATTTTTGGTGTTTCTCTTGCAGTACATGCTTAGCAGCCTGAAGAGAGCAGCGGAGGCGGCGGGCAAGCCAGACTGGGGCTACACTGGGCCGACGGACGCCGGCGGCTACCACAGCTGGCCCGAGGACACGCGCTTCTTCCGCCAGGACGGCGGCGGCTGGAGCAGCGAGTATGGCGAGTTCTTCATGTCGTGGTACTCACAGATGCTCATCGAGCACGGCGACCGCATCCTGTCCGGCGCGACGTCCGTGTTCGGCCACGCCCCCGGCGTCCACCTGTCCGCCAAGGTCGCCGGCATCCACTGGCACTACGGCACCCGGTCCCACGCGCCCGAGCTCACGGCAGGGTACTACAACACACGCCACCACGACGGGTACCTCCCGATCGCGCGCATGCTGGGCCGCCACGGCGCGGTCCTCAACTTCACCTGCGTGGAGATGCGCGACCACGAGCAGCCCCAGGACGCGCAGTGCATGCCCGAGGGCCTGGTGCGGCAGGTGGCCGCGGCCGCCCGCGCCGCCGGTATCGGCCTCGCCGGCGAGAACGCGCTGCCGCGGTACGACGACATGGCGCACGACCAGGTGGTCGGGACCGCGGCGGAGCGCGCCGAGGAGGACCGGATGGTGGCCTTCACCTACCTCCGCATGGGCCCCGAGCTGTTCCAGCCCGACAACTGGCGCCGGTTCGCGGCGTTCGTGAAGCTGATGTCCAAGTCCGGGACGTGCAGGGAGGCGGCGGAGCGGGAGGCGCACGGCGTCGCGCACGCCACGGGGTCGCTGGTGCACGAGGCTGCCTCCGAGATGCGGTGCTGACGTATATAAGGGCCGCCGCGTCTCCGACGAAAACCGATGTGGGATCATTCTTTTTTTATCACTTCTCGTGCAGTTTGTGGGAGGTTTTGGGTTTGTGTATTGGGGAGGGGACGAACGAACGCTCGTAGGTCGAGAGTATTCGTAGAAAAGATGTGATTGAACCGGAGGAAGGGGATGACAAAGTTGTTGTCGCGTTTCAGGCCCCGACGCTGGTGCTCGATGCATTGTGCCGGCGGCTCGGGGTTTGTTCGGGAATATATCCATTTCCTGCCAAAGTTTGCAGAAATGTTTTGTGTTCTTGCGCTCTGATTCGTTGCTGCTCCCGAGTTTCTTCTCCTACCCTGTTCCGCTCTTTAGATCCGCTGATACTACTACAGTACAATTGTCTACTGCTGCTGCTACTCCGTATAGAGAGGTTAAGCCACATGCACGAGGATTGGAGGAACTCTGTGTTTAGGGTAGACTACGTCGGCTGGTTTTACTTTCCGGTTTAGCCGCATCTTTTGTTCTTGGGTTTCTATACAAATTTGCGTGCGATTTGTGTGATTAATCAAGATTCAAGAGTATTTTGCATGCGAAGATTTAGAGGGGATAACGTGCGCACAGCATTACGGATGTTATATCTTGTTCAATCGCAACTTAGCAACGGTGTTTCATGATGCCTATGTGATCTTGTGTTTGATGATATATAAATAGTGATGCTCAACGGCATCGGACTTGGCGAAGAAAGACAACTTAGTCAGCAAGTTGCGACGAAAGACAACTTACCGTGTGGGACACCCTGGTTACACTGCAATAGAGAAGCGACGCAGCAGGTTGAGTCTTACGGTTTCTCTCAGCCGCCACTCCACAAGGCCTCAGAGATCAACATCAAACAACATTAGCAACAAATATGAACCACATGCAAGGAATCATCACATCATGCAGCAACCAAGTTGAGAAGAAACACACCACGCAACTAATATACGGAAGCAACCAAGCGAAGCGTGCAAACATGGAACATAGATCAAGCAAAAGCGTGCAAACATGAAACATAGATCAAGCAAAAGCAATACGCAGGATGCACGAGTAAATGAAATCAATCAGCTAGACAGGCCGACAGCGAACAATACTCCCAACGATTCATCATAATCATTCTCCAAATAGTAAGGCGGTAGAGAAAAACACCCTTAACAAATATGTAGTACGGCTTTACTTCAATCACAAAAAGAGATCATATGCGGTTCAACAAAGCACATCTTCATTTCCAAAGGAAATAACAGTATAGCATTCTGCAAAACTCAGGATAGCAACCTACAACGGAAAATCTTGTTGACAGGAACCTCTCAGAATAAAGATCCAGACTAATACTCAGAGAGCACAAATTCTACTCATAGGATTGGCATAGATTGGACTGCTTAGTCCAGCAGATAGGACAAACATCCTAGTAACCACCCTTGAGATCATTGACCACATCGTAGGGAATGGGAGTGACGGTCTCAAGCGTAGTACCCTCGACCATGAAGCCAGGCTTGGGGCCCTGGGGCTGCCTCTTGGTGCTGATGACCTCACCACGAGCCTTGGCGTCCGCCTTGAGCTGGTCATTCTTCACTTTCCTCAGGCGGAACTCCTCAGCACACCTGGATGGCTGCACATGCTCGACACGAACATGGATCCTTTTCCTGATGATGCGGTTTCCAACCTGGTAGACAGCAATTCAATAATAAATACATTAGTCCTGAACGTCACTGCATATATGTTCCTGGTTCCATCACTCAGCAAACTATCCCATGCAGAAAAAGAGTGTATAAACATTGGAGATAAGTGGACAATAAAGAATGTTTGCACCTAATACTCCAATTACTGCATTTTAACAATGTATAGCCCTTTCCCCATGAAAATAAGCATACATTTTGTATAAGATTCCATGTGACTCTGACCAAATTGTATCATATGGAGCAAGGAGTCATTGAAAACACGGCATAAGATTTGAGCATTTGATAGGCAATTATTATGATAGCCTTGGAAAAGTAACAAATTTGAGGAATGAAGGCAAACTTGTGCAAAGGGGATAAACTATCCTATTTGGGGTGAAATACAAGCACTCAGATCCCAATTTGACAGCTTAGATGCGCAAAAACCTATTTAGCTCTTCCAAGAGCAATGATTATCATTTCTCCTATAGGCCAGTGTGTCAAGCAAACCGTATTGTTTAATAACACCAATCAATCAAACAAGCTTAGCAAAGGTACTCATAATTTCAGCAATATGGTGCATGAATCACATGCTATACCAGTTGGTAAGCACATATATACAGATATATTCAATCAACAAAACAATAAAACAAAATGCCTAATATTGCACAAAATACACTGAAACTTTTAACAGAACATCCCCATCCTAACCATAAGTGCCTAATACTTACACTGAATGTAGAATGCAACTGCAGAAATAACAATATAATCATAATATCTGTTCTTAAACAAGAACCTTAATACGTGTCTGCAGAGCAAATAAAACCTGACCATCTCTGCAGCAACTACAGTCATAAAAACACACCATAACCATTAATCATCCAAGCTAGACTTATTAATCAGACAGATCTGTGCAGCCCATGTTGAACCTTTCAAGAACAGGCAGTAATTACTCATTCCGGCTACCACAAAAATAAAATCGCATCAGATCAATAACATGCACCAATCCTATAAATGCGGGTCATGTGACATCACCAACACCATATCATCATTCATCAATCTAAAGTAAGCACATCCATCCTAGAGCGACATAATCAGAGTCCCATAACGGTACAGGCACAATCGCGAGGAATTGTCCATACCTGCTTGTTGATCTCGACGCCGATGGCGCGCTTGGTGACGTTCCAGACGCGGCCGGTGCGGCCGTGGTAGAACTTATGCGGCATGCCCTTGTGCACGGCGCCGTTCACCTTGACGTCGACGAACTCGCCGACCTTGTAGGTGCGCAGGTAGGTGGTGAGGGGGATGTACCCCTTCTTCCGGAACGGGCGCGCGAACAGGTCGCGCGTCCGCGACCGCAGCCCGTGGCCTGCCGGCATCCTGCGTCCTCCTGCTTTGCTTCGGGCGGCGGCGGCGGAAGTGGGGTGGAAGATGTTGGGGAGGCTAGGGTTTGTGAGGGTTTGGGGATGGTGCACTTTTATAGGTACATGGTGGGGCCTTCAGGTGGCGTCGTGGTGGTGTTGGGTTGGGCTTGATTACCGGGTTCCCGGCCCATGTTAGGTCTGGGGAGGCCCACTTTTCAGGATCAACTCTGAACCATTCATTGTTCAGGGTTATAAACAAAAGCAAGTTAACAAGTGTGATAGTGCCAGGGAGGATTAATCATGTGTGTATTTTTTGTGAAACTAAGATTGATCATGTGTTCTTCATAAAGAGTTAAAGAATGCAAACTCGTATGGTGCAGATCAATTCTTTTCGATGATCAGGGAGGAGAAAGCCTCCCCGGTTCATTCCTTTCAGAAAGAATTAAACCAGCCCAGAATTCAGTTTACAGCTCATGATCGCCTCCAAACGGAAACGTTTGTGCAGGGATAAAGGAATGCAAAAGTGAAACAAAAACAGGGGAAGCCTACACATAACTACTTGCTACCCATCAGAGCTAACGATTTTGCCCCCTGCATTCCTTCATTCCTTGATTAGCTGGGGTCAGCTCTATCTCCTTTCCAACAGTGATGTCAGCAGCATGGTGCAGATCAATGGAAGGTTGTAGGGTTGCTTTCATGTTTTAAGACGATAATATCCCTTGAAAAGTTGTGTTGATTCGCACGTTGGAAACCAAACTAAGGCCCCCTCGTGCATCGAAAAATTTTCGAATAAATTCTGTAGGATTCTAGTTCATAAAGAAAGAGGTTTGTAGAAATCATATAAAACTACCGTGGAATGACTTAATCTACAGTTATTTTAAAAAATTCTAATTTCGATCTCATGAAACAATTTTTTTTTGTCTTGCATTGAACTTTCTCTCTTCAAAGAAATACAAACGACATCTCAACCTATGATTTAGTAATCCATGACATCTCAACCCTATATTTTTTCTACTTTTGTGCTTTTAGAACTCCTCGTTTCAAAGAGGCCGACTAAGCGTTTCCATAGATTGGACTATTGTCTCATAACTTCGAATGATCAATCCACGTTTTCCGTCCCTAATAGGCTCTTTGGGTCACAGCGACGAGGCTGCCAAATACCTATGCCCCTTGTCTAAAACGCTTTTTTTTATGATGGTATATCTTTTGGAAATTCCGTGTCTATGAAAGTGTGGCGTACATGCAACTCATAAGGAAATTTCAAATGCTGTACCATAGTGCAATTAAATAGTTTATATTACTTATTCACATGTCACTGCAGTAAACTTAGAAACAGCGATTGAAAAGGGTTAGTTTGAGAAGCAACTTAGCAGTTGGAAAGGAAATAATATGTCTGTCGATGGTAGATTAATTCTAATAAATTCAGTATTACCTAGCTTGCCAATGTTTATGCTATCTTTTTTGTGATACCAAAAGGGGTACGAAAGTTTCTAGATTATTAGCGATCTCGTTTCTTCTAGCAAAGGGATGGTCATAAATGTAAGTATAGATTAAGCTATTGCATGCTGACCCAAAGACCAAACGGGACTGGGCATCCAAAATTTAGAACAAAAAAAATAAGTGCATGCTTAGTAAGTGGCTATTCAAACTACTAAATGAAAATGACATGTGGCAACAATTGATATGAAACAAGTACTTACGATATGAGACCCTCGCATAGGCTAAATATAAGTATGGCGACTCTCAATTCTGGATGGGGCTCATGAAAGTAAAGGACATATTATTCCAGTTGGGAAGGTTTACCTTACATGATGGTTGCCAAGATATATGGCTGGGAAATAATTCATTGAGATCTCTGTATTCCATATTGTATAGTGTTGTTAGGATAAAACATATCATGGTGGTGGAAGTGCTCTCTTCTGGCCCCCTGAATATTTCGTTTCGACAGTCTATAGTTGGGGCTAAGTTGGTGGCCTAGCAGGACCTTGCATCACAGATAGCAACGTTTTTCTTGTCCGTGGCACAAGACATCTTCTTGTGGGCACTATATCAGAATGGACAATTCTCGGTTCAATCACTGTACAAAAACTTAATGAATTCCTACAACCAATTTCGGCATCGACACATTTGGAGACTCTAGCTCTTAGGATTAAAATATTTTTGTGGTATGTAGGAAAGGGGGTTATACTTACTAAAGCAATTTAATTAAGCAGAATTACCAAGGGAGCATATCTTGTTGTTTCTTTGACCAGGATGAAACTATTTAGCATCTATTTTTTGACTACATAATTGTTTGTTTTGTTTGAAGAGTAGTTCATATTACTTTTTATCTACAGGCGCCTGCTAACATTTCTCATATGTTTGGACATTGGTTAGTTGGTATGGGACACGTGTTAAGCTTACAAATACTTGTTGGGGCAATAGCCATATGTTAGTCCATTTAGCGATGCTGGCTCGATCATGTTTATATTAGCAGGAGGAAGTACAACGAATAAAGAAGATTTACTGAGATGCTGGGCGCCCTTGTAGAAGTCAGGGTTCAGCGAAACTATGATGCAAGGGAGCAGATAGTTAGAGTATTTGATAGCACAACTCTTTACTTACTGGCGGCTGGCACACCGGGAGATGACCGAGCGATGATTTCCCTCCCGTCACTTAGATCGCTTATTTTCATAATTTATTAATTCAGACGTTCCTTGTGAGGAGGCAGTGCTCTTCTATTTAAAATTTGTAAACTATACTACTTCGAACTTTCAGATTGTGTGCATTACCTCAATGCAAAGATCGAAGAATCGATACTATCTTTTTTTAATTTTTTTTACTTATTCACACGTGTCCAGTTATCGAATCAAATTTTCACGGTCTTTTCCGTTCCTGTGTGTTCCGATTCTTTGGCTTCGAAACGCCCTGATCGGAAAACTTGCTCTTAGCACAGGGCACGTCGGGGAAAGATGGTTCCGGGTCGCCCTGATTCCTCACTCGCCTCGCACTCGAGTGTCGGCTTGATTTCCGATCTTGCGAACAGCTCTGAAAAAACTGAAATTGACCAACTCTGGAAGAACATGACGATGACCTACTGAGCTTTCGCAAGTCTACTCGGCACCAAAGACAAATCCGACGGAAGTCTCCTTACTCCGTCCACACACACACAACCCACTCCCGGTCCCCCGCCGCCAGCCGGCCCGTGCCTCCCGCCATGCCGCTCCTCAGCTACTTCCCGCCGCCATCCCCTCTCCTCCCCTCCGCCGCGCCCCGCTGCCGCGTCTTCCTCCGCTCCTCCGCGCCTCCCGGTGCCAGCACCCCCGCCGCGGCGTTGCGCGGCCCCCCCGCCGTCCTCGCCGCGAACCACGTCGTGGTGCGCTACTGCTGGACCTCGATCCTACCTTCACCGCCTCACTGGCCAATGATTCGTGACAGTGAGTATCTGCTCGCTCGCTTGCTTGCTCTGATCGGCCGCGTGGTTCTTGCGTGCAGTTGGGGTGTGGGCTGGTGACGCTGGACTACCTCGCCACGGTGGACGCGTACCCGCAGCCCGACGACAAGATCCGCAGCGGGGAGCTGCAGGTGACCATGTCCTAATCGAGAAGAAACGGGGGGACGAGTGAGGGTGCTCCCTGCGGTGGCACCGCGAAATTCGTGCGGTTGCCTAGTCCCCCCCGAGCCTAATTTGCACACGGCCTTGCAGTGAGTCAGTGATAGTTTCTTTTGCTCGCTGGTGGTTCTTGGTGTGCGCAGATATCGGGAGGCGGGAATGCCGGGAACGCGTTGACGGGCGCCGCTCGCCTGGGCCTGAACACGAGGCTGATCTCCAAGGTAATTTGCTCTACCTGGTGTTTTGGTATCGCATTGACTGATTTGACGCTATAAATCTTCCATTCAGCGAGTAAACTTTACTGAACTTTTATCAATTGGTGTGCCATGTGCAACACTTTACCCCGCTATGTCTTTTCAGGTTGCCAATGATGAAATTGGAGGAACTGTTCTTTCGGAGCTCAAGGAAGCTGGAATTGATGTATCGCATGTTATAGTAAGGCTTGGGTTACAGAATATATACTTGTGCATCTTTGGTCATTATGTGCAAGTAATCCTATTGTTTTGGGGACGCACAATAATTTATGACCATTTCCACAAAATAAAACATTCAGATTTATGGCATTCTGTTTCCGGTGTCCATATATTTGTTGCTGCAACCAGGAAGATAACAAAATCCCCTTTTAGTACCATTGAAAGTAGAGCCACTACTAACCGATAACTGAAATATTGGCTGTGGGCATTTCAACATGGATACGAAACACCACTAAGGTGTATCTCTAATAATTAAGCTAGATGATAATATTTTTGTAAAAAAGAATTAGTTGAATGACCACATAATGTGTTGTGTGTTCAAGAAAAAAAAATGCATATCGTGAATTATGAGAGTGGATTTTGTACATGTACATGTGGGTACATGAGTTAAGGATTTAGGTCAATTCTCATATTTGTGCATCTCAAAAAATTCTTCAAAAATTCATAGATGTTCATCATGTTATAATGTACAAATCCACAAAATTTCATACAAAAATATAATCAAGAGTGGCCTACACAAAAAAGACAAAAAAATGTTGCTACATTGTTTTAAAAATAAGTTGAATTTTTTGTCTTTTTTGTGTAGGGCACTCTTGATTATATTTTTGCATGAAATTTTGTGGGTTTGTACATTATAACATGATAAATCTATGAATTTTTGGAGAATTTTTTGAGATGCACAAATATGAGAATTGACCTAAATCCTTAACTCATGTACCCACATGTACATGTACATTTGCTTTTCTCGTGAATTATATTCTTTAATAACCTCCACGTTGAGCTGGATATGTCTTATCTGAGATATTTTTTTAAAAGGTTCAAGGATTAACAGATTAGAGATGCATGTGAAATATATAGTAAACTATCAGATTGGACTTCCATTCGTCTTTTATGTCTAATATCTTTCCATCATTCTGCTTTTCAGATCTCAGATGGTGGAAACACAACATTTGTTTATGTCATTATTGATAAGAAAACGTAAGAATATTTCTCTTTCGTCATTATTGTGAAGGCAACTAGTACTTAGCTTCATGTAGCTATATACGTACGTCTAGCAGTCAAGACAGCTACAGCTTGCAAAGATAAGCATGTCTGAGCTGACCTGAATGAATTTGCTGCTCACCTTGTCAACTCTGTGCCGGTACATGTAGAGAAAGTTTCCTATCTATCTGAATGTTATCTGAATTACCTTATATATCGAGAGTTTTCTCCAATTGCTGTCTTTTATGCACTTCAACACGACTCCTTACAAAGCATAATATAAATTATTAGCGAATAGTGAAAGGAATCCAGAGTGTTCGATCTGTTGTTCTCAGATACTGCACATTTAGATCAAACAAAACGAAAATGATGACATACCATTTAGCAAATATAAGTAAACAAAGGAAATTTATTTATTTTACCCATCACCGTCCCTTTATACCCAACCATTTTGTCCTATGGTGTCCAAATTTCTTTCTTTTACTGGTTGCGGAATCAGTTTCTACATGGCTGAAGCTATTAATCTTGTTTAAGAATAGGATTATGGGACTGTTCTTAGTCAACTTTTGCAACACTACTTTATGGCATCACAAACAAATTATCATGCATATACTCATAGAACTCTTTACATTTGTAGGAAAACTCGCACATGTATAATCACGTCAGGCTACCCTCCCATGGTTCCTATTGACTTATCAATGTCAAGTTTGTCATCTGCACTGCAAGATGTGAACTTGCTATACCTAGATGGATATTCACATGAAATGGCGTTTGCTGTTGCTAAGCAGGTAAGTTCATTTGCCGAAATTGTTGCATCATTAACTCACGGATACATCATATGATGCTCTCTTTTTTTGCCATGTAGTATGTGTTGTTCATTCTTCAAAAATCCTAGCGGATCTTTACTGGTTGGTTAAACTAATTCTGTAAAAGATTACAAAACTAATTCTGTATAAATAATCAGTGTACTGCAGTAATACCATCTAAAACCTGTACACATATTAAATCATAGTTTCATTGTTGATGATAAAAACCAGAAATGTGCAGGCTGATCTGATGAAGATTCCAATATTGGTTGATGCGGAACCAGAAAGAACGAAGACAGAATTGGAAAGTTTACTCAGTCTAGCAAGTTACATTGTCTGTTCGGGGAAATTTCCAGAGGTACCGTGAGGTCATGGTACATTTTGACAAATGAATATTTCTTGTTTTCAATTGTATGCTTTTAGTACAGTTTCATTAGTTTTTTCCACACTAATTTCAGTGACTTCTTCTTTTAAAGAAATGGACTTCCATCTCATCCATTCCCGCTGCACTACTAGAGATCCTTCTCCAATATCCCCGTGCGAGATTCTTAATTGTAACCCTTGGTGAAAATGGTTGCATGATGCTTGAGAGGAGCGAAGGTGGTCAAATTTGGTCTTCTTCTGATAAGATTAACACCAGCAAGATTCAACATGATGTATAATTGTTGCCTTTGAGATTTCAGGTTCATTTTATTTACTTTATGGTGTGTTCTTAAACAGATGATGATTCTGGAATAGATGCAGCAGATATAGAGAATGTTGTTGAGTCCTTAAAGTTGGAAGCGCAGAAAGATGATAGCCTACCAACTTGTATATCATCCAAGGTATGACAAATTGACAATATTTCTGGTCCTCGCAGTTGTTTGAGTTTGTCACATCGTCAACACTGAGAAATTTGCTTATCACTCAGCACATCTTTATTATTTTACCCTTCTCCATTTTATCATTCTAGTTCATGAGACTATCTGCAAGAGGGCTTGGGACTATATTTGGAAGACTGCTCATAGGATCAGCAGAAAATATTCCAGCTTCAGAGCTTGTTGATACCACTGGTTGTGGGGATGCATTTATAGGGGCAGTACTTCATGGTGAGGCATATTAACTTCTTCCAGGGTGTGTTTATCTATATTCTTCCTTTGTCATATTTTGCCCAAGGAGCAAGCAATTTGTTAGAAATAAGCACTAGAACAGCCACTTTTTTGCTGGACTTGAGATCAGAAATATGTTTCTCGCATGATGACATTCAATGCCAGCCAGTTATTTTTGTTTTCAACTAAATAGTGACTACCAGTTAGTTATCATTGGCACTTTATCGTCATCTTACCGTTTCCCTTAATGATTATACATAGGATTATCTGCAGGGATGCCTCCTGAAAAGATGCTGCCTTTTGCCTGTCAAGTGGTAAACCAATTTCTTTCTGCTATGAAAATGCCACAAAAGAAGTAGCGTTATTCTTCCGATGATCCTGATTGAGATCCACTGAGTTTGCTGTTCATGTTGCAGGCCGGCATCAAATGCAGAGCAATAGGGGCGCGGACCGGCCTACCATGGCAATCTGATCCACGCCTGGCTAAGTTCTTGTGTTAGGCATTGCCAAAAATTGCGTGAGAGAAAAAAAGGGTAGGGCGTTGGTTAGAGAAATGCACCATGTTCTCAGCTGTTGCTTCGAAGTCCACGGGCTGAAACATGGTGAGCGTCAGCTACATGGCTCAATTGATGATCTGGTGTAGCACTAGACTGTCAGCGTAAGGAATTGGCATGTCTTTTCCCCCCTCGAAATCATGCATCTCGAGGTACTGTTTGGTTGAATAAAATCAGCCTGGAATGAAATCTTTTTCTTCCCTGTTCGGTGAAAGAATGAAATGAATTTGTATATTCATTGATGAGTACTCTCCATTCATTCATAGCAGCTCTGCATGTAAGCTGGCCAAACACTTGGCCCATATTGTTGAGCACAATGTCGATCGACCGGCCGCCTGTCAACGCGTCCTCGTCGTCTTCCCCAGGGGTATGTGATTCATTTGGCACATCATCGTGGCCGTCGACAAGCACAACGCCTTTGATCGGTCTTGAGAAGGGCCTGCTGCGTGCGTACTGACTCAGACCAAGGGTGCAACAAAACCAGGCAAATATGTACGACTTTAACAGTGTAAACTGCCGCGTTGTGATCTATGGGCAGAGTTGTTTATCTCTGAAGAGAGAAGAAATCAGCATATTGCATCTTGGTGAAGCCGTCAGGTGAAAATGCGAATCTACTGAAAATTCGCATTTTCACCAGGCCTACAAGTTTCTCAAAATTCTTGAAAACATTACCGGAGTACATCTCTCAAAAATTTGGAGATCAAAAGCTATCGCATACGTGAGATACAAAAAACACAAATGTTTCGTTAAAACTGTTAAAACACTAGTTGGGAACATACTAGTTTTTTTCTTATCCCTCAAATGCATTAAATTAGATCTTGAAATTTCGCAGAGGTATAGAGCACAACCTCCCCTACATCTTTTAATTTTTTGAGAATCTCCGAGAGCATCAGCTAAATTTCACCAATTCTCATTGTCCCCGCAATTCTCATTTTCACTGGATACGGTGCCTTCCATCTTATTCCTGCTATAGCATTCTGCATAGCAGGCTCATTTTCACTCAGCTAAGTGGAACACCGATTTCACTGTAGTGAAGAATTTTCACGAGAAGCTTTGCTTCTACGAGGCAAAACAAATGCCTCACAGTATCAGGCAGGCTATCAATAAGATGTACCACAGCAAGTGCAGGAGGTTAGCCATGGCAGTGCGCAATACACATTTAATAAGTTGTACCGCTAAAACATGCATTTTGGCACTAGAATATGGACCATAGATAAATGATCAACAGCTAGGGAACTGAAATTATGTTCTTCTACTTCAGAGCGGTAACTGTTAACATATAACGCCTAATAGAAGGCCTGTACGGCTGATATGTCAACGACGGCCCGTGAAACAAAACATTTCTACCACAGAACCTACAGACTGTACAAGGAACATCTTCTCCTCTCTCCTACAAAGGAAACCTATGAACCAGCTTGTCGATTGCACTGGTTTTATTATCCGTCAGGATGCTGCTTAAGCCCAATCAAGCTCAAAGTCAAGCATAAGGCCTGTAGAATCCAATCCTATTGACTCCCTCTGATGAGCAGCTTCTATCAACAATCCATCTCCAGGGGAACTTACAAAATTATCAAGATGATCTTCATTTGGAATAAGACTGCTATGGTAATTCAGAGAATTCAAAGTTTGTGTTGTTCGCGTAGGAGCATTTGCCTGAACATCACCACTTGTGTGACTGGGCAACTCATGCCCATTAGAAGTCATCAGGTTTGCGGTTGACGCAACAGACTCAGCGTGAAGATCCACCCCCTGGCTTGTAATGGAATGCAGAGGTTGGGTGGAAGTCCTCACAGGCTGCTGAGACTGTGCAGTGCTGGTACTGTAATCTGAATCATCTAGTACCCCCAGATCAGATGCCACACTAGCAAGTATGTCTTGCCAGCTTTGTGTGGAAACATCCACTACTGGTTCTGCCTGGAATTGTGTTCTCTGTGTCATAAGCGAGGTGCATCGTGGAAGTTGTGGTCCTATACCGTGCACTCCATTTGAGGCAACCTGACAAGATGGTGCTGGCTGACCTTGTTGCCCCTGAGATGCTATTGGTGCACTGAGAGATCTCTGTGGGGCATTGTTCTGAACAATACCAGTGAAAGTATTAGTTATAGGTGCAGCTTGAACTGGCTGGGATACATGTGGCAATGCCTTGTGCATCAGGGGCAGGGCGCTGATTGTAGCAGCAGAACCAAATTGGTTAGCGTTTCGGATTGTGAGGCCTGGAGAAGCAGCCCCTACTCTTTTGAATCTTCCACGTGAATGACTAATTTGAGCAGTGTGAACATTGCTCGTACTTCTCTCAGCTCTTATCGCAGGGGATGCTCTTGGTGCACTGACAGTTCGTCCTACATTCAGTGAGACTCTAACTGAAGTATGTCTTTGTTGATTTTGGCTCACATCATTCAGAAGAGGACTTTGGTTGGCAAGAGAAGAGCAGCAGATATTCGATAAAGGCAGATGTGATTGTGGGACTGAGACTTGGCACTGTACATCTTGCTGTCTGGGTGATGTCATTGTTGGGTACACAGCATTCTGGTGTTTTTCTGGATGACATGCTGGCAGACTTTTACACTTGAATGATTGCCTCAGTGTTTTCCACCTCGTTTCGTTATCCGTAGCATGGCAATGATCATTAATCGACACACCTTTACCCCAATAATTGCATGGAGCTGGGGCATCGCATACAAAACAGTGGCACTGCATTTACAAGACAACAATGGAATCACATTACAAAAATATACTGTCTACCAT
Organism: Stipa capillata; assembly: GCA_019208055.1. Taxonomy (NCBI): domain Eukaryota; kingdom Viridiplantae; phylum Streptophyta; class Magnoliopsida; order Poales; family Poaceae; genus Stipa; species Stipa capillata. The sequence continues at coordinate 449,679 of JAGXJF010002397.1, read as the reverse complement.
GCTAGTATATTCACTGTATTTAATCACAGCATCAGGGAGTGAGTGTTTGTTACTTACCATGCTACAATGTTTCACATGGGAAGTAGTGCTGAAGGGCAAGTTAGAACATAAATGGCGCGAGTGAGGGAAGTCCCTGCATGCTACCTGCAGAAGAGTAGATAAATGTTAAGGTGGATACTAAAGGAGTGCTACTAGGTAAACTGTAGTTTCTACGAAAAAGCTCATAATTATCTTAGTTAAATTTGACATGAACTGAAAATTGCAGATATTCATTCATAGACAATACGGACAGGTAGACATGGAATAGTATATGTACTTAAGCAAACTACTTCCACGTGCAAGTTGAGTAATGCATCTTTAACCACCTTCATATTATTTGAATCAAAATGTATGTTCTACAGCACTGAACACATGATATCAAGATGGTCACACACTCAGTACAGAACATTTGGAACTAGATTATAGAGCCACACATAGACATCCAATGAAATCAGCACAAGATGGTCACACTCAGTACAGAACATTTCATCTCTATACATAGCCTCCAATATAACAAGGTACTGCTTTTATGGTATGCACAAAATTTAATGCTATGGATCAAAATGGAAGGAAACAAATACCGGTCCTTTCTCCGCAACTATCTGCAATCATCTGAGCTGCTATCTCCCGTGCTCCTCTTCTCCTCTCCAATGGTAACCGCCCTATCAGGGTCGCCGTCTAGAACCACACAATCATCGTCATCCTCACCACCACCACCACCGGACTTGCCCTTCTTTTGCGGTAGCACCGGTGGTGCCGACAACTCACCCATCACCATGAGATCAACGAAATCGTCCCCATTTGCCTCATCATCGTCCTCATCAAAAAGCTTCGCAGCCCAGTCGACAGGCTGCTTCCTGGCCATGGGGGCCATGGGAAAGTCCTCCTCATCGGAGCTGATCTCCACAACATCCCCCGCCGACCCCATCCACCCGGAGAGCCCTACCACAGATGCACTCCGGAGTCCAGGCACCGATTGCCCAAATCGGCAAGAACTGGGACGACCCCCGAAGAACCAAGAAACCCTCACCAAAACAACACTAGCCGGTGAAAGGGGAGCCCAAGAAGTCGTCGCCCGCCATGGATCCGGAACCAAAGATGGTTACCAAGAAACACCTCCAGGAGCACGCCTACCTCATCAAAATGCAATCTTGGCTCGATCGGTGGCCGATTGGTCCACGCCGCCGCTCAAGGGTTTTGCCGCCGGAAAAGGGGGAAAAACCCGGCGATTTCGGTGGCGATTGGGGATGAGAGAGTGCATGGAAGCAGGATACTCTGGAGAAAAAAGCACATAAAATTAGAATCAGAAAGATCGGGTGCGGAAGCCAATTCAAGAACTGCAAATGCTCCAATTAACACAAACACGCAGGAAAAAAAGAGGAAAAGACTGGAAAAGAAACAGCAGGAGAAAGAGAATAGCGCAACCTGATGCCGTCCCCTCCTCGATGGAGAAGACGAGGAATATTACTTTGGAAGAAGAAGAAAGCAGGCGAAGCTAACTGCTCCTCGCATACGGAAATCTCCCGAGAAATTTCGCTTTTAATTCCGCACTATATATCCCCTCTATAAATGCTGGATTTTATGCCCACATTCCTACGAGCCAATGCCATAAAAAAGGGTGGGGTGACGTGATGTCGGGGAGGCGAGCGTAGCGGGCTATCGGAGGGTAGGGCAGTTGGACCCGGTTAGGATGGACTTGGCTTGACTTATGATCTAAGCTAAGAGCATCTCTAAGAGCCGCGCCATCGCGCTCGCCATAGCCAAAATAGCGTCTCCAGGGCAAAAAACGAGCTCCAACAGAGGCGCCATCGCACACGCCATTTTTAGATGCCCTCCAAATCACCCTCCCCGCATGCCAAATGTGGCGTGTCCTCCCGGGCCACCATCGAGCAACCGTCGCCTTCCCTCCCGCCTTCCTCCCTTCCTCTCTCCCCTTCCGTCAGACGTGACGGTGACGCCCGCCGAGAGGTCGAAGTCGCTGCCCAGTGCCCGCCACGACGACCTCGTTCTTCTGCTCCACCGTCGGCCGCTACTTCTGCTCTGCTCCATCCCCGCCGGCCGCCTCGTCGCCATCCGCTGCGCCAGCTGGCCGTCTGTGCTCCTCCTCGTCGGCCGCCCCTGCTCCTCTCCGTCCCGCCGGCCGCCCCTGCTCCCCGCCGCTGCTCAAGCCCCGCCGTAGCTCGCCCCAGATCTCGGAGCGGCGGCGCAGCCGAAGCCGCTCCAAATCCAGGAGCGGCAGTGCCGGAGGAGGGGGCGTGGGGGGAGGGGGGGTCGCCAGGGGAGAGGGGCTTCCAGGGAGGGGGACTGCCGGGTGAGGGGGCGCTGGGGAGAGGGGCCACCGGGGAGAGGGCCCGCCAGGGTGAGGGGGCGCCGGGGGAGGGGGGCCGTCGGGGGAGGGGGCCGCCAGGGGAGGGAGCTTGGGGGAGGGGACGCCGGGGGAGGGGAGGGGAGGGAGGCGCGGTGGTGAAGGGGGGTGCGCTAGACAGAGGAAGGGAAGGGGAGGGGGGGCACGGCGGTGAAAGGGGAGAGGGATTTCAGAGGAAGAGAAAAGAAATCTAGTTATAGAATATTATTAAAATATTAGAGAGAAGAATATGGAGGTTGAGATATGGATGTTCTGTTGGAGTGGTGAGATAATATAGAGGGGGGGAATATGGATGGCTAGCCATAATGGGATATGGAGGCTCAAATATGGACGTGTTGTTGGAGTTGCTCTAAGGTGAAGCGGGGATGGCTAATTTGTGTATGATCCCGCGGAGCAACTCGTTCGTGATAATCATTTTTTTTCCTGAAGTTGTCAGACCCGAGCTGATCGAAAGCGCATCTTAACTTTCTAAGTGAATTTTAATAATTAATAACAAAATGACTAATTACTATTATTTGCATTAAGATAATGATTAGGTATTCAGTCTTTAAGAAAAGTTAGAACAAGTGTTGACAACATCTAAAAAGATTGAAAAAGAGACAGTATAGAATAAAAAAATTTAAAAACATTTTCTAGTCCTTTTTATGATACAATGATCATATTGAGTATAAGACAGTCATACTATAAAGATGGAGCTAATCAATAGTATGGAAAGAAATAACTTGCTAAATGTTCAAAATAATCAATTCTAAGAATATTTAAAAAATTCTCTATACCAAACTTCAATGTTCAGTTGAAATGTGTGGATTAGTCTGCTAAAATGTCCGAGTATTGAGTATAGGACAGTCTAGATGCCTTTGGCATCGTTTGGAACAAAACTAAAAGTTGTATGCATCGATCGATGCAGAGACCGGGGATGATCCTCTTCTCCTTTATCTAAAAAACATGTTTTCAAAAATTCCATAGCACCCTTATGGAAATATTTGTATCTTGAGTGTGTATAAACTCTACCTACAAGGCTACAGTCAAGGGCGATAATGGTGGCAATTTGGTTATCCTCATGGGAGCTGTTCGCACACGAACACGTCACCGTGTACCCCCGAGGCCGAGCGCGATGCGCGGGACACGGAATCGGGGGAGACCCGCCGGGAGCGCGATACGCAAGACACGCCGGCGGGTGCTTTTGGGAACCCGAAACCCCACACCCCCGGAAGGGACCCCGTCAGGGAGTGCGGCGGCTATGGGCTGCCCTAGATCGACCTGATCGCCCCTAGGGCCTCGAGTTTCGTTGCCGTGAAACACGAAGAACAACGAAGAACGAGAAGCATAAAACGAAGGGAGAGAAAATAGTAGATGAAAAGATAATAGATTGATTGCGTCGATTGGGAGAGTTCCACCTCAATCGGCCATATACCCTTCATATTTATAGGGTATGCCCGGTCTTTGAGCTACAATAGGACTCTATCTCGTACAAAGATATATTTCCATACAATCTTGAGATAACTTCCTAATCTGATCGATTTAACCGCCGTGATCCGGACTCCGCCTTGTATACGGGATATCCTTCCATATTATCCGGGAGTCCTTCCAAATCTCAGACTTTCCTTTAAATGCCACGATCAACTATTGTTCCTTGAGCCCCAAGTCAAGGCCTCCAACGCAGAAAGTCTTCGTCTTGAAATCCAATGCCTCGGCCCACCTGTAGGAAAGTACGGGAACGTTACGGCTTGGCAACCGACCTGACGTGGCTGGGACTCGGATGCATCGTTCGGAGCCTAGCTTGGACCCATTCAGGAAGGTGAGTACTCGGGCGCACGAGAACTTAAGAAACGAGCGCTCGGGAACACGAGTACTCGGTAACACGAGTGCTCGGGGACGAGTACTCGGGGACATAGAGTGCTCGGGGTCCGGCACTCGGATCTCGTTAATGCTCGGAAACGAGTGCTCGGGGACATGAGTACTCGGGGGCACGAGTGCTCGGGGACGAGTGCTCGGGGGCGCGAGTGCTCGGGGGCGCCAGAACTCGGGACCGCGGGTACTCGGAAACGGGTACTCGGGGTTCGGGGACGCCGCACCACTCGGCCTGGGCCACGATTCGGTAGCATTGCAGATCTTGCCCGACGCACTCGGCCCATCCGGGGGTACTGCCCAATTTGGTCGTCAACACATGCCCCCCTGTTTTCGGTATAAAGATGTATTTTTACCGAAAATAATAAGTCATGTTCTTAGGGCGATGCGGACCATCTCATCGGCCATTTCTTCTCTTAGGGCGATATGATATATCGGCCACAGCATTTGTTATGCTTCTTGCCACACGCTCGGGTGGAACTTCTTCAGATATCTGCCATTGAGAGCTCGCGGCAGCAGAGTGCCCTGCACGGACTCTACTAAGTATGAGTTCCCAGGAACCACTCTTGCAATTCTGAAAGGACCTTCCCAACTCGGCGACCATTTGCCAAACTTATTATCCTTAGAGCCGATTGGTAGGATGACCTTCCATACTAGTTCGCCGACTTGAAAGTTCTTCGACTTGACCTTTTTGTTGTATGCTCTGGCTACCCTTAGCTTGTCCCTTTCTATGGCCTTTAAAGCAACCAAACGCTTATCGGCGACTTCATCAAGACCATCCATCATCAGATTATAAAAGTCGACCGCCGATAAATCATTCTGTTTGGCTAATCTTAAAGCACTCAGATTTACCTCTACGGGTAAAACGGCCTCTTGTCCATACACGAGCTCATAGGGAGTCACCTTGGTAGCACTGTGTCTTGAAATCCTATGTGCCCACAACGCCTCGGACAACACCTCATGCCATCTCCTTGGGTTGTCTTCGATCTTCTTCTTGATAAGCTTGATTAGCGCTTTATTGCTGGACTCGGCTTGTCCATTGGCTTGGGCATAATACGGAGAAGAGTTGAGCAACTTATTTTATAGGACTCGGCAAACTCCTTTACTTGTCCCGCCATAAAAGAGGTACCTTGATCCGTCGTCAGAGTTGAGGGATGCCGAATCTATGTATAATGTGCTCGGTTATAAACCGAATCACCTCCACATGTGTCATGTTCTTGAGAGGTACTGCTTCGGACCACTTGGTGAAATAATCAGTTGCTACCAATACGAACCGATGCCCCTTTGAGGAAGAAGGATATATCTGCCCAATGAAGTCTAGTCCCCAACCTCTGAATGGCCACGGCTTGATAATAGGATGTAACATGGCAGCAGGAGCGAGTTGAATATCACCAAACTTCTGGCAGGCTTCACACCCCTTGTAATATCTGAAGCAATCACTGATCATAGTCGGCCAATAGAACCCGGCACGACGTAATAACCACTTCATCTTGTGAGCCGACTGATGAGTGCCACAGATGCCCTCATGTACTTCTCCCATTGCAACTCTTGCTTGGTCCTCATCCAAGCATTTCAAAAGAACTCCGTCGACCGTTCGGCGATAGAGATCATCGTCGATCAAAGTGTATTTGAAGGCCATCCGCTGAACAACTCGGTCTACCCTCTTAGTCGGATCTTGTAAGTAATCAATGATCGACTTCCTCCAGTCTTCTCTGTTATCCATACTCGGTTTTCCACTGGCGACCGAGTCGGTGATTTCTGACTCGGCCTTTCCTACCGAGTTGGGCCCAGGCATCGGCTCTTGAGAAATATGAAAGACACCACGACTAACATGGTAGCCGGATGCTTGCTGCGCCAACTCGTTTGCAGCCCAGTTTTCTTGTCTAGGTATATGAGCAATACTAAAATAATCCAAGGTAGAGATTATATCTAGACACTTATCAAGATAAACATTAAGTGATTCGTCAAGACATTGATAAACTTTGGACACTTGTTGGACTACTAATAACGAATCACCGAAAGCCTCAATATGTGTGGCACCTATTGCAATCAGAAGCTCTAAGCCGAGTAGCAAAGCTTCATACTCAGCTTGATTATTTGTGCAAAAATATCCTAAGCGGCATGAGGCTTCGTGGGTAGTACCATATGGAGATATGTAAACAACACCGACACCTTGGCCATTGCTACAGACTGAACCATCAAAGTACAATCTCCATGGTACTAGCGAGACAAGATCAACGTCAATGCTATGCTTGTCAACCCGATGTTCAACAATGAAGTCGGCAATGATTTGGCCCTTCATAGATTTCAAGGGTTCATAAGCCAAATCGTACTCGGTCAGCGCGTAAGCCCACTTGCCGACTCGGCCACTAAGAATTGGCCTATGCAACATATACTTGATGACATCGGTTTGACAGGCTACAGTGCAAGTACTAGACAGCAAATAGTGTCTCGACTTCGTGCAAGCGTAATATAGGCATAAGCATAACTTCTCAATGAAAGAGTACCTTGTCTCGGCGTCGAGTAGTCGCCGACTCAAATAAGTGATAGCATGTTCCTTTCCTTCGCTTCTTGGGTTAACACAGCTCCAATTACGCCTTCCTCTGCTGCGATGTAAAGTCGGAAGGGTTCCCCATGCCTAGACGCTTTCAATACCGGAGGGGTAGATAAATAGCCTTTGATCAACTCGAACGCCTCCTGTTGCCTTGCCTCCCAAGTGAAATCGACGTCATTCTTCAACCGAAGGATAGGAGTAAATGCGGTGACCTTTCCCGACAAGTTGGCTATGAATCTCCTCAGATAATGATTTTACCAAGGAGTCTTTGCACGTCCCTTTTGCATGTCGGAGCTTGTAACTTCTGAATAGCTTCTATCTTTTTAGGATCAATTTCTATGCCATGCTGATGTATGATGAAGCCTAAGAACTTCCCAGCCGATACGCCAAAAGCGCACTTCAAAGGGTTCATCTTCAGGCCGTACCTCTTCATCCTCTCAAAAGCTAAGCGCAAGTCGGCCAGATGAGATTCTAACGCGTCCGACTTGACAACGATGTCATCAATATAGACTTCTAGTATGACGCCGAGTAGATCATGGAAGATTAGATTCATAGCTCTTTGATACGTGGCCCCAGCGTTCTTCATCCAAAGGTCATCACTGTCCACTCGAATAGGCCAAGGAACCCGGGGCAACGAAAAGCCGTTTTGGACATGTCCTCTTCGGCCATGAAGATTTGATTGTACCCCGCGTTACCGTCGAGGAAGCTGATGACCTCGTGTCCAAAAGCACTATCAATAAGCATATCGGCTATAGGCATAGGGTACTCGTCTTTGGGTGAGGCTCTGTTCAAATCTCTGAAGTCGATGCACACCCTCAACTTGCCGGACCCTTTCTTTTCCACGGGAACGATGTTAGAGATCCAGTTGGCATACCTGCAAGGTCTAATAAAGTTAGCCTTAAGCAACCGACCGATCTCTTCTTTGATCCGGTCATACATCTCGGGGTTGAATCTCCTGGCCGGTTGTTTAAAAGGTCTGAAACCGGCCTTGATAGGCAACCGATGCTCCACTAGCTCTCGGCTTAACCCGGGCATCTCATGATATTCCCATGCAAAGCAGCAAACATATTCTTTTAGCAAGCCGACTAGCTTAGATTTACAGTCGGCTTTCAAATTCTCGTTTACAAACGTCGGCCTAGGACTCGAACCATCCCCTATGTCTACTTCCTCTAATGGATCGGCCGACGTGAAACCTTGTCCTAACTTATCCATGTTATCCAACTCTTCTACGGACTCGTGCATATCGTTCCTACCGGACCGATACTCCGCGAGTCGCTTCTGCAACCACTCCGCGTTGTGATCCATCTGATTATTTCTTATCTTGGAGCCGATTGTCATCAACCGGCTCTGACGATGTGGGTACTCGGCTGCTTCCTTCGGCCCTGGGGAAGTTGGCTCCTGAGGATTTGCCGGGTTGTAGCCGACTCGCCACCACATCGACCAAGGCGATAAGAACCGAGTTGGCCTGAAGTCGGTCGGCGCCGACTGGCTTTAAAGATACGGGTACGAACCCGTTTTTCGTGGCACTAAGGAAGTCGAACCCGGAAAGGTCTCGCCCAGACAGACACGTCGCATTGGGGTGCTGCCAGTCCACCAACGCATCGGCTAAGGCGACACAAGCCGAGTTGTCTGCGTGAATGACTTCGACTTCTTCATCAATCCACTGTATAAGGCATTGGTGCATCGTGGATGGCACGCATTGGTTGGCGTGAACCCAATCGCGGCCCAGTATGACGTTGTAATTTCCTTGCACCTCAGCGACGAAGAATGCAGTGGCCAAAGTCTTGCTTCCAATGGTAAGCTCTACGTACATCACACCTTTGGCCTCTGTGCTCTCTTTGCCTTCAAACCCGTTGAGTACCATATTGATCTTCATCAACTCGTTATCATGTAGACCCAACCTCTTGAAGACCGAGTATGGCATGAGATTCACCACGGCACCGCCATCCACAAGCATCCTTGCCACTGGCGTTCCATTAATGTGGCCCTTGACGTATAGCGGTTTTAAGTGCCTCATCGGCTCTGTCGGCTTCTCGAAGATGGCGTTCTTGGGGCCGAAATCGAACTGGGCTACCTCCCCATTTTCATCTACAGCACGAAACTCGGCAGGTAAGTAATATACCATGTTTATGTCCATACCTGCGTGAACCGGTGTAGACTCGTAGTCCACCATTTCCTCTTCACTATCTTCCGTGGTAGCTACCGACTTCGGCGACTTGCCGAGTAGAGGAGACATGTCTTCGGGAGTCGTCGTGTCCTCTGCTCGCTTAGGCTTCCAGACGTGCTTCGCGGGTACCATGGGCCGAATCTCATTAAAAGATTCGTCCCTCAGCGTCTCAGCCTCTCGCTCAACCTTCTCCTGGTTCCTCATGCGCTGCAGCCTTCTTTTTTGGGTTTTGGTCAACCCGGGAGGACACCAGGTAGGCTGAGTGTACTTGGGGTCTCTGGGCCTGCTCTTGCTTGTACCGGCTTCATGGTCATTGGCCATGGACCCCTGCTGAACAGTGACTATGTTGTCATTAGAATTGACCAGATTACTGATAGTAATCGGCCCCTTGCCGAGCTGACTGATCTTCATTCTTGGCCTGTCGTTCGTTGGAGCATCAGCATTCGGTGACTTAGCACGCCACACCTTTCTGGCTGGTTGGCTCGGAGAAGTCGGTGAGGACCGACTGGTATCGCCACCGAGTCGGCCTTGAGTAGGGTAGTTGGCCTTCTGTGTCGGCCGACTGGCATCCCTGCCTAGTCGGCCCCGAGTAGGATGAGTGAGCCTCTCACGGACGGGTCTTCTCAATGCCGACCATCCTGGATGGAAGGCGTAAGGGACCATTGGGTGCTGCCCCCATCTTCCGCTGCAGTCGTTCATGTAGGGCGTGCATGGAGGTGGCACCATCCACGGAGTCGGCATCCATGGCCCCTGTAGTCCGGCCTGATACTGGAACTCTGGCCTTGGAGGTGACCTTGGGCGTTTTAAGCGCGATGGCCGGTTAGGGATGACACCGGCTGCCTGGTTGGTGTATTTGGAAAGCAACCTATCGAAAGTCGGCTTTACTTTTTTATGCTGAGCTCTGGCTTCATTGGTCTTCCACTTGCCGACTTCCGGACTCTTGGGTTTGATGAACTTGGCCCGGGTACTTTCTGGAGTCGGTGGTTGCCCCCCGAGTGCACTGGTGTGGTCTTCCTGCACTCGGGATTGCCCCCCGAGTGCGTGGTTTCTGATAGTGATCTTCAATGTTTCTTTGCCGCCGGGTTGTTTCTCGAGCACGACTTCTCTTCCCGGGGTTTTACCGACTTCTTTCTTCCGGGGTTCACCGAGGACTACATTGTCTTTGTTAGCCGATTCGGCTATGTCGGGCCGAATCAAAACTTTCTTCCCTTCCAGATCCATAGCGTTCATTGGGAAGGGCTGCTTATCGATTTGCATATCGGCGAAATTCAATCGTCCCTCATTAATAGCCGATTGTATCTGTCACCGAAAGACATTGCAGTCATTAGTCGCATGAGAAAAAGAATTATGATACTTGCAATAAGCTCGCCGTTTTAGCTCTTCAAACGGCGGTAAAGAGTGAGATATCCTAATGATCCGGTCTTGCAGCAAAGAATCGAATATTTTATCACACTTGGCTACATCAAAGGTGAATTTCATCTGCTCTTCATGATTCTTGCGAGTCGGCTTGAGGGTATCACAAGTATATGGTTTGGTCTTGGAGGACCAAACGAACTCGGCAGCGTATATGTTACCCTCATCGCCCGAGCTATCGTACTCGACCATGTGCATCCTAGGTCGATCGGGCTTAGACCTAGGGATTTCTTTGACTTCCATACTTCGGCTTTCTTGAGCCAAAGCTTTCTGCAAGACTTGGTTGACACTTAAGAGCTCATAATTTTCTAGCCGTTCTCTAATGTGGGTCTTCAACCTGGCCAGTACCAAGTCGGCCAAGTCTCTCTCTGTTATCACCAAGCTATAGCATCGGTTCTTTGTGTCCCTAAATCTTTTGACGTAGTCAGTGACCGACTCGTCGTGCTTCTGCTTAACCGATGTAAGATGTGTTAACTTGAGTTCATTGTCGCCGCTATAAAAGTGATCATGGAACTTCTGCTCTAATTGTGACCATAAGAGTATAGTGCCAGGCGGCAAAGCAGAGAACCATGAAAAAGCGGTGCCAGTCAGTGACAAAGGAAATAGGCGTACCTTCAACTCGTTTATAGAGTTCGCTTCACCTAACTGTGCTAGATATTGACTGACATGCTCCCATGTAGTCTTCGTCCCCTCACCGCTAAACTTGGCGAAGTCGGGAACCTTGTAACCCGGAGGGTACAGGATAGCATCATAGTAGTCGGGATATGGCTTCTGGTACATCCGACTTCTAAACTTCGACTCGAGTCCGGACTCGGTAAACATCCTTTTCATGTCTTCCTGGAGCTTGGCTAAAATTTCGTCCGTAGCGGACGAAGTCGCCGTAGGACGACTGGCCATGGGTGCGGCCTGTGATCCATACGCCGAGTCGTGACTCGGCATTGGCCTAACCACGCTTGTGTTCACGGAAGGTGCAATCAGGCTCTGGTTCGGCGCTACCGCCGAACCGGGTATACTCATGATCGGACTAGGGCTGGTGGGTACGGCTATGAGTTGGTTGGTCTGACTGGGGTGTAAATTCAATGGCACGGGAAGCGCCGGTGAACCTACTACCGAGGTCAGATCAGGGTTTAACACACCTACAGCCGTACCGGCAATACCGCTAGATGTTGGGCGCGTGCTCCCCTTAGCACTTGTGTTTTCTATGAACGTGTTGTAAACAAGAGTATTGCCTTCCGAAATATAACCTTGTATTTCGGCTATCTGTTTTGGGGAAAACGTGCTACTTACCGGAGTGTCAGCCTTCTTGCCGTGTAGAGGAGGGAATTTGATTTCTCCAACCGGAGTAATGTTCCCTTGATGATCCTTCTTGAAGTTCGCGAGGAACGTCTGCAGATCTTCCTCCTCCCGCTTCTTCTTGTATGCTTCGAAAGCTTGGCGATATTCCTCCGATAACTCATTGTAGTCCGGCTTTATGATGTTATCGGTGCTGATCTCGCCGAGTTGTGGAGTCTGATGGTTGGACATGATGATTTCTTCCCCAGCGGAGTCGCCAAAAAGTGTGTTTGCACACGAACACGTCACCGTGTACCCCCGAGGCCGAGCGCGATGCGCGGGACACGGAATCGGGGGAGACCCGCCGGGAGCGCGATACGCAAGACACGCCGGCGGGTGCTTTTGGGAACCCGAAACCCCACACCCCCGGGAGGGACCCCGTCAGGGAGTGCGGCGGCTATGGGCTGCCCTAGATCGACCTGATCGCCCCTAGGGCCTCGAGTTTCGTTGCCGTGAAACACGAAAAACAACGAAGAACGAGAAGCATAAAACAAAGGGAGAGAAAATAGTAGATGAAAAGATAATAGATTGATTGCGTCGATTGGGAGAGTTCCACCTCAATCGGCCATATACCCTTCATATTTATAGGGTATGCCCGGTCTTTGAGCTACAATAGGACTCTATCTCGTACAAAGATATATTTCCATACAATCTTGAGATAACTTCCTAATCTGATCGATTTAACCGCCGTGATCCGGACTCCGCCTTGTATATGGGATATCCTTCCATATTATCCGGGAGTCCTTCCAAATCTCAGACTTTCCTTTAAATGCCACGATCAACTATTGTTCCTTGAGCCCCAAGTCAAGGCCTCCAGCGCAGAAAGTCTTCGTCTTGAAATCCAATGCCTCGGCCCACCTGTAGGAAAGTACGGGAACATTACGGCTTGGCAACCGACCTGACGTGGCTGGGACTCGGATGCATCGTTCGGAGCCTAGCTTGGACCCATTCAGGAAGGTGAGTACTCGGGCGCACGAGAACTTAAGAAACGAGCGCTCGGGAACACGAGTACTCGGTAACACGAGTGCTCGGGGACGAGTACTCGGGGACATAGAGTGCTCGGGGTCCGGCACTCGGATCTCGTTAATGCTCGGAAACGAGTGCTCGGGGACATGAGTACTCGGGGGCACGAGTGCTCGGGGACGAGTGCTCGGGGGCGCGAGTGCTCGGGGGCGCCAGAACTCGGGACCGCGGGTACTCGGAAACGGGTACTCGGGGTTCGGGGACGCCGCACCACTCGGCCTGGGCCACGATTCGGTAGCATTGCAGATCTTGCCCGACGCACTCGGCCCATCCGGGGGTACTGCCCAATTTGGTCGTCAACAGGAGCTCTCTCAGGCATGTAAGCTATACAAGCCTAGTGAATGTACAAGTGGAATGACTTTTTTTCTATATATAAAAGAATCTAATTTCACTTGTATGCGTTCCGTGCCTTCATATCGCTTGGAACCATGAACATAATGGAGCTTAAAAGCTATGTCTCTAGTCTAGATGACAAATTGCACTCCTACAAAATCATATGAAAAATACTTTCTGTTCCCAAATATCGTTGTTTAACAATCAAGATTATCTATTTGAAACATTTGCTTGTATATCACCTGCTTTACTCTTTTTTAGGGATGGTCTGATCTAATAGAAAGCACTTAGGGTATCTCCACCATCAAAACAAAAATTCATACAGTTTAGTAATTGACAGAAAGTACAAAAGTGTAGTATTGATATTTTATGTGACTGGTTCTGTTTTTAAAGAATTTATATGACTAGTTCTGATTATGTTGAAACTATAATAGGAGCTGTCAGCAAAGATATGGAAATGCTAGGGCTCGAGATCTAGCAATGGTTCGCATACTAGATTTGTGTCAAAATGCTATTGGGCATGCAAAGTAAGTGATGAAGTTAATCCCAGATCTTTAATTATATCCCTGTTTCTTTGTTGTTTAGAGTAAACATCTCAATCTCTTCTGTAGTGCAAAGCTTGGAACCGTTGGATATTGCAATCTCTTGCTTTCTAATGTACATCAAGGCGACAACCCAAGATCCCTGTTCGTTTAGAAGAGATGGATAAGTTCCATATATAAAATCCAAGGTAAATCATGTAGGTAGGCATTGTTCCTGTCCATTCCTAGTTTTATCAGTGAAGCATTTGTATTGCCATCCATCATCCCCCCTAGTTACGTAGATAGTGCAACATTTTGCGCTCACGTAAAACGTAGTTGGAAATTTTGCTCATTGTCTTTGGAATCCATCTTAATCTCTTGTTTGATGAGAATACCCGGTTGAACATGAAAAGGCACCAATACCAAATAGGTTACACAAGATTGCACATCTTGATTCAGTGATTTAGCTGAAAATACCAAATAATATTAATTTTTCATTTCGTGGAACTGTCTCTGTTACTAGTCTATTATGTTCATGACTGAATTGAATATACATTTAATTTTTCTTAACTTATGTCCTGTTTGTTTGGACTTGTGCTTCAGCTTTTGGTGCTTCTAGCCCTCTAGAAGCACAACACAAACAAACACTTTGCTTCTTAAATAGACTTCTCATAAGCACTTCTTGTATTTGCACATGAATTGGAAAAGCACCTGGAGACCAGCTTCCCGCACCCGGCATCAGCTTTCCGCACCCTCCCAAACGAAATTGCCCTCCGACTTTGTCACATATTTACATCAAATTGCCCCTTCGTATATAAACCACACTCCCTTCACAGTTTTCCTCATTTTCTCCCCACCCCGCACCCCTCACGCAATCTTTCCCATGTTCTCACCATTGGAAGCTAGGGTTAGCCGCCGTCGCCAAATCCCCACCCGCTGCCTGCTGCATCCCCATCCTCCTGCTGCCGTTCCTCCCACTTCCTCATCAGCTTCGTCGCTCCCAGTCCACCGGACCCCCAAGCCCCCGCATACGTCGCTTCGAGTCACCAGCTCCCAGGACCCGTCAGGTTCGCCCCCCCCGACGCAACCGTCCATTGCCCCAGTCCGCGGATCCCCGAGCCTCGAGCGTCGCCCCCGACGCCCCGATGTGGCTGCCTAGGCCCCGAGCCCCAGACTCTGTCACCCCCGATGCCGGCCTCCAACCCGCCGGACTCTCTAGGCCGCCAGGACCTGCTTGCCTTGCCCCCGAGCCCTGGCCTCCGTCGCCCCCGATGCCGGCCTCCAACCCGCCGGACTCTCTGGGCCCCCAGGACCTGCCTGCCTCGCCCCCGATCCCCGGCCTCCGTCGCCCCCGACGCCGGCCTCCAGTCCGCCGGACTCCCTCTGCCCCAGCCCGCTGGACTCCAGCCCCCTGACCCGCCGGACTCCAGCCCCCAAGCCCAAGTCGAGCACCCTTCGCCGGCAAGGTGAGCACTCTCCAGCTTGTTTGGTTGAGTTCGTACCTGATGTTGAGCCGAAATTCCTGATGTTTGAACGTGAATGCAAATGAAGATAAGAGACCGAAATTCCTTTTTTGAATGTGAATGCAAATCAGTAATCAAATCATATGTAGTGTTTTGTTACAGCTAGCTTGAGATGCAATGTGAAAATCAGCTAGCAGTGAGCAACCTTATTGGTATGGAATGTTGTACCATGTTATTTGTTCTTTCAAAATTATGCTACCAGATCAAAATGTTGGTTATTTGTTGTATGAAGTATATAGCTATTCTTGTTAAATTATTCACGGATATTTGACATAGTTCACAAATTGTCATGTATGCATAATTTGATGTGGTAGCATGGTAGAACTATTCTTGTTAAAATTTTCATGATTGTATATAGATGGATCAAGATAAGACACTAAAAGAAAATTGGGATGCATTTGCCGCTAAAGTTTTTTGTGACATTTGTGCTAAAGAGACACTTGCTGGAAATAGACCTACCGCTTTCTTGAGTCAAGCGGGGTACAAAAACCTAGAGTCTAAGTTTGCCATGAAGACCGGAAGACACTATACCAAAAAAACAATTCAAAAATCGATGGGATGCAATGAAGTCCTTGTATTTAGCATGGAGATTCTTTAAAGACAGAGCAACTGGTCTTGGGTGGGACTCCGAGAAGAGAACTGTGATAGCTGACGAGGATTGGTGGAAACAAACCATAGAGGTATACTTTTTATTTTGTCTTTTCTATTTGTGTGTCGTATATTTGTCATTACAAATAATGCTAACTTTGAATGTTTTATTTCATAGAGCAATAAGCTTTGTGATAGTTTTCGCAAAGACCCTCTAGAGTTCTTGGATGTAGAGGCTCTAGGAATGTTTGTATGGATAGTTGGTGCTCCTCAATCTGTGAGCCAAGTTGAGAATCGCTTCAAGAAGTCTACTGAGACGATCCACCAGAAGTTCGAGGAGGTGTTAGAATGTTTGAACGGTTTAGCTGGAGACAACATTAGACCGTTCGATCTAGGGTTCACAACATTGCATGAGAGACTTGAAGACTCCAGATTCTCTCCTCACTTTAATAATTGTATTGGTGCAATTGATGGGACACACATACCTGTTGTTGTGCCAGCCGACGAGATTGTGAACCATATTGGACGACATGGATATCCAACACAAAATGTGATGGCTGTGTGTAACTTCGACATGAGATTCACCTCTATAGTAGCTGGTTGGTCGACACAAGGATATTCAAGGATACATTAACTAAGTATTCAGAAAAGTTTCCACATCTGCCTACAAGTATTAAATTTCCTTGTTATTCGTAAGCTCTGTATTAATGGTTCCATTTTCTTTCACTAACAATAGTATATTGTAGGAAAATACTATCTTGTCGATGCAGGTTATCCTAATAAGACTGGATATCTAACTCCATACAAAGGACAAAAGTACCATTTACCGGAGCTTCGACAAGGTCGACTACCTAGTGATGAGGACATGACCACTATGGATACACCCACTGTCACCTCTACTTACACTATTTCAACTACATCCGTTGCTCGAGCTATAAAGAACAAATGGAGGTTCGTCAAGATTGTCAAGAACAAGCGAGGATTCAAGTTCAAACTCTCGGGAAGAGGAAGGAATGAAGTTCATGTGTCCATGAAGATGTCCCACATGAATTGGTGTTGTACAAGGAGTCTTCACACGTCACTTTTGGTCCAAGAAGAGCTAGAGGTAGAGTCTCACAAGATCTGGACTCTGATTCGGATTGCTGAGACACACCTGACTTCAAATGTCTTTATCTCGAGCATACGGACTTCGATTTGGGTGATCTTGGACTCTCTGGAAGCTTATCTCGTGCTCTTTCCAATCTATCCAATCCCATATCCAAATTCCTTACATGCCGATCGCAACAGCCAAAACAATCTGAGACTGCCTCTGTAACAGGTCACCTCTTGTCTTTATATACCCCATAGGATTCTCTCTTTAGTTTTTGGGTTTCATTGAGTTGTTTAGCTACTGCTACAATATTGCATCTACAAGTCGTGTAGGACTACCGTATTTTTTAGATCTCCAGTGGAATCCCAAACTTTGTTCTTCTAGGTCTTGTGTCAATTTCATACTCACAATTTCAAATTGTAATCATAGCTCTTGCTGGTTCTTCAGTTGCTTGCAGGAACTCGAACTTCGTTATTCAAGTTGATCGTGACTACGGTAAGGTCAATAACCATCAGAGATTGGTTTAGCGATTGCTAAGGCGTATCGTCACGTATGGTATAGTCGGATCGTCAAGGTCAAACTCCACCAAACCGTTAGTTACTTTCGTCTCAACGAAAGATCGGGCCACCGTGTCATCACCTAGTGAAAAAAAGAAGTCTTCAATCATGCTCATTCTTCACTTTGAAATGTCATTGAGCGCTCTTTTGGTGTGTTGAACATGAAATGGTGCATTTTATGAAATGTACCATGTTACCTAATGGAGAAGCAAACACATTCTTGCATGTATGGCGCTCCATAACTTCATTAGAGAAAGTGCTCTAGATGACAAGAAGTTTTATAGATGTGATCGTGATGAGAACTATGTGCCAGGGAGCATACAACCTACACAATCTGTGGGACATGGTAACCCTCATATGGGAGCGGACCATGGTAACATGAATATCGTTCGTAAAAATATTGCAAATGCTTTGATGGGAGCATAAAATCAATATGTGTGAAGCATGGTTGTATTTTGTGAGCTATCTTAATTATGTATTCGACCTTTCAATATTTCTAAATTATTCAATGTAACATGGATATTTCATGCTTTTGATTGTTCATTTACACAAATTATTCAAAAATATCTAATTCTCGTTAAAATCGTGAACTAAGCATGTCATTTGTGCTAAATCAGAGAAAATATGTATAAACCATGTACAATCAGGACTTAAACATCATTTTCAGTAAATAGGGGTATTTCAAACATTCACCATCAGCCGCAGGTCCACCAGTCATCCAGAAGCACCCTTGCCAAATAGCTCAGCTACTTCCCACCAACTGATTAGTTACGGCTGCTTCTTAGATCTCACTAGCTCCAACTGCTTCTTAGTAAGCTGCAGCCCAAACAAACAGGACCTTAGTATAGATACATGACTTAATTTGTCTACCGGCCAAGGATCCTACCTACTCAAGAACAGTAGTACTCCCTCCGTCCCAAATTATAAGGCGCGCACGCAATCCAAGAAGTACTATTAGACTTATAATATTTTGATTATGTGATACAAAAGTGATATTGTTGGATTCGTTTTTGAAAGTACTTTCCAATGATATAATTTTTGTATCATATAACTAATATATTATAGATCTAATTACATTTATTGGGATGCGTGCGTGCCTTATAATATGGGACGGAGGGAGTAGTTCACAAAGTGGAACCAGGAAAGCAAGAACAGCTAAATACTCAATAGCTCGGCAGTATCTTGTTCTTGAGGAGATCAATGAATGATTTGTCACTCTTTTGTCCAACCTCAGTGCGCGAACATGTAGAGAATTAACCTTAGACAAACACAACAGGAAGATTGCAGCAGCCTACATCTAGTATTGCGTATAATCTCTCAGTTCCAATTGGCGCATGGGTTGATTGTAAGTGAGAATTTTGCATTCCTATATTGATGATATTGGGTATTCCCTTGTGATCGCGACACGGAATTGGGTTAAGATGTTTTATTCAGGAAGATGAGATTTCGGTAAGCCAGGAAACTGTTTTAGTTGAAGAACATGAATGCTTGTATGCGCCTGACAAGTGCTTAAGAATGCTGCATGCTCTTGCCTGAAGAACATCCTTGGCTCACAGGGGCGGAGCTTCCTTGGGGCCAAGGTGGGCCTCCCCCCTCCCCAACACACACACACTCTTTGCAATTTGACTAATTGCTTAGAGTAGTTTTGTGGGTAAGCCTCAAAATAATTTCATCAAAATGTCTAATCTATGCGTTAGCCCTCACTAATTTTGTCCAATGCATGTATTGGCCGCCTCTAATTTTTCCTCCAAGCTCTGCCACTGCTTGGCTGGAGCTGGTACCAAACTGGCTGCCTAGCAGTAGAGAGTTCCGCTCTATTTGACCTTCAATGTTGGTTTATGCTGCCTTGCAAAGCAGAATAAAAAATATTGGTTTCCGTTGATTACGTTACTTGCTCTTTCAATAAATATTTAGATTTTTTGTGTGCTTTATTTCCATCAAAATTGATCTCTCCCCAATTCCTTTGAACATACAACTAGAAAAATATGCAATCTAAGGCACTGGTAATGAACAAACTGTTTCTTACTGAGTCCATTGGAAGAAGACGACCTGACAACGGTAAGATATCTAAGGTTGCAAGTAAAAGAACTTATGCGAAAGCACCACAGAATAACTGTAAAATTAACCATTACTAGACAACTTTCCGCGCGATTGCGCGATGCAACGTGTAGTGCTACTTGTTACGCGTTATATAGTTTGAAGTATCATTGATATACACATAGTATTCATAAGAGTACCCAAAATACAATCAGTGTTTTACGCGAAGTTCTAACGGTAGATTATATAAGCTCAGTCCAAAATAGATCCACCCATGTTTTCACATCATCGAGTAGCCAAAATACATCCAATCTTTTAGGCAAAGTTCTGCAGATTTGTAGTTATCTTGGACGTCTAGTGACCTGCAAATTTGAAATAAATATGTTGGAGGTGTTATTTTTAAGACATCAAAAGAAAGTAGCAACATAATTAATATGTTTTAAAGTAGCAATAGGCGAAAGTTATATCCTGACAATATAAGATGATTGTTTCAATTTTAATTTAACTATTGTATGAAGCAATTGAAATAGAAAAGATTGTAAGAATAACACAAATAATCAATAGGTTACATAGGCATCATACGAACTAATTTTTGTTTTTATTAAAAGTAACCCTAAGCTTCTAATTCTAGTTTTAACAGTAAATAAGAATGCCAGCAAAAAGAATCAAGCCTTACATGAAATTTTTCATACAATTAAGGAATATTTATGCTATAATGATAGAACTAAAATGTTAAAGTTAAATTGATGATTCCTGACTCCTGAGTACTATGGTTTTTCAATCCAGAAACAGGAATAGAATATGATGAACACTAAAGAAAGAATCAAATACATGCATGTAAGATGTCTACAGCCTTCCTGTAATGTCATACATAGTTGATTCTACTAACAAACAAATTTAGATATCCAAAAAGATGTCATAATTTTTGCGTTTATAGGAACTCAAGAGATGTGCATATGAGGAGAAATAAGCTTTAGAAGTCAGAAGGTAATTACAACAGCCAAAGTTGAGTCAGATTGAAGATAAAAGATCCAGGGTATGTTTAGCGTTTTCTTCATCCTTCTTAATCAATTAGGCAATATTTATACCAGGTTTGGAAGAAAAAAAATTGTATATGTGCAAGTTCACTAATCATGGCTACACTTTGTGTGTCAAAAAAATCATGAATCACGAAGAGACTAAATTTAAATAGTTTTCTCAGTGAGCATTTAGTTAGAAAGCACGTGTTTGCTTCACTTTCCTTAATCTATTAGGTAACATTTATACCAGCTCTGGAAGAAAAAAAAATTGTACATGTGTAATTTGAGTAATGACGACTACAATTTGTGTGTGAAAAAATTGTACCATTAACTTGGGCGAGCTAATGTACATAAAAAGTAGTAACAAATACAAACTCTTTTCAAATGCAAGCATGATTAAATAGCAAGCTAAGAATCAAAGAATGATAGCATCAGCTCTCTATCAAGCCAAGCTAGTGCAGCCATATATAGAAATAATAGGGACCAAAATGAAGTGCAATTCTGCTCGTATCAGTTGTTACAGAAAGCAGTACAGCAAGCTTTATGTCACAACTAATTGGAGTAAGCATTAGGAAACAACAAACCACTTGAGCCAAGTTGGTAAAATTAGAGCTAAGTTACCACTGCCATAGCAAGTGAGCCAGCAAGGGAAGAACCATAGAAGGAAAGGGGGTCCAACTCGAAGACAAAACCAGCCAGTTTAGGGGCTAAGCTTATTTCTCTCCAATGTTGAGATAAGGTAAAAACCCCATCTAAAATTACGATAGCTACATATATATATACATGAATACTGTTCTTATCAAGTTGGCATCATTCCTCAAATCTTTCTCAGTTTTTAACCACCACGAAAATGGGCTAAGATTTAAGTTACTATCTGTTCCTGCAGTAGAGCAAGTGGAGATACATATATGCATGAAGAAAAACCTAAGGAGACGAAGATCAAGAGTAATATCATGTTCTTGTCAAGGAGATAGGGGTTCTGGCCAGGAGTAGATTAGATATATGGTAGCTATTGAGCTAAATCACTTACAACAACCCTAATTGAGCCAAATCATAGGGCATTGGAACCATGGCATGTCTACAAACATGTGCAAGTTCTGAAACTGTTATGGAGGTAACAAAGCACAGCACATGCAAGTGTGCAATTATGTGAAACAGGGGTCATAATTTATGTACTTACATGAATGCAGCTAGTAAATAAATTTATAAACATGAGAATAGCTGAGGCTTGGGTGAAGGAACCCAGGATTTACCGATATGGAAAAGACAACGTTATAAACTATATAGTGACCATTTATAATTACGCTATAAGCACATTTATCTGATATATTAGTGATTTAGGGGTGCTATCACAAAATAAATAAAACAAACAAATACTACACACAGCGCAGATAAAATCATGGAAAACTTCCTAATAGAATTCGATTTTAGTAGGTAATTTAGAAACAACAAAAATGCAATTAAGCATTTGGAGAAAGGGCAAAAGGTTCTCTCATATTATTATGCGATTGTATCTATCCTTTTACTTTGGCAATTAGAGATCTTATATTTACATTGTTCTTCCTAGTGGAATATTTGATAGCTAGTAGAGAATCACAACAGTAATCATGTTATAGCAGTTCCACGGAGATAGACACAGAATTGAAGTTCAAGAAAAAATCATGAATCAGGAAAAGACTAAATTTAAATAGTTTCCTGATTCATGTGTGCATCAAAAAATAACCTAAAACGTACGATCAGATCCTTATTAAAGGTAATATTTTTAAATGTGAAGATTTTCTATATGATGCGTTCTGAACCGAACCATAAGAATGTGAATTGTTCATTAAAACATTGAGCACGTATTATAAATGCTCAGTGAAATAATTAACTGCTACTTAAAATTAGTATTTCTGTTTTTTTCATTGTCATTACAGAAATTAATAGTGGTTATATACTTCATGACAGAATTGGGAGGTAATTCTTCTCACAGATGTTAGATATGGGACTAAAGCTTGAACATTTCACATATGCTACTGTTCTTGATACTTGTGCTAATGCAGCTACCATTGAGACTGGGAAATAGATCCATAGTTAGATAATATATATCCAGTAATTATAGACATGTATGTAAAGTGTGGAGACATGCCAGACTCGCTGCTAATGTTTGAGAAGGCATAGAAACGGAATTTTGTGTTATGGAATGCTATGATATGTGGCTATGTGCTTCATGGTCAAGGAGTAGAAGCACTTAGGATGTTTGAGAGGATGCAAACAGAAAATGTAAATTATATGTAAGCTATTAATTTTGCAATGAAGGATCATAAGAGATAATATGTTTACCTTAATTTGTGTGGTGTTTAGCCTTTTTGAGTTGAGGATTTTTCCCCGTGGAGGGTTGAGCATTGGTAACGATATCTTCTGAGGTTCTGCTATTTGAATTGAATAAATTATTTAGTATACTTGTCAATAGCATGATTGTTTGATATTGCATGTTTGTATAAAATTTAATGACAAACCTATTATCTTGAAGTGGAGATAAAGTGTCAGCTATTGGAGCAGTATCATCTCTTTCATCTTCACTATGGGAGATGTTCTTTCTGTCTTCAGTTTCTTGAGGAAGGTCTAACAATCTTTTCTGAGCTGTGTTGTGCTGATAAGATCCCTTAGCTTCTCTTACTTGGCTATCAATATTTGGGTCCTGCATTATAGTGATGTTAGATCAAGTTCTACAATTAAAGTAAAATGTAAATGTACAGACAATATCTTGCCTTTTCTTGGTTACTTGGGCGTCGTTGCTCTGTAGATAATGATTTGATTGGAGTAAGGGGTAAGATGTGGGCTTTTGTGCTTGCCGTACTGCTTGATCCAATAGTATTTAAACATGTTGGCGTAGTGGATTTTCCAAATTGAAGGATAACTTTCTTGACTTCAAATGATGGATCTTTGTTGTAGTAGCTGTTGGTTGAGATACTGACAGCAAAAGAGTATTTTTGTGATATGATATCTTTTATTTCAACAGGCACATAATCAGCATGCATTTTTGCTTGCAATTGGTGAAATGGTTTTTTAATGATTTCCTGTGCAATTTCACCAAATAAAATAAACTCCAGTTCAGCTGTTCCATCAGTTCCCATTATGCATAATTTGTACCTGTATTTTAATGGAATTTGAGTAACAAAGTTCATATTAAAAATGTTGAAATGAATCATATGTAGATTTAGTTTAAGAGTTGGTACTTGAATTTAATGTCTGTAGTCTGGCAGTCTTGTTTGCATTTGTATGTGTCGTTTTGACGTCTTGCTCCTTTCCCACATCCTTTGCATTGCGCAAACCACCATTGTTGGTTTGGACTAAGCCTTGTTACTGTTATGGTGGTAAGGTAAATATCATCCTGGATTAAAAAATAGATAACATATGTTACTTCTACAATATGCCATGTAGATATATCACTGGATCTAACAACCGTGTTAAATGGCCCAAGTATTTAGTTAGGTTCTGAAATTTTTTATCCAGTAAATAATCAAAAAAGAGTAATCTAGATAAAATATAGGTCATGCCAATTTCTAAATGGTATAGGTAATGTCAACTTCTGAAAAAGATGGTGACCAAATATGTAGATTCATAAATGTCAATATATTAGATTGGAAACATTTTGATTATCTTTTTGTATAAGTGCTTTTATTTCAACAAAGTATTGTAACAAAACATCTAAATGATTATAATGGCATTGAAAATCCAGCTATGCAGAATAAGCAGAAATATGAGATTTATGTGGCTATCTAGGGTATGACCATTAAGCTATCATAATCAAAATAAATAGGTGCTTGAGGGAGTGCTTTTGACAGCACAAAGATTGAATGTTTCTTTGATCTCCTTGATTTTGTGTGTCTTTTGTCTTTGCTGGAATCAGAGGCAATAGAATATTTATAGCTTCTGAAAGTGTTTGATTATATGGTAAAATTGAAAGTTTTGTACTACTTGTTGTAGCAAATACTTGATTTAGCAAAAATTTAGAGTTTAGATAAACACTAACCTTATGAATGTAAGGATCAAGGCCCTTTAACTCTATGAGTTCTTTTTCTTGGAGTTTATCCACCAATATAGAACGTCGCTGTTCGCGAGCACTAAGAGGAATCTTTTTCACTTTTTCAAAATCTTCCTCCAATCTTGACAAATTTTATTAACATTATTAGCAATATTTGTAGTAGATGATAAAAAATAGTTATTTTAGATGATGTCTTTACAAAAATGTACCTCTGATAAAAGTTGTGAATATCCAGAATATTCTCGTTTATATACCAACGACAGGCTGAATTGCCGCTAAGTGTGTCTTCACCTAGAAAATATGATTAAGATTAATAGCACATAAAAACACAAAGAGTATAGCATTTCGTACATGAGTTGTGTAGAGATATACCGCCATAGTTTTTCATAAGACAACCAACGAAGATAGCAATTACTGGCTGGTTTTGTCCAATCTCATGTACCTTGTCACCATCAAATTGCTCTGCCCAATGGCCCCATAGAGTTATTTTTAGTCGATTCTCACTGTATACAACAATTGATTAGTTACCATTATTTGTATGTTTTTTTTAGAAAGGAGTGTACATGTAATTGAGGTTTTGTTGTTATAGTACCAACCTAATATCTTTTAGCATGATAATTCTCTTAAGTGAGGGTGTATTTCTTCCTGGAAATTGTACCCATTCAGCATCTGAAACCGCCACTATAGCACCGATCACATCTATGGAGCAGGAAATATTGTTAATGCCATATAACTTTAATCAATAAAGTATAAAGTATGCTATAAGTTTCATACTTACCAAGAAAACGTGATTTGTTATCTACATAAGACGACAGTGCTTCAAAAGGCATTAAGCTGAAGGTGTATAGCGGGAAGTTAGCTGGTACAGTTGTTCTTTCTTCAATAATGGTGTGGTGGGTAAATCTGATCATAAAAGGATTTTCA
This sequence comes from Stipa capillata, assembly GCA_019208055.1. Classification (NCBI taxonomy): domain Eukaryota; kingdom Viridiplantae; phylum Streptophyta; class Magnoliopsida; order Poales; family Poaceae; genus Stipa; species Stipa capillata. The sequence goes on along the minus strand of JAGXJF010002397.1, from coordinate 424,319 downwards.
ACTACTTTGTAATCTGTTCTAGCTTTGCAAACACCAAATTTTTTGATGATGTAAACTTTCCCCTCTTCAAGAAGTGGCTTCTTAGCATCAACATCATTTTTCCCAATTTCAGCATACATATGGTTGCCCTGTTGTCAATGTAAATAGTTTTATTTAGATTGTTGTAGTAAAAACTACACATGTATTTCCATATAGATGTAGACTTGAAGAAAAAAAGAAAAAAAGTGTATTCTACAATCAAATTAGTGTTGCTAAAAATTGATACCTCTATTCAAGTTCCTGTGCATTAGAGTCCATAGATGGTTCACTAAAAATCAGAGTAAGAAGGAGCTATAGGTTTCTAGTTCAGTTGACAAAATACAGGCATGCATTCAACTTGAATAACACTTTAGCACTACATATGAGTCCTGATTTCAAGAATAAATTTATTCCAATCACCTATCTGTCCGTTTAAATTTTTTTAGATAGGCAAACAACATAATGTTTCTGCTAAGTCTAAGGTGTTGACATGCACTTTTTATAAGCTGCTATACGAACATGTAGTAATACCAATTAATCTTGGAGTAACACCATCACTCTCTCCAAATAAGTAATACTTTCTAAGGAAATAAAACCTTTCATGAATCATATTAATGTTTAATTTACCATGTTGCAACAGTTTGTAAGTGAAGAAGAGTACCAAGCTAAAAATTCCCAACTTTACCACCACATACCAGGTTAGGAACAAAGTAGAGAAGCGTTTTTAAGTAACAAAGCAAAGTATAATTTATGTGTATGTGTTCTTGAATACCTTTTCATCGATCAAAATGAGATCAGTGTGCTTGATAGGCCCCTCATCGGTGGTACCACGAAAGTCCCACATTCTTGATATCCGCACACAAATTGTCACAAACTTGAATCCAATAGTTAGTTCTGAGAGTAGCTGAAGCGACATCTACAAAGAATAGTAACATGTATACATATAATTACATTGTAAAAAAGTAATTGTCACATTGCTTTTAAAATTTCATGGTACACAATGTTTTTTGTTTTTGATCCACAGGTTCCATCTTCATTTTCAATAAGTATTTTAAGACCACTTTTTGATGTCACTCTTGAAACAGCAACGTATAACTGGCCATGAGTAAAAACTGGCTTTTTAAGATAAAGACCAACTGACTTTAGAGTTTGGCCTTGGCTTTTGTTAATGGTCATTGCGTAGCAAACTTTAATAGGATATTGTCGACGTTGGAGCACAAATGGCCATTTGTAATCTTTAGTTGTTAACGTAATTCTGGGTATGTATACATTTTCTCCTATATTAGATCCAGTTATGATAACTGCCTCAATTATTGATTCTCCAAGATTAGTAATAATAAGTCGTGTCCCATTGCATAGACCATTGCTTTGGTTCAAATTCCTCAAAAGCATAATAGGAACGCCTTTTTTAAGAACCAATTTATGTTGTGGAAAATTATTTGCATTTAATGTATTTAAGAACTCGACGGGATATAGTGTATTAGCATTTTCTGATGTGTCAGATGATTTGCAGATTGAATCACAGCTCAAATACTCTTTTGGCTCATTGGGTACTAATGATAAGATATATGAGTTAATATTATCAACAATATCATTAGTTGTTGTAAGAATCGCTCGCTCACGTATATAATTTGCATGTTTATAATTTTTAATAAAATCTGGGTATATAGTATGCACAATAGCTGGTATTTTTGGTCCATTTGTGTGGATAAGAAACTCGTTAGGTATGTTGATCCATGTCGCTTCAGCTTCACCATCCTTTTTCGTAGCAGGTAATTTACCGTTTCCTAAATCTAGAATCCATTGATTAAATGAAGCAATATCAAGTTTCTCATCATTGTTTATGTTAGGTTGATTTAAACACATGTTAGTAGTTAATTCTAATACTTGCACGTGCTTCCATAACGGTGATTTTACTACTGTTGCATTTGTTATTTCGTGTCGTGTCCCTCCATTTATTACCGGCAATATTTGTCGTAGATCGCCACCAAGCACGACCACTTTTCCTCCAAATGGTAGTAAATGTGCATTTGGGTTGTTAACAGCAAGAACATCTCTTAAAGTTCTATCAAGCGCTTCGAAACACGTCCTATTTGTCATGAGAGCCTCATCCCAAATAATTAATGATGTAACTTTTATTAAATCAGCTAAGTGTGTCCCTCTTTTAATATCACATAAGCTAGTTTCATCAATGTCTACCGGGATCTTAAAACGTGAATGAGCTGTCCTTCCCCCAGGCAATAATAATGATGCAACTCCAGAAGAAGCAACAGTAAGCACGATTTTCTTGCAAGCTCTTAAGTAAGAAACAATTGCATTCCATAGAAATGTTTTTCCAGTACCACCATATCCAGAAACGAAATAAAACCCGGGTGAATCAGATAGCACACAATTAACAATAGTGTCAAATGCTTTTTTTTGTTCGTTGTTCAGGTTTTCAAGTAATATATTTGCTTTTTCAGCGAGGTTGCCGATATTATATGACATTTCCTCATCAATTAATCTGTTACATGTATTATTATTTTTTCCGCTTGCTTTTTGAGGTATATTATAATAGTTTATAGTAGCGCCACTCTTAGAAAACAATATCTGTAGTTCATCAAGAAGCATATCTCTTAATTCATCTAATTTTACATCATGTTCTGCACTAGGAAATAATTTTTGAAGGTTATATTTATAGTCATCCACCATAAGATTCCAATTTTTTTCGAAAAAGGAGTATTCATCTTCTATACCGCAAAATAGAATCATCGTGACAAATAAATTCCGTAGGTGCGCTGGTGTTGCCCATGTAGCTGCTTCTTTAAAAGCACGATACCATTCGTTGTCATCGCCTAATAGGCCACGCGCAGCACAAGCTTCTTTAAAAGAGTTGTATGTGACGCCGTTATAGGATCTCAAATCTTCATAGCTTGTAGCACCTTTAACAATCATTAGTAACATTCTAAGGTAAAAACGGTCTCCTTCTGAAGGGTGAACAAAATAAAGTCGCCCTATTTTTTTCCGTGTGTTCTTTTTCTCCATATTCGATTTTTCTGATCCCAACACCATTGCTTAGGGAATTCACAATATGTAAGGGATCGTGCTTCCGGAAAGTGTTGATTTGCCGTAAACCATTCTGTTAGCATGGTCTTTTGAAGAAAAGGATTTGCTAGAACTTTTGATAAATCAACATCAACACGAAAAGTTATGTTGTTCATTTGAGGCATGTGGACAGGTAAACGTTCAACAGAAGGTAAATGACTGTGTATATCATATTCGAGGACACGCCAAATTGCATCTTGTTCACATATGTAACGGCATTGTAAATACTCCTTTATTTCATCTATAGAGTTTGTGCTTTTATCAAACGGTACATCTTCATCTTTTTTAAGCCTTTCAAAGATAATTTTTGCTGTGTCAGGACCCTTGGTGATATATTTAAATAGATACTTAACAACGATCATTTTATTAACCCATTCGACGTGATATGAGCTTGATATTTCTTTAGAAGAGCTATATTGTATGGTACAATCCAACTATTATTAATTCGAATATTATTTTTATAAATGCAGCAGTTATCATTAGACCTTTTGTATATGAAAAATCCATTTTCATCGATCGTTGTTTCTTCATTGAACTTTTTTGGATAATGCTTTGAGCATTTGCCATTTTTCATACATGGTGCATTCGGATTTAAATCGCCACAAGGTCCATGAATCATATGTTCTGCAACCAATGCATATTCTAGTGGATCTTTAGATGCATCTGGAATTTCCGCACTAATAAATTTATCTATGGTCTGTGGAGTGAAAATTTGTTCAGTGTTAGATAGCCACGTGAGAATATGTGTGTGTGGTAAACCTCTCTTTTGAAATTCAACTGAATACAACAACGCATCGATGGGACCAAAAAATACGCCTTTTTTAATATCGTCAATTATCTCTTCTAGTTTCATCTTATATACTCTAACAATTATGTCAAGTCTATTATTAGGATTTTGTCCAGGCTCAAGAGCTTCTATAATTTCTGGCCATTTGGGGTTACATGTGAATGTTATAAATAAACTGGGTGCTCCATACTCGCGAGTAATAGCTACCGCGTCATGATAATTTTGAATCATGTAGCGGCGACTACCAGTGTGGCTTGCAGGTAGAATTGTTCTTTTACCTATAGTTTCTCCATTTATACATCCACTACCTACTGCATCTGCGATACCTTGTAAATATTCTACTCTTAATTTATCTTGGAGGTCTACAAAGAAATTAAGTCTACATTCATCTATACATGCGTGAGCATCAACTTGAGCTTGTGACGATAGCTTTCCATAACAAAGATACGGATTAGGCTGCTTTTTTCTGTAGTGGAACTGGTATCTGTAATAGTTTTGCATTGTTACTCGTGTTCGAGTCTTGGATTTGTTATTTTCTGTTTCTTTATATGTAATTCCAAGTTGGTATCCTCGTTCTCCATATGGAAATAGGAGAGGATATTGGAGTGCCATAAATGCAGGATGTAAGGAAGATATTTGTTTTAGACCTTCATTTTTACGTCGAATTATTATGTCACGTCTAAAACTTTCCATTGAAAAATCTCCGACAACTATCATAGCAAGCTCATCAACAGATGGTAATTCATATTGTATAGGATCGCCGTCTCTAGCTCCAATAATACGTATAGCTATTTCTTCATCGCCATATTCTTTTAGCATGTCTCTAGCCATTCTAAATTTCTTTACTAAAGGATTATATTCATCTAACATGTTCATTAGGCCAGAAATTATATCGAGATCGAGGTCGCCTTCTTTTTTCTCGTCAGGGTCTAACGCGCGAATTCTATTTGAATTTCATTATCTGTGTCATATATATATAACTCGATGAATTTTGGGTCATTGCCTTTATTAGGAAGAAGGGATCCTATACGATGATGAACCTGGCCATTTATTTTAAAAACATTTGGTCCACCTCCTTTATTTATTGATCTATCAATATTAGCACCCATAGACGTGAAGGCAAAAAGACAGTTATATTGTCTTATTTTTTGGATAAACTTTTTTGATCGGCTATCTCCATTGTACTGTAATAATTGCTTTAGAAATGCAGGTGGCTCTTTGAAAGGAGGTATTGATACTTTTCCGCCTTTACAACATGAATTATATATAATACGACTTTTTGTACTGGCAGATAGTGATTTCACTCTTTCTTGATACCAAAAGATCGCACCGCAGTGTGTACATTCATAACTTGGTTTGCCATAATATGATCTGCCTTTATAGGATACTGTGTGCCGTAGTTTTTTAAAGAAAATAAACAAATAGATGATATGTTAGTACATGTTATAATTATGTAAACATAATTTGGAAAAATATTAAAATACTTTACAAAAATACCTTTTAAGTATTCAATATGGTCATGTGTAAAACGTAGTGCATAAGGACTTAAAGCGAGATCATTATATAGGCCTGTGAAATTACCAATCAAAAAAAATTAGAAGTCTAAGCGTATATTTTGTATATATTTTATTAAACAAAGTAAAAAAGTATATTGACCTGGATGTGATTGTGCTAACAAACTTTGTTGCGTCATTAAGCGTCTACGTTTACTCTGTTCTATTTCTGGGTGCTCTTGACACGTCGTTGGATGACGTATTTGTCCTAATAACATTATAAGTGTAAGTACTAAAAGTGAGATAATTTATTTATTACTAAAATTATTATAAACAAAACATACTCTTTCTTTTACGATCATGTTCGGTATTCATGTTTCCATCATTTTGTTGACTTGTTAAATACATGTCGGTATTGCGCCGTAGCTGCCCCGTTGCCATTGTAACTAATAATGATACGTATTGACCTAGTGATACTTTTTATATCTACATCATAAAGATGGTAGTTGTTAGTTGGTTTAAATATTCAAAAATAAATGTGAACGTACAGAACACAAAAATAATAGTAGTGAAGCACATTAGTTGCATTTTATGGCAGCTATTATGTTCGGTAAAATAACCGGGAGATGGAAAGATGGATTAGGTGCATATATAGACTACATATATTTTATTTTTGTAATAGTAGTTTCCTTATAATATATATACGGTTATTTGACATTATATAATAATGCTTTTAAATAAAATGAAAGCGTGATGGTTACCTTGGCCAGAAGTAGAGATGACGATATAATTTTTTTTCTTAAAATACCTATAAATAGTGCAGAGTATAAGCATTAATCAAAGTAGCAATAGTGTTGCAGATGAGATAAGTCACAAAATTACAAATCAATTTAACTCCTCCACCCTTCACTACTACGAAATAGTATATCTTATATTAAATTACTAATCATTAATGATGGTCGATGATGAAAATTTCTACTTCAAAAATAAAATGAATAGATGGTTTTACCTTGGCCAAAAGTACCTCAGGTTAAGTATTTTTTCTCCTCTTTTCAGAATATCTACTGACAATGTAGAGTATAAGAGTTAATTAAAGTGACAATAGTGCTGCACAGTTCATGGTTTACAGTTCAAGCTCATACCTTATTTTTCTTAGCTCCGTACGTCTGCTGTGGACGGATTCACTTCAGCTACTGCAAAGTACTATGAATGGGCTAGCTGCTGCACTTCAAAAAGTGGCTCTAGCTTTAAAATTTGTTTGGAAATAAAAATATTCAGAAGAACAGTATATTTCCTTCGGTCAAAAACTTTATTTGAACTAAAAAGTATTAGTTATTTTGCACCTATGTGTGTCTATTTAGTTGCTTTAATTTGTCTAATTATCTATCTCTCAAAAACAACAAACAACAGAACTTTAATAAATACAACAGTGCAATATGCTATGAAATATATCACACTACTGAAAACCTTGCGTGATAGCGTGACACCATAAAAGGAATTTAAATCAGAATTTCGATTTGATTGATTACACTAAGCAAGGTGGTGCGTTTCAGTTTGATATTATTCACTATTAGCTGGTGAGAAGCAAATCTATAAATATAACCAACAACGCAGGCTGGTCCAAATGCAGACTAAGGATAATACCTATAGTGTCAGCTTGATGCAATGAACTAAAACTATATCCTTTCACAGAATAGGAAGTGGATTGAAATTAAATAGTAAACAGTGTATGATACCAAAATTTTCGTCTAACTGAACAGAGATTAAATTGCACCAAAGCTATCAAGTGGATTATCACGATTCCATGTGCTCATATTATTTTTCGTTTTTTCTTGACACCTTATCAGTTTGACAAACCTATAATTATGTTTTAGAGGAAAGTATAGTTCGATATTTTTGATCGTAGAACAAAAGTTTGGCAAACTAAATACAATAATAACCATATCCAAAACCAATCCACGATGCAACCAATGATCACATAAAGTTGAAGAAAAGTACTGACGAAAGTCAAGTGTTGATTAGTTAAATATTTTATGGTTAGGTGTTTTAAAAATCAAACACAAATAGTTATATTCTTTTTTTTAATATAATCCAATGAAAGTTCATAAATAAAATTGACCATTTAATCCTCTTCTTAGCTTTTAAGATAATATCTGAATACGTAGAAAATATATTGAAGATAGGTACCAATATGTATTTATCAATAATCAAATCAGGTTACCTAATTTCATTAATCATTAATGGTGTTCACTTTTGTGTAGAGAAAGATCAAAGTTTAGAGCACAAAGATAATGCCATTGAGATATGCAACCTTTTTTATTTATGCAGTTTGACTGAAGGTTAGGTATTATAAAATTATTATCTTTTCTTGCAAATGTTAATGTAGGATAAAACTCATCCCAATTTTGACACTAAAGAGCAGAAAACAACCAGACAAAAATAAAAGAGAAGTAGAAATCCAATTTTAAAGAAAAGTATATACAAAGTGGAAAGAAAAATTACTTACATGAGAACCAATAGAGTTGGATTTTTGCAGCGACGTTGATTGGACGATGGTGACGAAAGCGATGCTGAGACGGCGGTTTCCTAACCCTAATCTTTGCTTGTTAAATGAAGGAAGTGACACGCTAAGGCTGTAGTCTTCTGACTTATATTGGAATACTCTGGTATTCTTTGACTAACAATAGTACACTTTGACCGGAGCTTTGCAGTATGAGGTATGGTCTGGGCTGTCTCATATCAGCCTGTTTGTGGCCCATTAGAAAGTGTTTCAGCACAACAGTTTTTCTGTTAACTAAATCTCTTGTGGACTAACGAAGGATTCAACTCAGAGATCAGGGGCAAGAATGTTACCTACGATTGAGCTCGATGAGATGAGATGCGATGCTGTCCTGATTGATCGCTGGTAGCCTCCCTTCTTCGGACCACTTGCCGTCAGCCTCGATGCGTCAACTATTAGGACGGGAAGGTGGCCACGGAAGGAAGAGAGGCGACGGCGCCCGGAGGGGTGATGTGCACTGCGCCCCGAAGACCGGTCGTGGAGGAAGGGAGGACCGGCGAGGCTCTTTGGCGTGTTAGGGGCGGAGTTTGGGCTCGGACTGGACGGCATTGACCGCATCTGCCGTGGCCGCCGACCTCGGCCTCCGCCTCGCCCACATCGATGCCAACCGTCTCGAGGAGGTCGCCGACACTGTCATGGAGTTCTTCCTCGACCTTCTTGCTCTGTGTGCGATGGGTGGCGGCACTGGAGTCCGGAATTGACGCGGAAGATCGGTGTTGGAGAGAGCAAGGGGCGGCGAGGCTCTTCGGCAGGTTAGGGGCAGAGCTCGAGCTCGGGCCGGACGGGATTCACAGCATCCGCCCCGGCTGCTGAGCTCGACCTCCGCCTCAAGTTGGTGGGTGGCGGCGCTCGAGTTGGTGGGTGGTAGCGCTCTGGAGCTCGGTATTGATGCGGAAGACCGGTGGCGGAGAGAGCAAGGGGCGGCGAGGTTCTTCGGCAGGTTAGGGGCGGAGCTCGGGCTCGGGCCAGACGGGATTGACCGCATCGGCCGCGGCCGCCGAGCTCGACGTCTGCCTCGAGTTGGTGGGTGGCGGCGCTCGAGTCCGGAACTAAGGGGGAGTTGCGGACGCAGTACACATCAAGCAGAATCCAACGGCCAATGCATTGCCACGTGGACCAATCACGTAGCTTGAATCCCAGGCACTTTTATATATAGAGATATGTGTGTTTCAGATTATCATATATTAGCATTAGTGAAAGGTGGAACTAAAACTAAAACTCGACAAACACTAGCAACCTAGCAAGGTAATAGAAATGGACAAACTGTTGCATTTCTGATCAAATAAAAAATAAATAAATAAGTGTATGACACAGCTGACAGTTCATGTGGGGCAAGAAGCTCGCAAGTCACATTATTTTTGACGTAATATCTCCACGTGGTAGATATCAACATTCCAATCTATTGTTCGAGACACATCTCAGCAGGAACAGCTGATTTCAGTTTGGGTATGAAGGGAAAAGAAATGCCTTGGCTGAAGATAGTTCCATGAAGACAATAGACAAGGCTCACGCGACTCCTAAACACACACTAGCAGGGAGCTCAGTGAGAATTCAAGGACTCCATCTTCTCCCACATAATCTAAAAACTACAACTCACAACTGTCACCTAGGAAGTAGAAGCTGTGTTACGATTAAAGACAAGCCAAGCCGCTCAGAGATCTTTAACAATCTCAATGCCCATGGAGTTGGCTGTGCCAATGATAGATTTGCACAATGCCTCAAGTGACATATGCTTGCAGAAGGGGTCAGCCTGCTTCAGTTTTGCGATCTCATACACGTGGCGGAGCGTTAGTGATGACACAACATTGTGACCTGGACGACTGCTGGCTGTCTCGATTCCTGCTGCCTTCTTGAGGAACCATGAAACGGAGGGTGACTTGACCACAAACTCGAAAGTGCTATCCTTGTAGGCAGTTAGCGTGACTTGCATAGGAGTTTCTGCTTTGTACTTCTGGGTCCTTGCATTGAAATCCTTGCAGAATGCCATCAAATTGAGCCTATAAAAACCCAGTGCTGGACCAACTGGTGGTGCAGGACGGGCAGCACCAGCCGGAACGATCAGGCGGATTGTTGCTAGTATAGGCTTCCGCGCTGCTGCATCTTTCAGAGTTGCCATGTGATTGCTTTAGTAGACCTGCAGTATAGAAGAGAGCTTCCATCAAAATCAGCAGAGCTTTCAATGAATTTTGGCATCAATGAAATGTTTGCTGAAAGCAACATCATACTTAGGATCTGCCATCAGCCTCAAAGGATTCGACTTTTGAATTAACAAGATGTCATCTGTCAAGGATAAACTTCTAAGGCACTTCTAATGTATCTCCAGAACTACCTCAGAAAGAAATAATTACAAAATGACATGGAAACTTTAGAAATATCTGCTCTAGACAACTACCTCAGAAAGAAGTAATTACAAAATGACATGGAAACTTTAGAAATATCTGCTCTAGACAACTACCTCAGAAAGAAGTAATTACAAAATGACATGGAAATTTTAGAAATATCTGCTCTAGACAAAAGCAAGCTCCGCATATTGCTAGTCTATATAAAAAAAAATCCTGAACTGACCTGTGTTTTCCTCTTCAATCCAGTCCAATATAGCCTAGAATATAGATGTGGTTAAATGATGAGGGATACTAACATCTAGTTACAGTCAAAACGTTTGCTGAAACTGATTGTTTTTCAGGATGGAAGTAATATATTTGGGCCAATACAATTAAGAATTAACCATCAAGTCTTAAATATTGTTTATCCTAAAGTACATAACAATTGCTCTGTTGTAATAAGGTCATCTGGCCTGTCACCTTCATTGGATCTATGAATACAGACCTTTAGTCCATAGCCCTGTGCTAAATTTACAACAGTGCTCTAGTTGTATGGAAACAATGGCATGGTTAGGGTTCATTTTCAGCAACCGGGAGCAATGGAAAAGATATATTTGCAATAGGAACAAGAGTGTCTACCCTGCATGAGACAAGGACTGAACTCTAATGGAAAATCAGTACCCATTACAGATGAGACCTACAAAAAATCATGTGATATACCAATATTCAGGCAGGTAATTTATTGGACACTAACATGCAATCTCCAATTCTAGGAATCTTCTCACAAAAAATACTTTCCTAGAGCAAAGTGTTATCACAAATCTTAATTCAAAGCTAGAAACGCCTATTGCTACAACGCAAACAAAAGGTTGGAGTGATGCACTCGAGGCAGAAAATCCACTGCTCAAGAAAATTGCAAGTTTATTCACCCTCACTGTCGGTAGCCATTTCTTTTGCCAAGGCGCAGCAGGCATAAACACACTCAAGTACTAAACCCTAACGGCAGAATCTTGAAGCCGTAATCAGAATGCAGCATATCAAAGATAATATTTTCATCAGATTGAAAAACAAAACACGAGCCAATGAAAATTCATAACCATTTCCTTGTCCCATCACACCTTTATTAAAGCACGGCAATGAAGTCCCCGTCCAGAAAATAAAGGACTCAAGATCAACAATCTATCTTACTATTCACAAAACCCTCGAGATAAAATAAAGGACGTCATCTTTCGGACCAGGTCCCAAATTCCACCTGGGCATCTCGCTCATCCTCTTGGGCATTCCATCGAACACCTTCCAGGTGCCAAGAGAGGGTGGTCCACACCGCAGATAGAGAGCACAGGCGCGACGCGAACGAGGCACTGTTCCGGCGTTCTCGATCGGATCAAGACAACGAACGCACCCAATCCCGTCGAACAAGCCGTGATCGTATAAATGCGTACACGTCCCGAGAAAAGAAAGCACACGCAACCTACTGCACAATAAACTCCCTGAGGATTCCCATTCAGGATCGACAACTTGACATTGGGACTGAGAATTTGGGGACAAACCTGGCCGCGCCCTCGGTGCCGACGGCAAGCCGCGCCGGTTGCTGGTCGCGCCTTGGCCGCGCCCGCGCCGCCCACAGTAGCTCGCTGCTCGAAATCGGGCTCAAGAGAGTCAAAACTCGATCGAGCTGCGTTCTGTGGTTGTGTCCCGCTTAGGGTTTTAGTTGAGTAAGCTGTTTCCGGGCCGTGGGCTTTAATTCAGTTGCGCGGTAGCCAAGCCAAAGCGCCCAAGCCCGGCCCACCCCGATCCAATAGACGCAGCATGAAGTTCAGCATTTCTCCAACACCCGATTGGCATCCAACGGCCTAAATCATCAGCAGTAGCAATGCCATGGTTTCAAACAGATACCGTCTCGTCCAAACAAACACGACGCATCAACCATCGTGAACCACACTTCCGAACAGCTCGCCATCATCACTCAAGAAAAAGAAGGAAAAACCAGCTAGCCAAACCACACCTTATGAGCCATGTAGCAATAGTACCGGATAGCACATACAACAAATATACGCGTGGCAAAAGGACATGACGAATGTATTCCGGTCGCCTTTCGAGAAACTCGAACTTTGCGGTAACATTCGTGCCACAATGATAAAAGAAAATTGCATATTCTAGACCCAATACCATGTCTACAGAGGCGAGCAGTTTAGCATTGTACTCATCTTCAAAACAAATTATATCCTCATCAGAAAATTAGTGAAGCCTACAATACAGTAATGTCGCAGTTTGTTTACATCGACCGAAGCCCAGGCCATTGCTCCCCAAGGACCCTGCTATCCTCTCGTACTGTGCTTCCATGCAGACGCAGCCATCCTCTGTCAAAAGACAACACGGGAAGCATTCAAAAAGTAAAATCAGGTACACTGGATTTCATCACTCGGCCGAAGGTTTTGCATCGTCGTCCATTTGATCATCTCCAGGAAGCCCAAATATCCGTAGGTTACGGTCCATAGAACCTACGGTGATATACTTAGCATCGGCTCCAAACTTGGCACAGGTCACTTTCCCTGCGGAAGGACGCAAGTCACAAGACCAAAGTTAATTCACCTTGATCATACATGGCAATTGAGACGGGGTTGTAAGGGGCGTGGGGGAGACAAACCTGTTCCTGACAAATCTGGTAAGGTCTTGATAAGATTCCATTCGGTCTTAACGTTAGCTACTTGGTAAACCCTACAACCAGACAGTAATTTTACATTATAACACAATTGACAAGAGGGTTGGTATTTTTGCATTAAAAAACTCATATTTAAATGTACTGAAGTTAAAAGGTCCACTGTTTAAAGTTAAAATTATCAGCCTTACAACTGGGAGGTACAAATAGCATGTCTAGATCTATCATAAATTTCCCTCCAGTAGCATCGCCAGGGAATCTAGCAGTTTCAAATACTAGTGTCTTAAAGGATTAAGAGAACATACCTTATATCCGAACCAGCAACGGCAAGATAGCTTCCGCTAAAATCAAATTCCACTGCAGAACAAAAAAGAAGGCAGTCAGCCAGTCATGCATTATACAATTGAACCCATATAAAGAAACCAAGAAATTCTGCAGGAAGGAAACATGCAGAGTACCACAATCCCAGACAACAATGTAACTAACATGTAAACGCATAATTTAACGAGTCAAGGCAGTCTGGCCCATTATCTACAGCTATGCATATACAAGAACATGCACAATTCACGATTTACTAATATGCTCTAAAGTTTACTACAGTATGGAGCACAAAATGACATACAAAGTTCCTTACCAGAATTTGTTGGTGTGTCTGAATCATATGGAGAGAAAGTCCTGAAATTTCTCAATTTCCGTAGATCCCAAAGCTTGACACCATCAAGAGCGGCAGTCTGTAAGGGGATGGCCAAATATTAGAATAACAGAGACATTCAACATTGTGCACATTGCTTTATGGAAATATTCATACCGCTAGGAAGTAACCATTTTCAGAGAAGGACATAGCAGTGACTGGTCCAGCATGCCCCTCAAACTTTGCAACATTTGACTACAGACAAAAAAAAAGTTAATTAGGAAAGATATTTCAAGAGCAGACATGCATGACTGTGACAAATATTCTCGAAAACAGTTGCACAATCAACCTGAGTCTTGACATCCCAAATTTTGACAACAGCTTCAGTAGTTCCTGTTCCAAGGATAAGACCATCTGGGTGGAAAGACGCAGATGTATATCCCTCTGGTCCTGAAGCCTCACCAACCTGATAAAAAAAGATTTCAGCATTGCACACATGTATGTATGTGCACACATGGAAGTAATGACTGTAGCCTGTGTGAGTGGACCTGTGAGAGGCAAGACCCTGTTGAAATATCATAGAAACACCAAGTATTATCCTTGGCAGCAGTCACAAAGTACTTCTGAGTCGCATGGACTGTAACAGCTTCAACCTGAGTTTTTTTTAATTAAAAAAAAAGAGTTTAGAAAACAGGATTTGTTCAACCTGAGGGATCTTTTAAAAATGAGTTCAAAATGACAGAATCTGTATAAAGAAAACATTAACAACAGTGCCGAAGGATTACAATGATTTACATGAAATGCGGTGTAAAAAAATGGAGCGTTATTCACATGTAACAGCAGGACATGAATGAACCACAACAGGTGAACAGCTAATGGGCAAGAAAACAGAGACATCTTCCATGTGAATTTTTGTACAAAGCATAATATAGCTACCATCACAAAATATGTCACAATAGAACTTTTGTCTCTAATCCCTGATTGTTTCCTCAAGTTGAGAAGTAATTCAAAATAGAAACACCAAAACCTTTGCCACGATTGTTCTTTTTGTTAATGTCACCAAATCTAATATAATGGCAACACAATGTCATAGAAAGGAATAACAGATCTTGCATGCAGTAAGAGTACCATCTATCCTTAAACCATAATTCTGAAGACAGTACATTTAACCACCAGAGTGTGAGATCTGTTTTGCAGAAGCAAGATACACCTAATAGCAAATACTAACCTCGGCGGTATGATCTTTCAATGTATGGATGCAATTATAGTTCCCATCCTCATTCCCTTGCCAAATCCGAACAGTCTGCAGTGTTTGCAAAAGATCAGTGAAGAATTAAACTGCCGAAACTGTTGCCATCACATAATTGGGAGCACAATAAACTGATCGTTTTCTCAATGTCTTCCTTAAGGGCTAAAAGGACAGATTGGGTCCTGTGTTTCTGCCAGTAATTTCATCAGTGTAACAAAGCAAAGCAGTCCATTTATAATATGAGTAACATCAGCAGGTCAATAAAACCATAGCAAGTTTTACTTCGGTTTTGATTATCCATAAGTGAGCACGACAAGGAAATATTCCCATGACTTGAGAAAGCTGCTTGCAGGTTACTGACCAACATACGGAGGTGGCTATAGGTTGCTAGTAGTTTCTAGCATGACTGTGTTTGAAGAAGAAAATGCATGAGCTAAAGCATTATCTTAGATTATTTGTAGATACATCACTCTCAAATTATATTCACCAGTCATAAATAGTACACATGTGAATGCCCCTGGAACTACTGTACTATAATTGCAGGATACTCTCACTACCAGCCAACAGGATTGACATGCTTCAACTGATGAGCAAGCAACAAACAGCGGTCTGAAGGACATGCCACAAGGTGAAACACAGGGAGAGTATTAGGGTAATAGTACATTTTTGAACAACTGGTCCATTTACATAGGTACTAACAAGAAGCCTAATGAGCTCAAGAAACCGTTTAGTTGTTTTCGCAGCCATACCCAACACAGTCCAGTATGAAGTCAGAAGTTCAGTGGGCCTAAATCAAAGCCAGAAGTGCCATACCCAACTCAGTCTTGGATTGAGTTGGATCATTTTTTATATAAACTGCAAAAATGATGTGTTTCTACTGGCAAAAGTGGTATATTGGAAAATTTTAACCTTCTTTGTGCCTCAGAAAACAATTTCAGAAGCAAAACACAAGGTCCAAAACAAGCAATCCAAAATGATTCTTCAGACCATGTCGATCAGGATAGATCTCAAAAAGGAAGGCCATTGTCTTATCAAAGCCACAAATTAACTGTGTGCAAGCATTTAATTACCACAATTACTAAATGATTGGGTCGAGCAACTAATAAAATTAACATGTGATTATTGTAACCATTTTTCTGTGACTAATTAAACGCATCAGAGAGTGGCATACCTTATCGGCTGATCCAGTTACGACGAGCTCGTCCCGAGGAACAAATTTCAAAGTGGTTATCTGTGAAATAGGAAGTCCCAATGTTACGAACTTTAGACATATATGAAAATAATAAAGAGGATGCGTCAAAAGCACATGGGGGAAAGACCTTCTTGGAGTGACCAGCAAGTGTGCAGAGGATTTGACCGGATGGCCTATCAAAAAGCACCGCATTTGTATCGATACCCCCAGTTGCAATAATGTCCTGTTAAACCAGATTAAGAATCCCAGTAAATGAATAAATTTAATCACAATTTGTTACCAAAGTAAAGGAACCAATCTAGGTTTACTAATCCCTGTGCGACATAATGCACCAATGTGCAACTTTACATCCATTTTTACCCAACAGGATAAGCACATAGCATATACAATATTCAAAGCAAAGGCAAACTAACAATCTAACCTTCGAAGGATGGATATCCATAGATAAAATGCCTGGCTTGTTTGTCTTGTGGAGTGGATGGCTAGAGATCTGTGTGTATCTCTCCAGTGCATCAATTGACGCCAAACTTGGTGGTACCTAAGAAAAGACAGAGAATTGTTGTCTCATTCCACCAACAAAGCCATGTAATGTAACTAGCGCTACAACAATGCATCATATAAGATAAAGCTAAATCCCTGAATAATGTGAAAATGAAACAAGCTAACTCTCTGGGAGGTCATAGTTTTGGATGAAGTAAAAACAACCGACACATATTATAGAGTTTTGACTTTGTTTCTATTGTAGCTATGGAGCGGGGTGTGTACCTGTCGTTTCTTACGCTGTGCCGAGAGCATGGTATTACACTCTGTTAGTTCATCAATCATGACAGGATTGATACCAGGACGAATCTTCTTCCCATCAGGGCCAATTTCATCTTCCATTGCTGTATCCAACAAAACTAAACTATGAGAAATCAAAACTATAACTAGAAATATATTTGCACAACTTCAAAGAGTGGGAACCTCTTCTTCCATTGGAAACAACAGTTTCAGGTGCAGCTCCCGCAATTGAGGCAGGAATCTGTCGCTCAGCTAGAGCCAAAAGTGCTCTAGACTCATCTCTTTCCTTCTTTAATCTGGCTATAACACGGCAGGCAGCATCATGCTGGAAGGGGTAAAAAATAACTGGTAAGCATATAGTGGACAGGTAATGTTCTTTCATGCAAGACTATAACCGAGATTCAAGAAGTAAAAAATGAGTATATGAGCCTGTTTATCAAGCATTGAACAAAAAAAAGAAACCGAATATAGAAATAGCACACCTTAATAAAGTTTTTGTAGATTAAACTCTCTTGAACCAGACAACCTCAACATCACAGTTTCATACATAAGATTCATGTAAAAGAAAACCAGAATAGCTTTGCACATCAGTACAGGACCTGATCAGAGCATATTATATTTTACTCCCTCCATTCCTGAATATGTCACTGCCTTCCAATATTTGTTCCTAATACATGTCATTCTACAATGTAGAGACTTATTTGCACAATTTTTCGATTTGCATACCCCTCCCTTTGGCTATTTCCAAGGCATTTATTAATCCAGACTAGAGTAACACACATTATCCCAAGAGCAATAAGTGACCTAATGGAGGGGGGTAATATGTTATTATCTATATCTCTTGGTTGTTATGCAAGATCCTAGAATGACATCTAGTATTCAGGAACGCATGGAGAATGAATATCTTACTTAATACTTATTCTCCTTTATAAAAACATAGATTTAAAACCAAATTAACTACTGGAGCACAGGAGAGGGTACAGTGATAAAAGCAAACAGATTCCAGTGTCATACTAGCAATGACAGCACAAAACCAGATGTTATCTACAAATAATCATGATAACTAGTTGACTACAGCCAGGACAAGATTTGCTTATAATCAATTAATTGAGAGCAATTTTCTAGTAAACTTCAGTTAGACAGGTTAACACATAAAAGCCAACAACAGTGACCACTTCGTCACATCAGATGTTGAGGTATGCTAGTGCTAGCAAGTTGTCAACCATTGCTTCCCACATACGCACAAGTACAAGCATATAAAAAAATTGAGCTTTAAGTAACTGCTAGCTTGTTTTCAGAACTAAGAATGTAAAATAAGAGTTTATTTTGAGGCCCACAACCAAAACAAACCGTTCACATAAAAACGTATTCACCTTGGACAAAACAATTGACTGCAAATCAGGAATAAAGCGCAGATTCAAAACAACGCCCTCTAAAATCGTGTTCATTGTGCATAATTAGAGTTAAGCTGCGCTTCCAGATTGAACAATTCTAAGTCGTGTTTATTGTGTATAATTAGAGGAGCCCAGAAAACAGGGTTCCCACGATGAATGATTGAACATCCTAGTGCATCTACTGTGACCATCACCAGCCAATTTCTAAAACGCGTGAGATCACTGAAATGTTCACAAGAATCCACCATGCCCCAGCTATGGACTCATAGAGAAGCTCAAATTCCTCCAACAGGCCCTTGATCAGTAAAACTGATGGCCCTAATGCTAGCAAATAACACAAACTGTGTTTTTTCAAAGGAAAAACACATTTGTCCTGGATATATTTTTTTGTGGGAACTTTTTCCTTAATATGGCATAATATCAGAAGAAATAATTGCATAGGTCAAACAAGGACCTGGTATAACGCATGACTAAGTTCTTGTCTTGCTGTGTGAAGCTGCTGCTCCAAAGCAAAATTAGAAAGCATGAGAGCATCCCACTCCTGCAAAATCAGAGAAAAACTAGTTCTGGTGAGAGTATGATGGCGATAAAGAAATATTGGTTAAAAACAATAGTACCTAACTGTAGAATTCACCGTAAAAGAAAATTTTATCAAGAGAGTTTAAGGGTTATTCATATATTTCAGCGGTTAAATGAGACCATTTTGACTATGGACAGCATGCAAACTTAAGAGAGTGAAACCACACAAAAAATACTGTGCCAGAGTCTCTGAGTCCACTCAAATATAACTGATGAGCAAGCAATTTTCCTAGCTCCAATTTAGTGGAAGATACATCACTGTAGATGCCAAAGAACAATCCACTCATTCCGGCTGGCTACACTTGGAATAATTATTATTGTTTTGTAAATTTATAGTCGTTATTCTATGGAAAAATACACCTGATGTAAAACAGTTCCACAATGTTGCAATATGCCAGGAACTATTTATCTTTTACGTCAAAAGTGTAAGATAAGATTCATTGTCGGGTTCAACTTCTAACTGTAAACACACTATAAATGGTAACTTAACAATATAGATATGGTTATCAACAATTCAGAATAAAATTTAGATACTCTGAAAAAAAAACTTACGTTTTGAAAGATCCCAAGGAGTCCAGGAATGCTTGCAGCCTGCAAAGGCCTGGGCTTCACAACCTGCGAATAATAGAGCCCTTCAATAATTTTTTCAGAGATTGAGAAAGCTATTCTCCAAACACTTGGGGGTGATGTGGAAGTTACTTTTAGCTAATTAGTATAAAGCCACCAATGAAGCGTACAAAACATAGGACAATCCACCCCACATGCTACGGAAGCATGCCATTTCGAATTTTTCTTAGCATCCACCTCACCTTGTTGGTCTTCACCGGCACGATGTCGTCCATGGAGAGCTCCTCCTTGGTGACCGGGCACTTCCCATGGTCCTGTGCCATCACCACCACCGCCACATGATCTTAGCGCAAACAGGATATGGAAATGCGGCGCGAGATCTAAGACATAGCTACCGACCTCGATGTAGCGCTCGACGAGCCGCCGCTCGAAGAGGAGCCCCGACTTCTTCGAAACCACCGGCTCATCCGGCACCTCGCCAGAGACTTCAGGGGCGAAACGGAGAAGCATCACAAGACGAATTAGCGCACGCGGAGACGGATCGGAGAACTAGGGTTTTGGGGAAAAGGAGGGGGGCTGAGAGAGGGAAGCTTACTTGCGCAGATCATGGCGGCGGTGGCGAAGGGGGGACGCAGAGAGAGAGTGCGAGCACGCGATGCCTCTCGGGCAACAGGCTCTCCGGCGGTGGCAGTGGCGGGCGCGCCGGCGAAGGGAGGAGGCGGCGGGGAGCAAAGGTACAGCCGCTAGGGTTTTAATTCGAGTGGAGTGGGAAAGTTTGTCTTCTCGGCGGGGAGTGAAATTACATGAGGCGACTCTAAGCTTTACGAAATTTCAACCATGCCCCTGGAGTGTTTCTTCATTGTTGTTGTTGGGCTATCTTCTGGTGGCCCACGGAGACCTACGAGAGTCCAACTGGTAGCTATGCTGTGCAATTTGGATTTTGGAGCGTGTGAAACTGTGAAACGGTAGACCCGACCCTTACAGCTTGCACTATCCATGGCCTAAGAGAAAAATAGCTGGACTCGGCCTCTGTACAAGGCCCCGGTTTTCAATTTTGGATATATCTTTTTGCTATGGCACCCTCTCTCCTCTCTCATGTCTCTCTTTGTACCGCAAGCGAGCAACTCCAGCATGGCCATGGTACTGTGGGTAAGGCATTCTCGTCGTCCGTATACGGTCGCTTCCTCATTTACCATGACGAGTAGCAACGCAACCTTGCAAGACCAACAAACATAGGCGAATCCACCGTATCTCCGTTTCAGGTGACTGCCCGGAATTTCGCCGTGAAGCCTCCAAGGACGTTTTAATCAACTTTAATACGCAATTTCGGAGCTTCCAAGATTTCGAATGTACTTCAAATCGGTTCTTTCAAGTTTATTCTATGGTTCTCCGAGATTTTTGGAACCTCCAACATTTTTTCGAAATCTCCAAATTCTGCAAACCCTATTTCAGAACAATTTTCACTTAAGGGCTTAGGTGCTCGACCAAACCATATTCTCAGAACATCTGACTTCCACCTCGCCACATCCGAGCTCTCACAACTCCCAGCACCGTCGCCACTCTTGTGCCTCCTATCATCACCTTTGGTCACCACCTTGACCACACTGGTCTAGCGTCGACCTCTGCCGACCATCCATCGCCATCGTCGGCCCTCCTCACCGCTCGCCACCTCGTAGTGGCACAGCCGAAAGGATCGAGATGACGGCCTAGAGGAGGGGTGAATAGTCTACTATGAATTTTAATCAAATCTTTTTCCTTAACAAAATAACTGTGGAATTAAAGATTCTCTAATGCAAGCTAGAGCGAGGCAATCCTAAATTATGCTAGCAACAATAAAGATTACAATAAACTATTAACAAGCTTGCAATAAAGTAAAGGGAGAGGAAAAGGTAGACCAAAGGGAGAGGAGACTCGATGATGTTGTTCCCGAAGTTCGAATCCTTGAGAAGATTCTATGTCTCCGTTAAGAGGCTCGGTTGCACTTGAGTCGGGTCTTTTTCAACCATTCCCCTCCCCCCTCCCCCCCCTCGGAGGATGCACAAAGCACTTCTCGGCTTTCTTGTGGTATTTTTTCCCTTTTGGAGGTGAAATCCGGCCTTCACAAACTTTCTCATGGCTCACCACACAAGTTGGGAACTTGTGAGCGATTTCTAATAGTTTAGGAGTTCTCAACCTCCAAGAATAACAAAAACACATGAAGAAGCTTGGAGGTGAATTCTAGTGCTCAAGAATCAAACTTTTTCTCTCTAGCACTTAACCCTTTCTCTCTCAAATCCCTCTCACAATTGTGGAGCCTCTTGCTTGTAGAGGAGAGGAGCTTTGCTCTTGGGATGGCAAGGAAAAAAGCGAGCAAAGGAGAATATGGATGTTGGAAGAGTTGGAGAAGTGAAAAGATGAGAAGAAGTATAAAAGTATAAATACTCTCCTCTTATAAACTAGCCTTTGGGCATTTTCCTAGGACACATCGGACCTTCTAATCCACTGATCGAAATTTTTGACATTTCAAAAACAAACGACTACAGTCCACACACCACACAAAGACTTGCCAATAAACACATATCGGAATATCCAATCCCATGATTAGAACTTCCAATAGCCTAATAGAGTGAGCAGGGTTTTGGAAAAACCAGAACTTCTGACACAAACGTCGAAACTTCCGATCAACCCCATTTAGAGAAACAGAGAACCCAGGTTTTAGAAAAACCAGACCTTCTGATTCTGATAGGAACTTCTGATATGACTTAGTACACGGCCTGAGAACATTTTGGACTGGCTGACTTGATTGGAACTTCTGACCTAGGGATCAGAACTTCCGATCCACTTCTATACTGCAACCCAAGAGCTCAAAGCTAGCAAAATCCGGAAGATCCGATTGAAACATCTGACCCTCACATCGAAACATTCGATTTTGCTAAGCAAAACTAACATGGTGTTTATGTTGTGAACTTGTGACTGTCACCTAACAAGCATTGATCTATTTGAGCACTAAGTTCACCAACAAACATTTACGGTGCACCGCTGTTGATAGTACGGGGGTTCTATACTCAATTTAAACGATAAAAGGAGTACTTTTAAATTGAAATACCAATCGTTGTCTTCTCGTCTCATTTTTGGCGCCTCGTCAACGTTGTAAAGCTTCCGCCAATGAGACTTTCACTATTCAAATACTCATTGAACGCATTAGTCTCTTAATCGCTTGTCATCAATCATCAAAACCCACTTAGTGGGCCTAGATACACTTTCACACCCACCACTGAGTTAGGGAACGACTGCCAGATTCGCAACCTTCTCCGATGATTTCTTGTGTCGTGCATCCATCCCACGGGTAATCCTTAGCTTTTTTGTTCATTTCGCACTAGTATGGATTGAAATCCCGTAGAAAATCATGCAAAATAGCTTCAATTCCTTCGCAGAGTTAAGTTTAGAAACTGTAGATTTCAGTACAACTTGGAACTTCCGAAATTTTCCCAAAGCCTCTGACCTCTTCTTTATTCTCTGAGTAGAAGGAAGTCGGAACCCCCAAGAAAATTTTGGAACCTCCAAAAATCGGTTATGATCATCCGAGATTTTACAATACCTAGCGCAAGTGTCGCCTGCTGTGCTCTCCAGCTACACTCTCCGCCTTGCCGTCGCCATTCGTTTCATTTA
This sequence comes from Stipa capillata, assembly GCA_019208055.1. Lineage (NCBI taxonomy): Eukaryota > Viridiplantae > Streptophyta > Magnoliopsida > Poales > Poaceae > Stipa > Stipa capillata. The sequence continues at coordinate 401,357 of JAGXJF010002397.1, read as the reverse complement.
TTCTCATCATCGTGCCGCCTGTCATTATCTCGTCCCATCCATTCTCTACAGTCAGGGTTTCGATGAACTCTTACTCTAAATGAAGCATTTTCCCATAACAAATACTATATAATCCTATGAACGAAACCGATCGCTTGAAGTGCAAGTCAAATAATTCCAGGGACATACTCTGCTACCACGCCTAAGTGAGTATCTAACACCATCTAGGTTAGCGCATAATTATCTGCACCTGGAGGTGGATAAGCTCTAACATTTCCTTGTTTAAAAAGTTCCGTAACATTTCCGCATTTTACCGGAGAAACAAAGTTCCGGTGCCACACTGATGATGCCACCAGATATTAGCACCATCTGATTCTTATCATTCTGATGCACCTTACAGTACACACAGGGCCGCCATGCGCTCGTGGACACCTGCGCGAGGCACAGGATTTCGATGGATCGACAACACACGCACAACCTACGCCAACCTGCAGCTGGAATCCCGTGTCCCGTCGCGCTATCGGAATAGCATGTGCTGCAGCCGCATCTCCGCGCCGCGCCGGGCCCCTGCCGTACGCCCGTATCCTGCCGGCCGGCGCCCCCGCACCGCGCCGCGAAGCGCCCAAATATTCCCCGCCTCCGCGGCGCTCCGGTGCGCCGCCGTGCGCCATGCGCGCGCAACGTCGGAATCGCGAGCCCCGACCCCGAGGGCGGCGGAGGCGCGCTAACTAAATCGGGGACACCCGGAGCCGGGGGCCAGATCGGCGCAGCGCAACTTTGCACGGCCGCGTATATATCCTTCGCCAACTTTGCATGGTTCGACCGCTAGCTACCTCGTAGCTAAGCTACTGCTGTATGTGTACGTACTGCACTTTCTAGTACTTGCGTGCATCATACACGAAAGTTTTACGTTGCAAAAGTGCCGCGCTTTGAACTTGTCCTAGGCCACAGGGATTTGCCCTAGCGATGCAGATTCCTGGAGATAGCAGCTAGGAGTAGCGTGCATTCATGGCGCTGCGAATGGGTTGGATTGGAAGACAAAAGGATGCATGTGAGACAGTGGTAAGGCTTTAAGTGATTGATTGATTGGTTAATCTTAGGTATAAGTTCCGCTTGGTGGGTCTACTTGTGGGCTAAGCTTTGTTGCCTTTGTATTCTTGGAGTATTATTATTTTTCTTTACAGGGATTGATTGATTGGTTAATCTTAGGTATAAGATGGTCACTGTATATGTTATGGTTTCTTTCAATCATTTTTTTTTCAAAGTCAATCGAATTTTTGACCCTTGGGCCATCCTAGATAATATATGTTGAGAACCCTAAAATTATCCCTCTCCTCCACCCACAACGACGTGCCCCATGAATCGTAGAAACTTAACGGAGGACGCATGATTGGCAATTTGCTTTCGCAGATACTTAAAGCTCACACTCCATGCATGCGCGATCGATCGAGGTTGAATGTTGTACAGAGGGGCCGGATTCCAGCAAAGTCTCCTGAAATCTCCAATCTCGTGGCTCGGATCGGATCGGATCGGATCGGATGTCCGATGATGTCTCGACGATGCTCCCGGGCGCCATTCGCATCATATCCCATGCACGTACGGCGCCTATGATAGGAAGCGGGGGGCAAGTAAAGCGCGCGCAGGCGCAGCCCTGTCCCTGCCGGGCTCGATCATCCTTAAAACTGCATGCATCGATCGCATGTCGCATGTAGCTCGCGGGTGACGAGATGCATCTCCCTGTGTCGCGCGCCGATTCGTTCGCCGTGGCACGTAGCGACGGGTAGCAGTCTAGCTGATAGATACTGAAAATGGTGCTCATATTGACTTTACGTTCATTACACGATCAGGCAGAGCACAGTTGGCATGAACCAGAATCCAATAACCTTCACCACGCTAAATCTTTTTCCTCAGCAGAAACAGATTCCTCTCCATTATAACTATTCCGCATCGAGAATTGATACCAGTTGAGTTTCGTGTACGTACTCTGGCCAAAATTGCGCTTAGATACCACGCTCTGTCTCACTATCAACGAAGATCTCATCTGTTAGCTAGCGTCCATGAGCACGACGGTTTTACGTAGAGAGGTCTAGCTTGAGTTATTTGCATACTAGCCGTTGACTGTTGTGCCTCTCTTATAAAACTAGCCATGCACACGAATACGTGTCTAAGCTAGAGATCGATGCGATCGACTCTAACGTCGCCAAAGATAGAAATGATAGCCCCGACGCCTGAGTTATGCTCTCAAAAGTACTCCTACCTATATATACTTAGCTAGGTTCGGTTCTTGTGCATGTCTTGAAGACTTCCGTTACTCCTCATAGCTTCCAGCCCTTTTCCATTGCCCCGAATTATACAGCGTTGGGTGGAGACGATGATGTCGCAGGATCAGGATTTGATCGGCACTACTCCTTCTGACGAGTTCTGCATTGTACGTAACTAGATCTGCTCCCCCTCTCTTTTCTCCAACCTTTTTTTGTTAATTTCCTCATCTGTATATATAATCTATTCATTTCATGCATGGACATACAAAATATTGAATATATATATTTACGCATGCTTGTATGTTGGATGATGTTTTCTAAGGGGTTATATATGGATAACGCATATTTGAGTTTTGCTCAATCGGATGATGATTCACTAGATGATGCGCATATTGAAATCATGCTTGTTCTTGACTTCTTGCAATTGAAAGAGCATTTTGCAGTATAGACATATGTGCATCTTCACATAGCGGCCGGGCGTTTAATTACCCGGGAATAAGAATATGTTCTTGCTTTAGCTAGGCATGCATCTGTCTTGGCGTCGGTTCTCAGCTTGAAGGACTGCATGGACTATAAGTACGTGTGTGTTTCAATTCTTCCCTTCTGGTAACTACGTGTGATCGCTGTGCAGAACCCTTCTGCGCACGATCGATTCAGGCGCGTGTATGCCGTGTGCGTTTTGGATTGAAGGATATATCGATCGATCGATCGAGTTATTCTTCGACTGGTAGAGAGAGATGGAGACTTGGGTTTGTAGCAGTACAACTGTTTGATTCTGCATTATATATCTTTTGCACGTAGTTTTCTGCTTTTCCGTGACGTGCAGCATCCAGTTCTCCAGGAAAATTCTACCAACGTACGTTAGCTAGCTTTGGTTTGATATGTGACCAACAAAGGGCTCTTGCCAAAGGATGCAGGAATGTCTTTTTTACTTTCTGACTTAGTTAATTCCTGAGATTAGATCACCGAGGCGAGGATCGAATCGAAAATTCTTTCTACGTAAACAGGATTGCCATCATATCGATCGATGTTTATTCATATGCATATGCTGAAGATTTTAAGAATAATCACTAAAAATTAAAGGTTTTGATAATGTCTCATTTTAGTTTGTCTTTTGATAGTATCCGTAATGTGTCACTGCTAGGTAAAGTGCGAGGCTCCGTATCAATGACACATAATGGTGCAATATCAGAAGATAAACTACACTGGAGCATTTTATTGAATCTTCCTGAATCTTCCTCCTTCCAAGGTGCGAAGCATGACGATACATAGCTTAATCACGGCGTCTCTCAGATGATCATGCATGTGTGCAAGGGAATCTAGATACCATCTCCCAAAAAAATTTCCTCGCAAATCTTTTTTACGTTTTCTCGGTCAAAACAGATCTAGGAGTAAGCGGGAAATCTAATCTTGGAGAGGCAAGCCGGTTAGGAGCCAAAATACAGCACATAACCTGCACAAAAATAGCTATTTTGGCCATTCCTTTTTTTTATTTGAAACGCTTGCCCATTTCAGTTTTAACCGAGGCACATTTGTCTTTTGACCATGTCACATGTATGTAGTCCTTGTCCTAATTAAGTAACTAAGATGGCCTAATTGTCCTAATCTCTTCATGAAATCCAGTTCTTGTTATGAAAGTTTCCGTATCTCATGGCCTATAATTAGCCTCGAATTTTAGTGCCTGATCTTCCTGTTCTTGGCCTTATAAATAGAAGCCGTTGCCTTGTGCATGGAATCCATCTCCCTCTCCAATCTCCTTGTCGATAACAAAAGAAGCACTTCTTGAAGCAATTTTCCGCAAACCAAGGAGCGACTACCGGAGTTTCGAATCGACGGAGCCAGCCATGCTCGACGACGACAACTCGTTCACCGTAAATCTCCTGATCAGACTTTACGCTCAATTCCGTGAAATTCTTTGCAAGTTTCAGAACCTGTGCAAGGTGTTTCAGGCCCCTTTCACGCTTCTTCTTTTCTGCATGGTTTGATCATTCTCCTATTGCCTTCTTGCCCGTGCATGCTGTTGATTAGGATTCCAATCAAATGGCAATGGCAACGCTCTGGTCTTGCTAGACCAATGGGTATGCGGATGGTGCAATAATTTGTTAGGTGCCTATCATACCAAAGCGAAAAGCCAGGCACCAGATCCAGAAGAGACCTTTCAGCATTTTGGACCCCTTGCAGTACAAAGAGAATCGATGCTTCGACTTGATAGTTTTTGCTTCTTCATCTCGATAAGCTTTATATCCTCGTCACGCCGCGGAACTTCTAATTCGATTAGGCCCGTCTCTTGGCTTATATTCCCTAATCCTAATAGTAACATCCCCCCAACATACGGCATACGGACCTATACTTTCTACTGTTCAGAGATGGCAAAATGAGCTGTACTTTTGCAACTACAACAGTACGGCATTTGATTCCCCTGCAATGACAGATTATAAAAGAACCGTAGAAGAAATGTGCTTGATCTTGTAGGTTGTAGCATACATTTTATTGGTTGTTGATTTCTCAATCCAGAATTATGATCGCTAATAACATTTGCATTATACAGGCGTGTATTATATACTTGGCTGTTCTTGTTGATCAGAGTAGAGGCAAGCTTGGTCTGAAACAGGAGGTGCTGACGAGTTTCTTGGTTTCTTGCAGGAGGGCATCTCAAGCCCCATAGCCGCGCACATCCTCGACTTCTGCGACGACGGCAACGGCGGCGGCAACCTCTTCGCGGCGGTGAACGCCGCCTCCGACGTGTTCACGGCCTCTTCCGAAGACGCCTCGTCGTCGTCCACCGCCACGCCTCCCCTCTGCAGCCACGGCGACAACATGTCGTCAGGCGCGGCCACGGCCTTCTCCCCGTTGCCGTCCCTGGACTCCACGCTCTCGGCCCTCCTCGAGGAAGACCACCCGCTCGGCGCCGACTCCGAGCTGCTCCTCCCCATAGACTACGCGTTCGCGGCGGCGGGCGGAGACGAGACCCAGCCGGAGCAGCAGCAGTTCGGCCAGATGGTGCTCCCGGTGGCCGCGGCGGAGCACCCGGCGCTACAGACGCAAATGAGCAGCACGGCGTCCGACCTCATGCAGCTCGCCTCGGGATACACCGACGAGTGCTTCGCGGCGGCGCTGGCCGGAGGGTTCATGGGGCTGGACGAGACCCTGTGCCAGCAGCAGCATCCCAGCGCAATGTTCCCCGTCGGCGTCGGGGACGCGGCGACACAGGGCCAGGGGTACTACGAGGTGCAGCAGGGACGCTTCTTCGGGAGTGGCAACGGTTGCACCGGCACGGTGATGTCGATGATGCTGGGGATGGAGGAGATCGGCGAGTACCAGAGGATGATGGAAGGCGGCTCTGGCGCGCTGGTCGGCGCGCTCAGCGACGCCGCCGACTCCGCCGCGCAGATGGCGTTCGCGACCGCCGCAGAGATGCAGGTAGAAATCACAGCATTCGCGTCTCAGAACGCAAGCCAAGAATCACGCGTAGAACAGAGCATGATCGTTTCGCGGTGGTGCCTATGCTAGATGGGTGGCGGCGGGAGCCCGGGGCGGCTGCCGGCGGCGGCGGAGACCTCGAGGCTAGAGGACACCAGCTTCAAGGCCGCGCGCCTCTCCGTCGAGGAGAGGAAGGAGAAGATCCACAGGTACATCAAGAAGAGGAACGAGAGGAACTTCAGCAAGAAGATCAAGGTGATGCGAATAAACAAGACCAAATTTGCGCACAAGGCTTCCAAGATTTTCAATCACGGTGGCCATGATCATACTGACAGTGCCGTATTCTTGCCCAAAAACATGCAGTACTCTTGCAGAAAGACCCTGGCAGATAGCAGGCCTCGCGTCCGCGGGAGGTTCGCCAAGAACGAAGAGTACTGCGAAGCATCAAGGGCGATTGGCTCGCAAAATCATGACGAATACGAACAGATGGTAAGTGTAAATCACCAACTCTGATGCAAACTCAAGAAATCCCTCGAGTATGCAATGCAGCTAACAAGTATGTAAAAAAATTCAGGGCGGTGTGAAGGGAGAAGACATGCTTGACCCTGACACCCTGGCGCATATCAGCGGGATGAGCTCGTACATGTACAACCACACCGTGGAATCATGGATGTAACTGGTCACACAGGACGAACAAAAGCACTAATTTTTTCCCTCCTTTTTTGTGCTGATTTTTATAGCTGTTTAACTTTGGTCCCGTGAAATAATCTTGTAGCTTTCGAAGCGCTCAGTTGAATTTACCGTAGAGTCGGCCGTCTTTTTGCGTCAATCTGCTTGTCGCGTGTTGCCATTCTTGCAGGTGAATGTGAGGTTAGAGTTTGCAGAGGAATAAACTATATATAGAGAGTCATTTATTCGGCTTCTTAATAGATACACCGCTTCAGGGATCATATCCATGTTGGTTTTCCTTTTCCAACTCGCAAAATTGGAAACGTATAGCATGATTTTGTTGTTCTGCATAACGAGTCTAGTGGCCCCCACACTTTGTGTTAAAAGTTGTTGTGGAATCAAGTCTTCATTTTATATAGCTATTTCGTATTATGCCATCAAATAGAATAAGGTTTATGCAAGCCATTACTATATGCTAAACCAATTTTGTCTTAACAACATCTGAGTTTTTCCTTTTTTTATTCACTCGTACCTTTGTCATCCACTCATCTTCCTTCCGTAGCCATTTTCCTTTGCCATGGTTCGTTGTAGCTGTTGTGCATAAGAATCTACTATCTACTATATACTAAAAATAAAATACAATTTAAAAATAGAGAGGCTAGAAATTTCTAAATAAAATAAAATATCTGATCATTAATCTCATAGATCTTGTTATTATTAGTGGACCACAACCGATATATCTTCATAACTGTAACTAAACAGATCACAACCGATAGATCTTCATAATTGTACCTAAACAGATCACGTTCGATACATCATCATAACTGTACCTAAATAGATGACTTAGAACAACGACTAGCAGGCTGTCAGCTCGTGATCTGAACTTTTGTTTCCTGTACTGATATAATATCAAGAGTACAAGTAAAAAATAAATATAATTAAAATATTTCCATGCAATAGCGTGGAACACCGTGCTAGTTGGGAGAAAAAATAAAAAAGAGTCTATTTTTAGCCCCTCAACTACTGGCCGAATCTAGTTCTGGTCACTAAACTCTATAACCAGACAAATTGGATCCTTAACCTTTAAAACCGGGCAAGTTTGGTCCCTCACTCACTCAAAGCGGTTTGACAAATGATGTGGCCGTAGTTTTGTAAACATTGCAGCCTAGGTAGCACAAAATATTCAAGGAAAATTCAGAAATTTTAGAAAGCGATCAGGGAAAATGAAAAAAACCAGTTTTTTAAGAGTACGTGCAAATTTATATAAATACATTTAAAAAAAGTCAAAGTTTATACAAAAATCAGGACAAAGTTAGGAAAATAAGAAAATTTATAAAAAAATAGTGAAATTCCACAAAATTTTGTAGAAAATAATCTACAAACTAAAAATGTGTTTTCTTTACAAAATAGAGAAAAGGGAAAATTCATAAGTATTTTACAAACAATTAAATAATTATTGAGCATCCATGAAAAATCTCATTTCCTTATTTTTTATGAATGTTCTTAAATTATTTCTGAGTTTTCTTGAATCTTTGGGTTTTTCCATAGCACTTCTTTTGTTTGTTTTTGTGTTTTTCCATTTTTATTTTTATTTTTATTTTATATTTTGTAATATATACTTTTATTTTTTCAAAAATTCTTATAATTTTTCTTAAAAAAATTTCTGACTAGACAACCACATATGTGAAACCGTTACCAGTCATCAATGAAACCGTTTCAGGTGAGATGAATGCCCAAATCTACGCAGTTTTGAAAATTAAGGGTCAATTTTGTCCGGTTTTGAAGTTTAGAGACCAAAACTAGACTCGGCTAATAGTTGGACCAAAACGGGCTTTTTTTTCCAAAAAAAATTACATTGTCTTTTTGTTGGCATGTGCTATGATATGTTAGGAATATCTTCCAAAATAATTTTTATTAAACACAACTTATAAACTATATTTTATTTGCTACATTTTATTGTTTTCAGATTTTTTTTCTTCAAAATACTAAAATGTAAAAGAGAATAAGTTGACCCGCCTCACGTGCTATGGGCGATTCTTCCTGAAATCCGGCATAATGGGAGAGATAGGATCTCCCCTTCTTTGGACCAGAATTGCCACAACACCGACAAGTGTGTGTTCTTTTAATAAGGAGACAAATGTGTTGGAATCCGAGTTCGAGCCAGCTAGTTTTCTTTCATCGGCAAAATTTGGCTTTTTTGATTGCTTCAAATTGGTGTTATTTCGTAACATTTTCTATCTATTAGTTTATAACTCAATATTTACAGCGCGCCGAGCGAGAGGTTTTAGGTTCTTTTAACGAGAATGCTCGAGATAATCAATCCGCATGTTGTGTTTAGGTAGTCATTTACTCTTTCATGTACAATGCAGTCGACCACAAATGGGTCAATGGGCATACTTATCTAAACACGAATGTTGAGAAATAGTGCACTTTAACCGCAGAGGACTGGAGAAATATACGCACTATTTCGATAAAGAGGATGAAATGGTGTGCTTTCTTTGGCTTGAAATAGTAACCATCTAGCAATTTTGAAGCCAATTTTCACGGTGGACAACTCTGAGATTGAGAGAATTGTATCCAGTTTCACCACTCACAACATGGATCTGAATCTATGGTTTGGAAAGCAAACTGCGGTCGAACGAGTAGGGCGAGGACCTCCAAATATAATTCAATTGTGGTGAGATAACTTACTGAAATTGATGATATGTTCTGTTAACCAAGACGTCGTTCATATGTGCTCACAATAATCTAGGGTCCAAACCAAATCTGATCTACATACAAAGCCGTATAACTCGCAACGATTCATGATTCTCACTCACCCAATTCTACATACGAAACTAAGTCGTATGACTCATAGTTAGTATAAGACCAAACGAAAGTTTGCATCTGAGGAAATCAAAGAAAATTCAAGAGACCCTAAAACATATCATGCACTCAAAGATCATTTACACACCGTGCATAACATGTACAAACAACATCGGTATCACAATCCAAACACCAAAAGATCACATACAAATAATAAACTAAAACAAGCATAAATAGGTGTAACAACCAATTTTACACAAGTCCTAAGGCCAAATAAGTGTGCACCTTTCAAATATGAACCAAATAAGATAAAAACACCACACATAAAGTAAAATCTCAGATTTAGTGTGTCATTCCCACGGGGCAACTAACTAAAGTTAAACCCGAAGTAAGTCGTTGATCACCAGAAATTAAGAAATTATAGACCATCCCTTTTTGGGATCACTCGTAAATATTTATGGAATGAAATTCTAACGAGTACTTTGTACTCATAAGACTTAGTCGGGCTCATTTCAATTAACATAAAATATGACATAAGATGAAAATAAATCACTACACAAGTAATTCATTTTCAAAATAACATGACATAACATGAGCATACTAATAGAAGTACATGGACCAACATATATTCAACATAATAATCTATTCTCAGATTTAGTCATCATATTTCAAATCAGGAACCATATAGAATCACATAAGAGTTTATTCATTTCATCACATCAAGTCCACCAAGACTTATCCCAAACATCACGTTAAGTCGACTAAGAGTTAATCAATTTTTCTCAAACCGAAGAGTGTTTCGAGATGTTGTTAGTTCATAACTGCCCGGCTATGACTACCTAATATCCCTGCTTAACATTTCCACCGTGGGTAGAGGGTAGAATCCAACTACACCAATATCGACTAGACGATTGGGTTGTTTACATTCACCTCGTCCATTGATCCATCTGTTGGTATAAAACCTCAGCTCTTATGTTTCACTTACTAGGTTTCATATTTTATTAGTCCAAATTAGTACCATAACCCACTAGTCGTGATCTTCAATCAAGCTCTAGCATGCTAGTGATCCATCCATCACAATAATCAACGTGCAAAATCATGCAACCTTGTATAACCACAACATAAAGTAACTCCATTTCAATAAGTAACTAAAGTTCATCGAGCTACTATTTGCCTCATTAATGGATGAAGAAGTGTTAATATTCCGAAGATCACTTGTGAGAAATCCCAAGATGCTCGAGACATTGATATGAAGCAAATAACCTCGAATAGAGAAAATCAAGTCTAAGAAACTAATTTACCCAATGTAAATATGTATGAAATGTGTGCTAGGATGAAGTACGAAGAATTATAAGATTAAAGCAAAAAATCGTCGTGTTCCGAGTTCGTACAAAGGAGAACGAGCTAATGGAAGTTTTACCCGTGGAGGCTTAATAGTCATTCGAGGCTCGTCAGTTTCTAGTTGCGGATTGTTTGTGCTATAGAGTTAACATGCACGACTGTACAACAAGGATGAGTCATGCTTCCATATATGCAACTGGAAGGTATTTAACAAGTTTTAGTTTTAAATTGGTGTCAAGGTGAATGCACAGTTAATTAAATTATTATAGATGCTATGCCTAAGTCAATTTGATAATTTTATATAACAATGGTAGAAATGAAATATGAAACATGGTGAAATGCATGATTTCAGGTTGACAACAAAATAAGAATCAATATAATTGGAATTAGCAAGTGAGGAGATGGATTTTCAAAGTTTCAGCCATACAAGGTGTTATTTATTTTTCTATTTTCGAATTTTTATTGAGGATGACATGTGGAGATTGGTCAAAAGTTGACTAAGTCAACTAGGAGGGTCATTAGGCAGTGGAAAATAGTTGTAATGCACATAGGCTTTCGATTCATGTTCCAGTTTACTTTCTTGAAGTTGGGGCCTACATGTTAGTGATGGATTGGCCAAAACAATTTTAATAAATGCTAACGGGAAACACTACGGCGGCTTCCATTGATTGTGTGTTGGCGGCGTAGTCCGCTAAGATGATCAACCAAATCCCCCTATTTCTTTATCCATGTCCATTCTCTTCATCCATAGCGGTCATGGCCTCCAATTTCCCCCCAACTCCCCCAAATTCTTCTATTTTCACCGCCGCAAATCAAACCAAGACCAACAGCGACGAGAAGCGGCAGCAGAATGGAATTGTAACGATTTGGAGGTTGATCAGCAAGAGGTGCCTCACAGGACTTGGGACAAGAGGAGAAAAGGCGGCCGCGGTGGTGGAGGGGCGACGGTGATGAAGACCCTCTCACACCTGCAGGTAGGAAGAGGTCCAAGGTGTGTTTGGTTTGAGTCCAGATTTACTTTATTAAAAATTTGGCTAGCTAAAATTTTGATTAAGGTTTTGCTTGCCCATGATTTAGCCAAAATTGACAAGAAAAAATAAAAAAAAGTTGGCAAAGGGATATTGGCATGTCAATTTTAGTTATAACAAAAAAATTGGCAAGATAACTTTTGGCCACAATTCAAACATACCTCCAGTGTCTGCATGGCAGCCACTTGCCGTCACACCTCCAAGGGAAGTGAAGTAGTAAACTCAGGACGTCACACCTCCGAGGAAGAATGCCAGTGTTTCGACTTCGCCGCGAGAGGCATGAGAATAACCAAGCATTCGTATATAGCTACCAGCTTTGAGGAGAGCACCAATATTCGAAACAGGATGCACAAAATGCAGTATTTCATCTTGAATCCACAAGCTTGGGTTTATATTTCAGATAAATATTAAGGGAAAACCATTTGTGCTTGGATGGATGAGTTATCATAGTATCTCTCAAATTTAATGGAACTTCATAGCATAAGAGCTCATAGGTAACGCCTTTTTTCTCTAAAAAATAACTTAAAAGTTAACTAGCAGTTGCGCATCCGCAGATAAGATTCTGGCAAACAAATAATTCAAGTACATTTATCATCTAACATCCGGTCCAAAACTGCAACTAAGCAAACATAGTATCGTCCCAAACAAGCTCTCAGACAATGGCATTTGCTGCGCTGGCTATCCTAGGCCAGAGGTCAGCGCACTCCTTACCAATGGGTCCGGTGATAGCAGATCCTGCAGAACAATACAACAATGGGAAATTATCAGCTGGCCAGCATTGTTGTAACCTCAAGGTTGTATAGAGTGTACAAAGGTGATCACAATAACCCATTATATCCCAGTCTTACCTTTCATCTCACCCTTCGGATTCACAATCACCCCAGCATTATCTGTGGATCAAATGCACCATCACAGTTAAGTTGACAAGCTCCGTAATTTTGGAAAACATGCAGCTATACAGGAATTGCTAGGATGTGAACAACACTAAATAATATTCTCTGTCGTACCAATAGAATAGCAAAGTCAATCACACCTATAATATGCACAACAAACTTGGTATTTTTGCCATAACATCAGTGCAACTTGAGAAGCATTTGAGGTAGAGAACAATATATCATAGTTTCTTATTGCATTATGAACATCCTAAAGCATCTAAAAGCACACAAAAAAGCTACAGCTCTCTTGCAAGCACAAGAGATAAATAAGTTTGGGTGTAAGAGTTGCAGAGTTGAAGCATGTACAAAGAGTAAATTATTTTTAAGAAAAAAATAAATAATCTGCATAACTATTAGTGGTGTCTACAGAACAATATAAAGCAACCAAGTAATCAAACAAAACTAAGGCATCATGTTGTGAAATACAAGTCCCATGGCAAGTCCCAAAGTATCATGGCAGCAATGCTGCTACCTTAGGTGATGGAATATGAGACAATCTTCCAGATGGAGGAACTCTTACGAAGATTATATCCTACAAAGAAAACGTCAAACACCCAGAAGGCTTGGTTTGTGACGTTTACTTAGGAATATGCAAAGATGTCAAGTTTGCTCCAGGTATAGCTGAAGGACCTCATTGTCCTTCTGTCACTAAGCGCAAACACCAAGGTTTGTTTTATGACATCCTGCTTGCAATATGCAGAAGTATGTATTGTTTTTCTTCAAAAAACGCAAAAGTATGTATGGTTTGCTCAAAAAAAAAGTTCAAGGGACTCAAAACACTATCATCATTTTGGGTGTTCTCTCTAGGGTGTTTTACTATTTTGGCGTCAAACGATTCTCTCAATCGAATAAGGGCGACGGGCAATCACAAAGTCAGATTTCCCAATAAGGGTGAATACAGTAGCTTATCAAACAATTTCACTCTCGTGAGTTTTACTACTCCAAGCAATTGGATAAAAGACCACCATCAAACAGAGTAACAGTAGCACAAGATTTGTCCACATGCTTAACGCAACATATAACCAACCCAACAGCGTAGCGTCACACGAAGCAGCAGAATCACAGCATCACACCAGACAGCACCAACGATCGTATCGGGCAAGCACAAAAGTGGAGCCCCGTTCCTTTACCTTCGAAGTACATGTAGACGCCGTCCTTGCGGCGCCAGGGCTTGCGCTGGCGCACGATGACGGCGGGCATGACCTTCTTCCTGAGGTCGGGCTTGCCCTTCTTGACGGTGGCCATGACCATGTCGCCGACGCAGGCCGACGGCAGCCGGTTGAGCCTGCCCTTGATGCCCTTGACGGAGATGATGTAGAGGTTCTTGGCGCCCGTGTTGTCCGCGCAGTTCACCGTCGCCGCCACCGGCAGACCCAGCGACATCCGGAACTTGTTCCCCGCCGACCCTCCCCTCCCTGCCACACGAAGCGCGCAAACTAGATCAGCGAGAAATGCGAGAGAAGCAGAGGAGGGAGGAGCCGGCGAGCGGACGGAGAGGGGTGGGTGCACGTACCGCGCTTCGACATGGCGGCGGCCCCGGCGGCGCTTGCTGGAGGCGGCGGCGCGAAGAGAAGCGACCGTTAGGGTTTGCGCTGTCTCGGGTTGGTTATAAGGGGAGAGGTAGGTGGGCCTCGGGCCCTGGGTTCTGGATTCAGCCCACAAGCTGCGGGTTAGGCCCACTCGCAAGCTTGCTCTTGTGGGCTGAGACTTCTGAAGGAGGACGATAAATGGGCCGTGCACAAGAAATAACAGGCCCTCAACAGATCGTCGTCTTCTCTCAGATCGTCGTCTTAAGAATCTGGACATCAGCTATGTGATTGATTCCTCTCTCCAAAAAAAAATGTGTGGTGTGATCCCATGAATCACACAAGATTAGTCTTGCTGTCTAGATTGGTTGATCCCAGGTTGAAGAGGAGTGTGAAGGACACCAACGACGAAATGAAATTTTACATCAGGGGCTAAACTATCCAATAAAACATGAGAAACGCACAGGAACTTTACAGGAGGCTCAAGTCACATCCATGGTTCATCATAACTCTCAGATGATTCTCGTAGAATTTTATTCCACGTCAACAGCACGGGCTAAATAACGGATACTATAAAATTCCTTAACTAGGAGACCTGAAAGCCTGAAACCTAGCTGATGCTCCCAAACTCAACTCTTGACTCCGATGAAGCTGAACGCGTGTCATATATGTCGCCGTCAGGGGGATGCAGAAGGCTGGTCATCATGGACCACGAATGACTCGGATAATCTGCACCACCTTCCCAAACTACCAACAACGGATGTCCTTTACGTGATGTGTCGATCAGCCAGCCCATCGGGTTGGCGTCGTCGGCAGCTTCCTTTTGATCTCGGTTCAGCTTTAACGATTTGGCTCGCTTTTGACGCTAGCTAGTGCTCTTCCGTTTTCTCTCTTTTCTATTTTTCTCTGAGCTTAGTAGGACGTTGGAAGTTGCTAGCCGGTAGATGTCACATTGTCACTGAGTAGAAACTAGAAAAAGATGCACGTCCTCTGCTCTGCTTGGCTGCTCCGACGTATACCAACCTGATCCTACAAAGGTAGCACTCCCAAAGCTTCAAAATAACTTACCACCTGCGTACTCTGGGGCTATCCTTATGACCGTGTCCCGGTGTTAACGTTGTTAAATGGCTCTTTATCTAAGGATAAGACCATACTTTGATCGGATCGCCGATCGCTTTGTGCAAAAGTCGGTTTGGTTTGATGGAAGAGCTTAGGTGATGTGCGTCAGTCATCACTGCAATCGCGAGCTCGCGGCATGTACATATCGTATATATCCTGAATGGATATATGTGCCATGTCCGTCATGCGCGTAAAGCGTAGCAGTGCAGTCATCTGCTTGTCTTTTCCAGCCTACTATTTTCTTTTTGCGACTGCCTACTTTTATTTGTTAAAAAGATTTTATCATCCTTGATCAAAGCAAGAGTAGCTTCAGCGAATGTTCTTCGCTAACCCCGTTGCTTTAGTGCTCGAGCTTTAACGTAACCAACCAACAGATGAAGAGTACCGCATATACACGTGTCTTCGAGAACTTTTTGGTGAAGTGGACGGCCGAGGACTTGGACAAGTGTCTAAATGTACGTACAACAACAACGGATAATCTATCTCAACGGACAATGCCATCGATACCGATGAAATTGCTGCGTTTCAGATATGTCCTCCTGAAATCTATGCACGCGCGTGATCGGTAATCCGATACTTCGCGACTGCTTGATACAACATAGAGCTAAAAAAGACTGCTCACGAGCCTAATCGATCTCAGTCACATGATCTGAACAGATAATACTAGATATGATGTAGTACATCAGTCTTTTGACTGTAGGATGGCAACGTGGGGAATGAAATGTGCTTTTGCTTAGCCAATTCTGGTGCACGAATAACTAACTGTACGTAGTGCAAGCCCTCGTCAGACCGTGAGTGCGCGAGTGGTGCCTGGCCCGGCCGGCGACAGCGACGCGGCGGATTCCAAGGTTATAAACAGCTGCCGAGGAGGCTCGTTTGTGCAAACGGCGTGTTCATCATAATCAGAAGCCAAGGAAAAACAACAACAGTTGCAGCTGCCGAGAGAGACGAGCAAGCGGTGCTTGATTAGCTGCGAGCTGCGTGAGTAGAGTGTGGTAGTGTGGTGATCGAAGAAGATGGTGTCTCTGCTGGGGCTGTACGGCGGCAGCCGGAGGAGGATCCCCGCGAAGCGCGGCGGCGGGGCGTGGCGGGCGCCGGGGCCGCTGAGGCAACTTTTCTGGAGGGTGAGGTCTAGGTTGAGGAACGCCGTGCTGCGGCCCAGGCGCGGCGCGGTGAGCTTCGGGTACGACCTGCAGAGCTACTCCCAGAACTTCGACGACGGTCATCGCTTCTAGTTCCACGGGAATTTTTTCTTCTTCTATTCTTTCCGCCCATCGCAGAGGCTGGAGAGTTGTGAGTAGTCTAGTACTAGCTAGTACTGTTCATACCACTTATTTCTTCTTGTTAAAAGTCCGACACTGCAATTGAAATGAGAGAGCATGCTTCTGGGTACTCAGATAGGTATCAAAATGTAATGGCTCGTCCATGTGGTGTTTGATAAGCACACTTGTTTGGTTTGTATTATGAGGTGTGCTTTTCATGTAACCCCGGTTTGGCTAGTTTGCACATATATAGTTTTGGTTATCTCCTGTATTTAGCTGGGTTTCGAAAATATTTACTGGGACTTTGATGCGTTGCAAATTTTATTTGAGAGGCCAATAACAATGCGAGGTTGATAAGTTTTTCGTAAGATGGCGTGGAGGAACAATTTTTTTTGTTTTTCAGACCAGTTAATTTAACACAAAAAAGCAACGCCCGCAATCTAAGAATCATCATTGACATGTACAATTAGGTGGACAAATACGGACGTATATATGTCTTGGCACCAATCCCAGAGAGTGATGAACGGTGCGGATAAAGGTTGCATGTATGATAGATCGTGCATTTGACTTTTTTCGCTCTATTCTAGAAACCGAATCTCCAAGACAACGACTTTGATGATCTGAACCTGGATGAGGAGGAAGAAGACTTGCAGACTGAAGCTGTCGACAATTAGTAAATTGCCAATATTATGGATGTACGTGATGAAAGTACGAGGGTTGAGGACACACAGTCATGCCAAGTCAAGTCGTTAGGAGACGAGGATTTACATAGGTTCGGACTTTCCTGAGGATAATAATTAACCCTACGTCATGTGTGTTTTGTATTGATCTCAAGGTAGAGTATAAGATGAAAATTAGCCTAGATGAGAATCTATTACTAGCAGAGAGTCGATGCTGGAGGTGTTGCCTTCCCTTCTACTCGGCTCGGAAGTCTCCTCAAGTGGATCTGCTTGGCTCCGTGTGTTTTTGTTCGTGTGGTTGTGGATCTGTTTGGTTCTGCACCCTCCGCAGGGTCCTCTGGTTACTTTTATAGTAGGTATCCCGTATCGGGTACGGACACTTCTCCAAGTAGGACTCCTATTATCCTTAAACGTAGGGATATGCTTCCTCATTTAAATCGTATCCAGACACCTACGGACAGCTTCTTTATCTTTTTAAAGTTCCTCTTAAATATGGTTGTTGCTCTGGGTATCTAAAAGACTCCTAGGCTATCGTATACGGATAAGGCTATCGTATACAGTAGAGTTGTACTACCCGTCATCAGGAACAAATTGGCTTTCCCTAGCTCATGTTCATACCGAGAAACCCTACAACACATTTGCTTTCTACTCATCCATACGGTATGCTTGGGGTTTGGCCCGTGATGTTCATTTTCGTGAAATCAATGAGAACTTGTACATGCTACAACTTCAATGCTTGGGCGATTGGAAAAGGATGATGGAAGATGGTCCCTGGTTATTCCGTGGTTTCAGTGTGGTGCTAAAGGAGTATGAAAGGTTCTCTAAACCGTCGTGTGCGGAACTCGACAAGCTCTAAATATGGATCTAGATCCACAATATTCTAGAGGCACACCGTAAGGAGAAATTGATTCACGGCCTCGCAGGCGGCGAGGTGTTAGCGGTGGAAGATACGCTTGTTGGCAGTGGCAATTATGATCGTGTGTGTATCAATCTGGACATGCACAAAGTAATGACTCGTTTTGCATCTGCGATCCATGGAGGCAGGAGGGAAGTGTTCTGGGTAAAATATAAGAGGATTCCTCGCTATTGCTAGGTTTGCGGATTGCTTGGGCACAAACCATTTTGAATATGGCAATGGCGAACATGATATAGGCTCACTCATCTTGAATGTGACACGGGAGACCATGGGCCCTAGTTATGCTCCCCATAGTGGTCACAGGGATGTTCGTGTGGTGGTGGGCGCAATCAATTCAGTGGTCTAACCACGCGAGGACTCTGAGGAGGATGCTAGAGATGGCTATGATGATGAGGGAGAGGAAGACAATGATATGGAAGTTGGGTCTGAGGACAAGAGGAAGTCAGCGCTAAAGGCCTGGTGTTAGAAGAGGGCAAAACAACTCCTTTAGCAATACAATCTTCTGAGATGCAAGCTAAGAGGGAGGTGAAAGGGTGCTTGATGATGTGTCTCCAGAAACAAGACTGAGGTGCAAGCAACAAACCAGAGTACACCGTAGAAAGTGCAAGATAAGAAGAGATAGAAGAAGGTTGAGACAACACCACCATGGACATGATTCCAGGATCGGTGAGCTCCCTCGAGGAGTACCGCTAGGCACAATGGTACTCCTTAGTTGAAACTGTTGTGGGATGAACACTCCCGCAATAGTTCATATGCTCCTGGATATCTAGGGAAAACCAAACCGGATATGCCCTTTCTATCTGAGAGCCATCTGGATAAAGCTAAGGCATAATCTATTCATCGTAAGTTAGGATTTGATTTATAATAATTGATGAAAGTGATGGTCAGGCCGACGGCCTAGTGTTATTTGAAATGTGGATAATATCATATCGCAGTACGTGACTCCCAATTATATCGATGTGATCTTTGACTTAGGGGATGATATATGCTGGAGATTAATTGGGTTCTATGGGAACCAGCTAGGGATAACAGACATCTATCGTGGGGATTGTGTACGTGACCTACACTAGTGTGCGAATAGGCCATGGCTGGTAACATGAGACTTTAATGAAATTCTATACAATCATGAGGAGGGGGAACCCTCGACCACCACGCATGATGCAAGCATTCCGGGATTGTCTCATGGAGTGCAGATTGGAAGATTTGGGCTATGTGGTGACTTGTTCACTTGGAGAAGAGGATAAATTAGGGAGAGGTTGGATAGAGCAGTGTGCAATGCGGGCTAGGCGGTCCTTTTTCAGCAGGCTGTTCTGCTCAACGAAGAGCATATTCATTCGGATCACCGGCCACTTGTGTTGAACATTGAATATTATCATGGGACTCACCTTCCAAGCTCAGCGGGGGACAAAAAGTTTGAAGCTAAATATATGCGAAAGGAAAACTGTGGACATTGTGAAAACTGCTTGGGAGCGTGCTAAACTCGATGGTACGGCTCCGACTTTGGCATCTCGCACTAGGGCGGTGCACGCTGACATGCATGAATGGGATCGTACGGTAGCCGGTAGATGTCATTGAGTGCATGCACGTGGTGTACTGTGCTCCTACTGGCTTGATCCTAGCTAATCAGTAGAATTAAGCACGATAGAAGCTTTTTTCATTAAGGGCAGAAATGTAGTGTAATTATGCAATATGATATCAAACTTAAGAGGTCTCGAGTTTGAGACCCGGTTAATATAATATTTATAGAAATATTTTTGATATAATGGATTCCACATTCAAGTCCAAGAGAAGTCTAGACATGAGGGGGCGTATTGAAATATACTATCCATATTTCTTCCTCAATTTGGTTTTAGTTTTGAGTGAACTGATTCAGGGACATGTAGTTTAATAAATTGATGTCAACACCGTTTTTAATGGACTCACTCAGTTAAACCTTTGTTATGTTTAGGACTATCCTATGACGGTATGCCCAAGGATAAGATCATAATAAAGGAAACTAATTGCTCGATGGCTTTGTGCAAAAGTTGGTTTGTTTTGACGGAAATGCTTAGTAATGTGCTTTGGTCACTGCAATCCCGAACTCATGGCGCACATCGTATCTTGAATGGATTATATGCCCATGTCATCATGCGCGTAAAAAGCGTTCCGGTTGCAGTCATCTGCTTGTCTTTCTCTCCTTCTTTTAACGGTTCTAAAGATTGTTCAAAAAGTAATATATCTTCGTGATCGAATGTTCTTCACCAACCACGTTGCTTTAGTGTAGCTTTAAAATAACCAACACATAAAGAGTGCTGCGTACGTGCCATTGCGAGCTTTTTCGTAACATGGATGGCAAAGGACTTGGACACGTCTGCAACCACAATGGATATCTTAACGGACACAGGGGGCGTAGATCCGGTGAAACTCCCACTTTTCGGGCATGTCCTACCTAGAACCTATGCACATGATCCTATGCTTCTCGAGACCGTTTGACGCAACGTAGAACTAGAAAACACTGCTCATGCATGAGCCTAATCGATGTACAGGCGCGCACAAATAAAAACACATTGATCATACATTATATAGCAAGTAGCAACGTACACATGTGACATGTCCATCAGTCCATGTGTATATATACCCCATGTTCGTGTATGCATCTTAATATACACATGCAGCTAGCTGCCTATCTCGCCACGACACGACACTGCACGACGCCACCGACCCTCTCACTCCTTTCATGCCGATCGAACCTGCCTTTACGCGAGACGATCGAGATGACATCGCCACGCCGATGCCGCGTCAGTGTCTGACCGTAGGTGTAGGGTGGCAACGGGGAAAGATGTCTGAACAAATCTGCTTTTGCCTGGGCGCGCCATTTTTATGCGTCAGGATCGTACATAGTGCATTTTCTCGTCAGCCGTGAGTGTGCATAAGTGGTGGCAGGCCCCGCCGGCGACAGCGACGTGCCGGAGCCCATCCCACCTTATAAAGCGGCCGGGCTGCCGAGGAAGCTCATTTGTGCAAACGGCGTGTTCATCAGATCAGGAGCTAACCAAGGAAGAACAGCTGCAGAGACAGTGACGAGCAGAGCCGAGCAAGCGGTGCTTAATTAGTTTACTTTTGAGCTGCGAGAACGTGCAGCGTGAGGTGCACATCAACTCGTCGATCCAGGATGGTGTTTCCGCTGGGGCCGTTGCACGTGACGAGGAGCGTTGGCTGCAGCGGACGAGGAGGAGGATCGACGCGAAGAGCGGCGGCGCGGCGTGGCGGCCGGCTGCGCCGGTGAGGCAGCTGTTCTGGAGGGTGAGGTCGAGGCTGAGGAACGCCGTGCTGCGGCCGAGGCGCCGCACGGTGAGCTTCGGGTACGACCTGCGGAGCTACTCCCAGAACTTCGATGACGGCCTCGTCTCTGGCCGTCGATTCTAGCTCTGCTGCTAGGGGGAAATATTTTGCTTCTTTTTTTCTTACCGCCCGACCGAGCCATGGCCTGAGGCTGGAGAGCTTGAAGTGTCCATCTCTCCGATTTGCTTGTCTAGCTAGATATATATAGCTAGGTTTGTACGAGTCTGAAACTATCAATGAAATGAGGCAGTATGCTTCCTCAGTACTCATGTAGTTGTCACTTGAGTCAGTAATCATGCTTTTTATTGTCAAATGCTACTGAAGGAAAAAATCGATCAAACTAGCCTGGGAGAAAATAAGAACAGATATCAATGTATATCTGTCGATCTGTCCGTGTTACAAACTTTATTTGAGAGGCCAATAAAGAAGTGAGGTTTGAGCAGTTTTGAATGATAGATCATATTGCGGATGCGTGGTTTCTATGGTGAAATCAAGGCTTTGATCAGTCCGTATACATAGGATTCAAATCAATGTTCCTTGGGGATTTTGATCTTATACCTAAAAATATAAGGCAGGTTGAAGCTACTTTTGTTGTTCTGCTTTAGCTATTTAAGTTTTTCGTGCCATACTATAATTTTATTTGCAATGTGAGTTGTCAATAGCACATAGGTAATTTAAAATGTCGAAAGAGGCAATGCATTACTTGCTCTCTTCCGACAATAGTACAAACAGTACGACTTTATTATAGCAAGAAATTTTTGTAGGAAATTAAACTATCTTATAAATAACATGATGCATATTAGGGAAAATATTGATAGCAAAATTTAAAAGCACGGGTAGTTATATTTTTTCTCAACTGAAATTCCTAGGTTTGCTACTAAAAGTATCTAGGTAGCACAAGGCCTCACGGGTCGCGGTTCTCACCACGTGGCAAATATAGTGTACATAAGCACAACCATAAATAGTCATGAAAATCTGATGTTATTTTTCTACCAAGAGAAGCACATGGCGATATGTTAATTAATAGAAACACGAAACATCATTTGAATTGGTTTGAAATCCATCGGCTATTTATTCATTTGAGTGCAACAAAATAATAAAAATACAGAAAAATTAGGTTTTCTCTAAATGAAGTTAATAGTTGTGTTTGAGCTCTGAGATGCAGTTACACGGGATAAGATATTAATTTAGTATACTGCAAAAAATATTGTTACCCTGAAAAAGCTTATTTAGTTACTATCTCGTTATTAACACTAGCTACATTAATATCTTTACTTTACTACGGATAAAACTATATATAGCCGATCATGTTAAGGCACAGTCGTCAGCTTAGCCCGCTCCACATCTCAGCTACGCTGTCATGCTTATGTGAGTTTTGCTTAAGCCGGCGTCACACATCCGTGTTTGTGCTAATCCTATTGCCTAGCACTATGCCCACAGCTCCACAGTCACGCCCGGTCGTATTTCTTTGTGACGCATGTCGTGCTTCATTTTGCTATAGGAAGACAGAGATGAAGTTATTATGCAAATGGGAGTATGGCAAGAACGAGTTAATACTATCCGGAAAGTTTGAGATTTGAAGGAAGAGCAGGCCCATAATTCTAGGCTTACAAACTTATACACCCCATCTTTGGAGGCTTTTGCCATGAGTGGAAGAAGTTCAAAACATTCTTCAGTAATTGTCAGATCATACCTGCACATGATTTGACTACAGTCTCAAGCAAATGTTCTTCTAGAAAGCAAGCATCCAAAGTAATTAACGAAAGAAAGACAGTTGGCTTACGCTCTTTCTATGTTTGACAAGATCACAAAGGTTTACTCAATCGGCGAGCAGTACAAAGCTGTAAAATGATTCAACGTCTACCACTTTAGTGTTGCCTTGCACGAACATCAGAATGTAACAGAGAGCGAAAATTTTACGATTTGAGGACAAGCCCACAAGCACCGTCACGGTGAGCTCCGGGTACACCACGCCCGCTCCTCCTTTCCGTCCTCCACATTCCCCAACCCTGCGCGCACAAAAGAAAACCATATCAGACAGTGACACGGACGCAAACTGCAAATCACACGCTTGTTGCGCTCGCCGCGGAGGAGGCCGATGCAGTCGTCGAGCAGCGGGGTGGAGGCCGGCATCCACAGGAATGGCACAGGCGGCGGCCATGAATTTCACCGAAGCTGACGATTGGACTCAAAGTAGAGCATTGGCACAACCAAGCAAGGAAGCATCACTAGCATGATCTTACAAACAGATATGCAGGAGAGCGAGTAGCGCGCTCGTGACCCAGAGGAAGCAGCCTCAGCTCGTTTCTCGGTGCCGCGTTCCTGCCTTCGCATTGGCACAACCCCACCCCCTACCGTTGCGGACACCGTTGCTGGACTCTCGATTTGACCCATGCATTAGCAGCGCGAGTATCTCTCCGCCCACCGCGTATGGCAGCGCCGTCGCCAGCCTAGTTGTGGTGGCTGCAGACGTTGACCCATCGTGTCCAGCCCGTCCTCACATAGCTCCGAGAAGGGCTGGCTCGCCGTGTCAAGACGAGGGGAACTGTGGAATCAGAAACATGGTGGGGGAGGAGGCGATGAGGGCATATCGACGCTAGAGAAGAGGCTGACGGGCTAGAGCGGTAGATCGGGCTCGGTCCGTGCAGCTCCACAACACACAAAGAATTTGCTTCCAAATATGCCGTCCTCGAAGTATTGCATGGTTGAGAGCGGCCGGGAGGATGACGGATGGTAGTATTTCAAATACGGCATGGACGCATGGTAGGGAAAGGTGCCGGGAGGACGACGGTGAGAGAGAAAGATTTGTGAGTGGAGGGTGTAGACTGAAGTTTTGTTTCATTATTTTTGTTTAGTTCCTTAAAACAAATCTTGTAAAAGAGTGAATACAACCGAGACAACTCTCAACATGGATTGATAGTTAAAAACAAATATATTTATCTATAAAAATTATTTGTGAATTCAACTTTGTCAATGTATCTATTTTTCGCTCTATCTACTTCAACAATACAATTATGATATTTGCAATTTCTTATATTTACATAAGAAGTTGTCATTGTAAAGTCTAAGCATATTTTTTCATTTTCAAATACAATATGTATTTGAGTTGAAAAATGCAATTCTCATCGTCAAATTGAAAAATGCGTATATTTAGAACCAGTACCACCACCACAGCCAATACACATGCTCAAGACAATTTTGCGTAATGCGAAAACTCTTTCACCTAGATCTGTCAAAGTGGA
Source organism: Stipa capillata (assembly GCA_019208055.1). Classification (NCBI taxonomy): domain Eukaryota; kingdom Viridiplantae; phylum Streptophyta; class Magnoliopsida; order Poales; family Poaceae; genus Stipa; species Stipa capillata. The sequence goes on along the minus strand of JAGXJF010002397.1, from coordinate 376,853 downwards.
GCTCGAGCCTCGACGCAGACTCAAAGAGCTCGACCAAACTCGATTGTCCACTATAGATGTATATACCGATATTAACTTGACTGGACTAGAAATCCCATCGTTTATCGTCCCGGCTCAAACGGTCAAACCCAACCAGCTCGTGTTTGGCCAAGCCCATAGCCCATAGCCCATATCCCATGGACCATAGCCCATAGCTTGTAGCCCATAGCCCACAGCTCATGGCCCATAGCCCATAGGCCATAGCCTGTAGCCCATGGACCATAGCCCATAGCCCATGGCCCATAGCCCGTAGCCCGTAGCCCATAGACCATAGCTCCATGACCAGAGCCCATCCTCCTCAACCCGGACCCATCGTCCCGCCCACGTCTCCGACCCGTCTCCCTCACGCCTTCATTCCTTTTGCGCCCCGCCTCTCCTTTCCCTCACCGCCGTGGACGCCCAAGACAACACGAAGGCGCCACCAGATAACCCCGCAGCCCACCACCGGACACACAGCTCCGCCGCTAGACCTCGCCGCGCCGCCGCATCCGAACCCTAGGCTCCAGGCTTAACCCTACCCCCCACTCCCACAACCCCGGAGTAGGCTGCGACGGCGGCGGCGGCGGCGGCGGCACGATGCTGTTCCAGGTGGGGAGGGCAGGGCGCGCGGCCCACCTTCTTCGAGATGTCCGCGGCGCAGCAGCTCCCCGCCAGCCTCCGCGCCGCGCTCACCTACTCGCTCGGGGTACGTGGGACATCGCCTCCCAGTCCTCCCGCCCCCTTAGCTCGCCTCCTCTCCGATTCGATCCGAATTTCTTTGCTCGTCGATCCGGTTTGGTTGATTACGTGGGTTGTGGTCGAACCACATGTGCGCGATTGTTATTACTGTTTGAATGATGTCTCTTCGCGCGGTTTATTGTAGTTATCTAGCTTGGAGATGATTGAAGAGTGTGAGTTCTGCTTGTTTCTGTGCTAGTCTTGGTTGATGTAGGCCACGGAGCATATTTAATCTATGCTAGCTTAGTTTTGCAATTGTGCAACTGGAGAAGTTGCTTCTGCCGCTGAAAGCTGGTATGAGACTATTAGAGTCTTTTGGGTCACATAACAATGTGGAAAGTGCTCGATACAGTGGCCAGAAAATACCCAAGCAGTGTTCACCAAGGCGCTAGGCTAGTCGGGCGGCAGACCAGCGCCTACCACTAATTGCCAATTAGGCGCGCCGAGATGAGATAAATTGGCTAGGCGGGGGGTGTTGCCCAGTTCCTAGGCGGGCTAGAAGGGCACCTTTTCGAACACCAAGATCATCACATGCAACAGGACTCCGAACATGAACATCTGACTAGGCACCTTAGTACATAAACAGCTGATGCATGGGTGCATGCTTGTTGCTGTTGGCTTTTGTGGTGACTAGTGATTTGATTTCTTCATGTCAATAGACAATCAGACATCTTAAGTTAATATTCTTTGGTTTCTTACCTGTGCATATAGCAATATGCTACGAATTTTCCTTGTTGTACTTGTTACCAACTGCAGCCTGCACTCAATTGATAGGTGTCTAGATTTAAGAAAGTCAATTGTGGTTTAATTTTATCTTAGACACGATGATTTGCATACTTTTTTCGTACATAACTATACAGATTCTTACATTTATCCGAAGAAAATATTTTTCTGCATTGATCACTTACTTTCTTTAGGATGGATTGCACATAGCAACATAGGAACTTTTTCTTGCAAAAACATACCTCCCAAAAGTTCGAGAGACAATTTACTATCCAGGCAATATGAGTGTTTCGCAGGCAGTTAAGTGTACCTTAACTAAGGGATGTTTGTGAAAGAGGTGCTAGAATATTGGAACACGACAATGTTATGTAAAACAGTTTTTGCTAATTCACAAAAAGTTGCGAGTTGTGACCAGCGCTTGTTGTTTTTCCAGTTGATGATTTCTCTCCTCGCAGAACTTATAACTATCTGTGTATTTAATTTTAGGTTCTCATTCCCCTTGTATAGATTGCTATTAACGATTATACTAGATTGCTATTAACGATTATACTTGCATTATTTGCAGGTCTTTGCACTAAGAAGGCCATTCTTGCATAAAGTTTTAGATTATGAAGATGAATTCTTTGCTTTGTTAATGGCTGTCCTTGAGTCGCACAGTCTACGATCAACAGGTTTTTCATCACAGTAGCATAGTTGCATAAGGCTCTTTTCCTTTGAAAAAAATAACCTTGTTTGCAACCTTCCTATTTAAAGAATGGAATGGAAATAAAGGAAAAGAGTGGGAAATATGTATGTAGTGATCTTGAGCTAAATTTTCTCTATTAAAATCAGCAAAATGCACATCATTGAGAAAGTAATTTCATACACCACTCTGTGTTAGATGTTTAAATGAGGGTACCCATTCATCTCTTAATCAGCCTTTCATTACCCTCGCCATCTCAAATCCTATTCATCAGCATTCCTTGTGATTCAGGCCAAATATGATGCTACTGCGGGTTAGTTGGTCACCACTACTTTAATTATCCAATACGACTAATCAACTATGCGATGGCATAGTAAACTTTTAAATTCGATGAATAGCTTCAGTTGGAATTACCCAATCCTACTATCCTACATGAATTAATTTTGCTTGTGGAATGGAACCATAGGTCTAACAAGTTTTGTTTGGTCAGTGGAATGGAATGACCCCCACCTTGGGACCAACTCATTCCACAAGTGAAAAAAATTACTAGGACTTGTGGAATGGGGCCATTCCACAAATATTCTGGATGATCCCCATGCTACTCCACAAAATATGTGCGTCCCGATCCACTTCAGGACAGACATGCTCATCCTAGCATGGGGCAACCTCCAAACCAAACAACCCCTTGGTGCTCCGTTAACCTATTTTAGCCTATTTGCGGACCCTGTGGTAGTGCAATGATATTATCCATGAAACAAGTCAATGAACAAACTTAAGTAAACATATTATTAGCTTGTTTGCATAGTGATTGTATTGATTATAACTGTCCTGCATATTCCCTTTCAGATGGTTCCTTTTCAGAGTCATTATATGGTCTCAGGCGGAGACCTGTTAAGGTTTCAGTGAAGAGTAGTCCTGGCTCAGAGTCCAGTGACAGAACGTATGACTCTGCACTAAGGAAGCGCCAGAAAACCCTCTCTGTTGTTTTTTTGGTATGATGTCCTTGGGCAGAGTTAAATTTGAAGTATTTGCTGCAATTTCCTGTTGGCTTTGTTTTGTCTTGGGTATACATAGTTTGACTTGTGCTGATTTTGCGACTGCTAGTCATATAAGCAACTACCACCAAAGCTCTACTAAATTCATCAAATTTGGGATCTCATGGGTTGAAACTCTTAGAAACAAAACTCATCGCATATTAACCCCTCTTGTGATCTTGTAAGTGATCCTGCAATGTTCTAGTATGCGCCATGAGCTACTCTTTTATTTCGAGCTGACTTGTTTATCAACATTTGAGAGCACCACCTGGGTTATTTGATGTCATTAGCATTTCTACAATACGAGCATTTCTACAATACGAATATCCATGTGTCCTTTGCTTAGTTACTGGCCCTGGCACTCTTATTGGATTCCCGAGTGCAGTGTTTTCCTTTTTCGTATTTTTAAAGGAAGCCTAGAAGCTGAGGCTCAGATAAGAATTATCGCCTTCAATCTCCGATCATGCTGCTGGTTTTTTCTTTTCCGCTGATGCTGTTGGTTATGATATTTGCCATCTAATTGCTTCTTCGGGTGTAGTCAACTTCGATGAAGACATATAATATTTCTATTTGTTTTTATTATACACTGCACTGCTGATTATTGGTCCATGTCCTGCTTGCAGGCAATTCAGCCTCAATTTCTTAATGTACTTCTTTTGATGTGCTTCGGATGCAACTTTATTTACCTTAGCATCTCAATGTCAAAATATGACTTCTTGCTTTACTCAATTACCCTTATTGTTTGAAGTTGTGATTTTCTGCTTTATAATACACTTCCAAGCTTCATCAATAGCCCATGTACATATGCATATATTGCAACAATAAACAACAACAACAACCAAGCCTTTTGTCCCAAGCAAGTTGGGGTAGGCTAGAGATGAAACCCAATAAAAATTGCATGAGCCAAAAGGTAAAGGAAAAAAAGCTTAAAAAGAATATTATGGTTTGGGCACGTGGGTCGCTAATTTCCACACGGTTCTATTTAGAGATAAATCTTGGATACATTCCAATCTCTAAAGTCTCTTTTTACTGCCTCCTCCCATATCAACTTTGGTCGTCCCCTGCCCCTTCTAGTATTGTCGATAGATCTTAGAATATCGCTATGCACTAGTGCTTCTGGAGGCCTCCGTTGGATATGTCGAAACCATCTTAGTCGATGTTGGACAAGCTTCTCTTCAGTCGGTACCACCCCTACCCTATCACATATATCATCATTTTGAATTCGATCAAACACATCTAGCAGATAAGTGTCAACACATCTAGCAGATAAGTGTCACAGAGATGCGTATGCTACGGTGGATTTATGAACATCTGTATATATTGTGCCATTGTCAAATTCAACCATCTTTTTCATTGTCTTATTAACATAAGTAGATAATATATGTAAACTGATATAGAAAAATATGTATAGCAATTTTCTTCTATGTAATGATGAAATATCTCTATTCTGGACTATTTCTTCTATTTATGTTAAACTGTTCTAAGTCTGTACAGGTTGTTTTACCATATTTCAAGTCAAAGTTGCAGTCTTTATATAACAAAGAAAGGGAAGCAAGGTTGCAGGCAAGCCTTTGGGATCAAGGTGAGGTTAGATTTGATGAAGCTGGCTTGTATTAGATCAACAAGCGGAGACTTCTCAAGCACAAGTTGAAACTACAATTGGAGAAGTGTCAAATGTGACACGTGTTAAGAAGAATTTTGCAGCACTAATAGGTGTTTGCTATCCATGGATTCATGCGACCAATGAAGGTTCATCCACTACTCATATGCCTAAAAATCTTGTATAAATCATAGGTTGCTCCTAAACTTTGTTCTGTAGCTAATGATTTTGGGTGCTTATTTCATTCGTATCTAAGACCATTAAAAGAACTCCAATCAGTTCCACTTTTGCAATTGTTTTGTTACTTTTGTATGATCTGCTTTTTCTTGGCTCACCTATTACTTTGCAATGTGATTATGTGAGTAGACTTTGTTCCATTTGTCCAGCTAAAAAATTCCTTACATTTGTGTAAGCAAAATAATTGTGCATTGCTCTCTGTTTCATCTAGGTGACATAAATTTAACTTACAGTCCTATATTGATTTGTAGGCCTTCATTTGCTTACCAGTTGCTGTATCTGTTGGATGCTACTGCATTTATAGTCCAGGACTTCATGTGCTTGGGCTTCATGTTTGTCGCGCTACTGGAACAAGAACTGGTATAATACTTACCAATTTGTGTTAGCGTATTTATTACTGGTTAGCACAATATACACGGAAGCATACTTCAGATCTTATTGTCATGATACATACATCTTCTCTACTCTGTTACATTGGATTTTCCTTACTGATAACCATCCTTTTTAATCAAGGAAGCAAGATGAGAAAATGCATTTAGTGTTTTCCATTTTTGGATATGTTTATTCTGCTGACATGTTTTGTCTTGACAAAGTAGATGGATTCATCTTCTAGGATATCAAGGATTAGAAATCGTGAACTCGAGAGACTTCGTGGTCCTCCATGGTTGAAGGTAGGAAAGGACTGGCCACTACTGATTGCTTACAAGTATGATCTGTCTAGTCATAACTCATGACAAGAGTTTTTTATGTGATCTCTGCAGGCTGTGCAAAGGGTGTTCCTTAGTTGTATGTACACGACTCTAGATTATGCACAAACTGGTTTGATTGCTGCAGTCTTCTTTTTCAAGGTCAGCTCAAGTTTCTGCGCAACCTAAGAGAATAAGATTTCATGGTTCTCACACTTAATATAAAGTGTCCACAGATGAACAGTATAGGTAGAATTGTTTAATATTTCTTATATGAATACTTGGATCTAAACTTCCTGTTATGAATATGTACGTGGTTGTCTTTGCATAATCTCTTAATGTGTAAAATTTCATGCATCTCTCTGTGGTAGATGCAGTGTGACGCAAAACATGATCCCACTGTAGAACCACACTTAATTTTCTCTTTCTGGTGATCTTATCTAGATGATGGAGTGGTGGTATCAATCTGCTGAAGAAAGAATGTCAGCTCCGACTGTATATCCTCCACCCCCTCCTCCACTACTACCAAAGGTATTCCTTCTGTATAGTTGTCAATGTTTGCAAAAGGCTACTACTATTCTCTGACATCTGAGTGCCAATCCCTTACGTCATCTTTGTGAGGCGGATCAGTGAAAACATGGTGAGCAGAACACTTGGTTTTGCAACTATGTTGTTGCCTTGTTAGCTTTATAGTATCTGTGGCCTTAATCGTTATTTATGGTTACAGTTTGATATGGGCCTTTTATCATTTTCGTCAGGTTGCTAAAGATGGACTTCCCTTACCACCTGACAGGACGTTGTGCCCTCTGTGCTGCCAGAAGCGCAATAACCCCTCTGTTCTTTCTGTTTCTGGTTTTGTGTTCTGCTACAGTTGCATATTTAAGTCTGTCTCTCAGGTAGATTATTCTACTATACCAGCCATTAGAAGAAGCCTATTTTTCTGTCTACCAGCTCTGCTAATATGACATGTTGATTGTGTTGCTCTACAGCATAAAAGATGCCCTGTTACATTGATGCCTGCTACTGTTGAACAAATCAGGCGCCTCTTCCATGATTTGTAGTTTGAATAGACATTACCATTTCTACTTCGTGAAGACCAGGACGAAGCCAGTTAATACAAATCATACTTCACAGCCGTCCACTTTTGTCAAGAACGACGGGGAACTCAGCTTCGGTCTCTCCTTTTGACACTCAAGATATGGACACCACAGATGCTGTTGATTATTCTCCCTTTAGGAAACTTTATGTCCACACAGCTCTGCATCTTTTTTGTTGTCTGCTGAATTTATAGGCAAAATAAGTTCTATTCAAGAGATTTAAGTTTCGGTCTATAATTACTGTTATTGTTAGGTGATTACTGAGCTGATTTATTTAGACGGGGGAGACTGCTGGCAGAGTTACCCACTGAGGTCCTTGTCCACTTGCATGCAATTTGAAGCCATGTAAAGGTTGCATTTGTCCTTTTTTTTGTTTCTGTAAAAATTTGACTGTAATTCTGATATAAACCTGTTACAACGTGTTTACTATTACCTCCCTTTGATCATGATTTTTCAAATTATGGATGGACCACAAGCCCTTCACTTTGTTCTTTGCTAATTCTAGAGTTGGTCCTACTGTCCTGTCATATTGACCTCCTTCCAATTCAATGGCCTAGATAGAATTATCAGACCTGAACGAAACCCGAACGAAACCCTAGTGGCCAGTGGAGAAGAAGAGAAAAGCAACCACCGTTTTTTCACCGGTGTTTCCGCCGGTACCCTCGCCCTAGGTGGCCGATTAGGCGTTAGTAGGTGGGGGAAACCTTGGATCAACACTTGATATGTAGATTAGGTTCTTAGGTTGGTGGCTGCGAGCCGATGGTGGAGGCGATGGTGTCGTATGAAATGAAGGTTTCCCTATTTTATCCCATTATGTGGTGGTCACGGCTGGTGCTGGGGGTCAGTGGTGTTTTTGTCCCATGGATCAACAACTCCCGATTCGACATATTGTTGTCTGGCGCCTCGATCTGATTTGCTGGTGATGGCAGCGATGGTGGTGTTTCGTTCTCTTGGTCTTCTTCTCTAATGATCTGGCAACAAAGCAACAGTTTGGTATCAGCGGTTTGGCATCCTGCCATATGAGGGGCATGTTCTTGACCACAGTGTGTTTATCGGTATTAGGTTTCCACCTCTTGGAGCGAACGGCTCATGCTGCTCTTTAAAACATTTAGGGTTAGTCAGGCTTCTCCAAGTTGTATCTTCTATAGTTTTTCACCAGAGCCATGAAAGAACATTGAGATATGAAGAGCGGAGCTGGATACAATGACTTTAGAATACTTCGATCTGCCTTTTGTTTTTACCAAGGAGCTCTGTTGCTTTGTTTATTTTGGTTTCTTCAAGTTAGTATGTTGCTCAAAAAAACAAGAAAAACTTGGCTTACTAGTTATAACTGTTATCTCTTATACTTGAATATTAATGTGGATTAGATATGTAAAAGAAAATATTTAACGTTTATGAATCATCAATACTTCAATATGAATCCAGTGAATCACAAATTAAGTATGCCGTCGATGCGCGCATGGTATTTTCATAAGCGCATTTTCCGCAACGTGTATTTTTCTCTTTTTCTAGAATCACATGTGCACTTTCTTTCTTAAAAAGAGACCGTGAAATTCATCCGTTCCAGAGTCCGACAAGCTTAAATAACATTTGTTGAGAGATGACAAACTTAAATAACTGGGCATTTATGTCCCAGCCCATGAAGAATCCAACACAAACTGGACCGAAGCCCAGATAAAACCCTCAACCCTCAAGCACTTGCGTCCACTTCTCCAAAGTCCAATTCCCCACACGCCGAAACCATCTTCCCCTTCCTCTCCCTTCGGCGGCTGCTGCTCCCCTCTCTCGCTGCGGCTCTCGCGACTCCTTTCCAACCCTCGAAAAGCTAAGGCGGCGGCGCGTCATGGCGGAGGTCGAGGCGGCGGTTCCGGTGGCGGCGGTGGCGGAGACCCCGGAGGTGACGCCCGCCGAGGGCGACTCGGGTGCGGGGGCGGCGAACGCGCCGCACAAGCTGCAGAGGCAGTGGACCTTCTGGTACGACATCCAGTCCAAGCCCAAGCCCGGCGCCGCCTGGGGCACCTCGCTCCGCAAGGGATACACCTTCGACACCGTCGAGGAGTTCTGGTGGTACGTGCGAGCGCTGCTGCGCCCTTCCATGCCCGCCCGATTCTATCGGATCTGATCTAGATGCTGTGTTGGTTCCTGTCCAGTAGTTGCTGTGCGCATTTCAGTGGTTATTTGGTGGGGATTTTTGGTCGGGCAGATCGGGTTCTAGGTCACCTTACGTCGACAAATCCTATAACGATTAGGTGGTAAAATTATTAGGTTATTTCGAAGATATATTTGTTGATTATATATATGATTGACTTCTATAACCTTCAAATTTGATTATTGCCCTGCATCGCTGCCGGATTGCTTGTGGCTGATGTTTTTATTGTAAGCTGTGTTCTGATATTTAGGGAGGGTCTCGTGAGATGTCGTTAATATTGGTTTGAACTTAGAGGTTAACTCTGGAATGAAGTATATGATATTCCTTTCTGCAGCTGATAGGGGACTATATTCTTTGTTACGACGTAACAATAATCCCATAAATCTTAACAGCAGTTGCTAATTATGTTAAACTTCCCAATACGGAATTGTTAGGGGCTGGAAAAAGCTGTAGCCCAACCAAACAGCCAGCTTTTCAGCAGCTGTTTGAAAAAGCTGCCTTCTGTCAGCTTTTTGCAATGTACTGAAGCTTCTGTGCTCATTTTCCAAAATGCTGTAGATGGTTTGGATCAAGCAAAAACCATATGTTCACTTTCCCACAACCACCACAGCTTTTCCAAACAGCCAGTCAACAGCAACATTGACAACAGCCACAACCCAACCAAACAGGCCTTTACTCTAAATCAGCTATCGATACCTCTACCTGTGCTTTCGCCAGCTCGAGCAAACCATCTAGTCTTATACATAATAAAGTGTCTTATCTAACTTCTTCTGAAGGATTGTTTGCCTGGGAAACCTTTTCATCAGTAAAATATATGGGAAATGTCTGAGAGACTATCTAAATCTCAACATGAGCACACTATACATCGTTGTTGTTTATTGTTTAGTTTGCATGGCCCTTATTCATATCTCACAATAAGCAGAATTTTGATGTTATTAATCAACCATGGGGTTGGGCGCTGGTGGTGTGAAAAATTGAACCTGGATAAAGTTTTTGTTGGTTCCACGATCTAATCATAGCTAAAATTCCTAGATTGTTCTGATAATTGGAGCAATTGTTCAGGCTCAGTCCCAGCCGTTTCTTAGTTTTGTTCTGTGCACTCGCACTCTGTACTGTTGGTGTTTTCCTTCATGGAAATGGGGGGAAGCCGTGCTATTCAAAAAAATTATCTGACAATAAAAAAAGGGTTATTTTTTAGACTTAATAGTTATAACATCTCTTTGTGGGCCCTGAATCTTGATATTCCAAGAGTATGAGTATCAAATACACGAGATTATGTTGTGCTGGGACTTAGAAATCAAATTTCTGTATTCTGCTATGGTAATTGTTTACTGCATTCATTCTTCCTATTTTGTCTTGGATGTTATCTACTTTGATTTTCCTATGTATTTCTATATGCTCAAATGATTTCTTTAACCTCTTTTTTGTTTCTTGCTGCAGCTTGTATGATCCTGGATAAAGTTTTTGTTGGTTCCACGATCTAATCATAGCTAAAATTCCTAGATTGTTCTGATAATTGGAGCAATTGTTCAGGCTCAGTCCCAGCCGTTTCTTAGTTTTGTTCTGTGCACTCGCACTCTGTACTGTTGGTGTTTTCCTTCATGGAAATGGGGGGAAGCCGTGCTATTCAAAAAAATTATCTGACAATAAAAAAAGGGTTATTTTTTAGACTTAATAGTTATAACATCTCTTTGTGGGCCCTGAATCTTGATATTCCAAGAGTATGAGTATCAAATACACGAGATTATGTTGTGCTGGGACTTAGAAATCAAATTTCTGTATTCTGCTATGGTAATTGTTTACTGCATTCATTCTTCCTATTTTGTCTTGGATGTTATCTACTTTGATTTTCCTATGTATTTCTATATGCTCAAATGATTTCTTTAACCTCTTTTTTGTTTCTTGCTGCAGCTTGTATGATCAGATTTTCCGTCCAAGTAAGTTGACAGGAAATGCTGATTTTCATTTATTCAAGGCTGGGGTAGAACCAAAGTGGGAAGATCCAGAGTGTGCAAATGGGGGCAAATGGACTGTGGTATCTAGCAGAAAGCCCAATCTTGATACCATGTGGCTGGAAACGGTTCGTTTCTCTAATTTTGATATTTGATTTGATCAGAACCTCAGAAGTGCTTTAGAGATCTAGCATAGTTTCTGTTGCTTTATCTGGCTTCCAAAGTTCCTACCAGTGAAATCCTTTTGACTAACTTCATAAACATGCAGTTGATGGCTCTGATTGGAGAGCAGTTCGATGAAAGCCAGGAAATTTGTGGAGTTGTTGCTAGTGTCCGCCAGAGACAGGATAAGCTTTCATTATGGACTAAGACCGCCAGTAATGAAGCTGTTCAGGTTTGTTTTGAAAAAAACATTCTGCAAATAAGCCTCACTGGTGGTTCTATTGTGTGCATCTCAATGTTTTGGTTCAGATTTTGATGAATTGAGACATTCATAATCTGTAGTCTAAGTGCTTTTTCTACAGTCAACCATCAATGTGCAGCTAGTTTTATGGATTATTTGAGGTGACGTAATTATAATTTGTAAATAACCCACATCAAAGCACTATGTAGACTATAAATTTGTAAGATGAACATGCCTGTAGCCACTATGGATTTATGAGAATTGGATAAAAAGGTGCTCTTAAGCTTTTCCTCTAGGAAAAGCACTAAAGCAAACACTTAGTAATTACTAAGCTACTTAACAAATCCTGGTGTTCTTATTTAGTATGGATTTTAACACTCCCTATTTTTACCTATGCATTCAAAATACTACATCATGTGTGGTTTCTTTTTCTGTTTTGTGCAATATAACTAGACCAAGTTTTAAGGATTTCGTTTCTTTCCAATGCATATAGATAAATAAGAATGGGTTCCCCTACCATTGATATGGCAAACGCTTAGGCCCGAGGCTGTAACTCTTGAAATGTTGCTGTTTTAGCATATACAGATGGTATCAACTCACCGTTTTGAGTTCACCCATTTCTTTGTCATGCAGGTCGACATTGGCAAGAAATGGAAGGAAATTATTGACTACAATGACAAGATGGTCTACAGCTTCCATGTATGCCTTCAGACTGTTTTAGTTGTCTCAAATAGCGTATTCTGCCTTAGGCACTTGCAAATGCAAATTAAAGTATGTGCACAGCTAACTTTATTAGGATATCACTCGAATGCAGGATGACTCCAGAAGCCAGAAACCAAGTAGAGGTGGACGATACAACGTGTAAGGCGCACATCAAGAAGATCACAGCTTGGATAAGTGTCCGTGTAGTATTCTGTCAAGATTGGCGTCTGCTTTTGAGACAGCCTAAGCTAATGTTGTCTGAGGCAATTTTCCGATCTATTTTGTTGTTTTGCTCTCTGATAGCTTATGTAAGAGATACAGAGATGTCGAAGATTTTGTCACTGAATTTTCCTCGTAATATGCCTTGATTTTAACAACCCAGAGGAGACATGACATTGTGAGATGCTTCCATGACAGTCATACTTCACGCCGTACAAATGCTTACCGATTCACACCCACACCAGCACAACACATTTGTGGGCGTTCGGGAATCCGACAAAATGGTTTTGAAGCTCTAAGTTGACACTTGACGCTATGCTAACAAGTGGGCGAACCCAAGCTAATATGATTGGTTTAACCAACTATTTTCTCTTGCTCTTCCCTGTTTTTGTAATATTTTGCCTACATAAGAGAAAGTTTTTGATCTTTGCCCTGTTTTGTAGAATCGAACTTTGGGCCAATGAATCATCTCTTCTTTTCCTCTCTAGTAAGAGGGAGCGTCGGTGCGCTCCTACAAGTTGGTTCTCCTTTCCTACACGCGCGATTGGATTTCATTTCACCTGAGATGGAGCGATTGGATTTCATTTCACCTGAGATGGCTCTCCAACCATCTGCCATTTATACACGCACTGACTTGACGCTCACTCACACGACCTCCTCCAACTCTCGCCATCCCACCAGAAAAAGGCTGAGGCCTCACCGCGAACCACCCGTACACCGACGTCTCAATTCACCGCTTGCTTCATCCATAGCCTTCCTGGGTTTCTGTTCCATCAAGAACACGACGGCAATTTTTCTGGGTCTTTTGCTTCAAGAACACTGCGAGTCCGCGACATTTCCCTCGCACCTACGAGCAGATGCAGATGCAGATGCAAACGCATTGCTTTCCAAGAGATCCATGCTGTGCCTGCCTCCCTGCCGTGCCTTGGCTTGTGCTCTAATCAAAGCCGGACTCACCACCCCACGGTTGGTGACAGACGCCGCCCCGCCACCTTACCGCGCGCTCGCGCTCACCTCACGTCTGCTATATCACCTAGCCTCCTCGTTGTCCATGTCCCTTCACCGATACCTCACCCCCTCCTCCTCCTCCACCACCTCCTCCTGCGCGCTGCCGTCGCGGTGTCGCGCGCCACCATGGACGCCGCGAGCGGTGGCCTCGAGCCGAAGGCGAGGGTCGTCCGGAGCGCCGCCGACGCCAAGAAGTGCCGCGCGTGCGGCGACGACGTCGGCGTGAGGGACGACGGCAGCCCGTTCGTGGCGTGCGCCGAGTGCGCGTTCCCGGTGTGCAGGCCGTGCTACGAGTACGAGCGCAGCGAGGGCACGCAGTGCTGCCCCCAGTGCAATACCCGCTACAAGCGTCACAAAGGTGATCAGCAGCACGCTCGTCCATCGATCAATGTCATCACTCACAAGCATCCTGCTTAGGAAGTTCGTAGAATAAGGTTGCAATTTGATACAGTTTTGACAGATTTTGCTGTGATCTCGCTTCTCGCAGGGTGCCCAAGGGTGGAAGGGGACGAAGAGGACGGCGAGATGGACGACTTCGAAGAGGAGTTCCAGATCAAGAGCCCCAAGAAGCCTCACGAGCCTGTCCCATTCGACGCGTACTCGGTGAGATCACTGTGCAATGTTTACGAGTTCATTCGAAGAACCAACTATCTCTGTGAAACTGACGCGAAAATGCCTTGCAGGAGAACGGGGAGCAGCCGGCGCAGAAGTGGCGACCGGGCGGCCCGGCGATGTCCTCCTTCGGTGGAAGCGGTTAGTGCAGAACAAAATCCGACCAACAGCACAGAGCAGAACACTCCATTTTGTTTTTACTGCTCCTGTATATTGTTGATCTCGCGTTCTTGCGAGAGAGTCATCTGAAGATGAGTGTCTGGCGTGTGATTTGCAGTGGCTGGCAAGGAGCTCGAGGCGGAGAGGGAGATGGAGGGGAGCATGGAGTGGAAGGAGAGGATCGACAAGTGGAAGACCAAGCAGGAGAAGAGGGGCAAGCTCAACCGCGATGACAGCGACGAAGACGACGACAAGAACGACGACGAATACATGCTGTAAGCCCCCACGCCTTCGCAAGATTTTACTTGTGGCGACAAAATAAATTTTGATTTGAAATTGAGCCGGTGACTAACGTCGAAACAAAATGATGGATGCGCAGGCTGGCGGAGGCACGGCAGCCTCTGTGGCGGAAGGTGCCGGTGCCGTCGAGCAAGATCAACCCGTACCGCATCGTGATCGTGCTCCGCCTGGTCGTGCTCTGCTTCTTCCTCCGGTTCCGCATCATGACGCCGGCGAACGACGCCGTGCCGCTGTGGCTGGTGTCCGTCATCTGCGAGCTCTGGTTCGCGCTCTCCTGGATCCTTGACCAGCTCCCCAAGTGGTCGCCGGTCACCCGGGAGACGTACCTGGACCGCCTCGCCCTCCGCTACGACCGCGACGGCGAGCCCTCCCGCCTCGCTCCCATCGACTTCTTCGTCAGTACGGTGGACCCGCTCAAGGAGCCCCCCATCATCACGGCCAACACCGTGCTCTCCATCCTCTCCGTCGACTACCCCGTCGACCGCAACAGCTGCTACGTCTCCGACGACGGCGCCTCCATGCTCTGCTTCGACACCCTCTCCGAGACGGCCGAGTTCGCGCGCCGGTGGGTGCCCTTCTGCAAGAAGTTCGCCATCGAGCCCCGCGCGCCCGAGTTCTACTTCTCCCAGAAGATCGACTACCTCAAGGACAAGGTGCAGCCGACGTTCGTGAAAGAACGGCGCGCCATGAAGAGGGAGTACGAGGAGTTCAAGGTGCGGATCAACGCGCTGGTGGCGAAGGCGGAGAAGAAGCCGGAGGAAGGGTGGGTGATGCAGGACGGCACGCCGTGGCCCGGGAACAACACGAGGGATCACCCCGGGATGATCCAGGTGTACCTGGGCAGCCAGGGCGCGCTGGACGTGGAAGGGCACGAGCTGCCCCGGCTGGTTTACGTGTCGAGGGAGAAGCGGCCAGGGTACAACCACCACAAGAAGGCCGGCGCCATGAACGCGCTGGTGCGGGTCTCGGCGGTGCTCACCAACGCGCCCTTCATCCTCAACCTCGACTGCGACCACTACGTGAACAACAGCAAGGCGGTGCGGGAGGCCATGTGCTTCCTCATGGACCCGCAGCTCGGGAAGAAGCTCTGCTACGTCCAGTTCCCGCAGCGCTTCGACGGCATCGACCTCCACGACCGCTACGCCAACCGCAACGTCGTCTTCTTCGACGTAAGCAAGCTCTCTCCATCTCCATGAACCTTCCTCTCTCTCGATCGCTCTCTTCGAGGCAACGGCTTATGATGGTGTTGTTGGGTTGCAGATCAACATGAAGGGGCTGGATGGGATTCAGGGGCCGGTGTACGTGGGGACGGGGTGCGTGTTCAACAGGCAGGCGCTGTACGGGTACGACCCGCCGAGGCCGGAGAAGAGGCCGAAGATGACGTGCGACTGCTGGCCGTCGTGGTGCTGCTGCTGTTGCTGCTTCGGGGGAGGGAAGCACCGCAAGTCCAAGAAGGACAAGAAGGGCGGCGGCGATGGTGACGTCGAGGAGCCGCGGCGCGGGCTGCTGGGGTTCTACAAGAAGCGGGGCGGCAAGAAGGACAAGCTCGGCGGCGCCGCCCCCAAGAAGGGGTACCGGAAGCAGCAGCGCGGGTTCGAGCTGGAGGAGATCGAGGAGGGGATGGAGGGGTACGACGAGCTGGAGCGGTCGTCACTCATGTCGCAGAAGAGCTTCGAGAAACGGTTCGGGCAGTCGCCGGTATTCATCGCCTCCACGCTCGTCGAGGACGGAGGCCTCCCCCAGGGCGCCGCCGCCGATCCCGCCGGACTTATCAAGGAGGCCATCCACGTCATCAGCTGCGGCTACGAGGAAAAGACCGAGTGGGGGAAGGAGGTAAGCCATCAAGCCAGCTGATGAATCAACTATCACTTTCTTTCCTAAACAAAAAAGGACGAAACATTTTTGCACCAGCCGGGAATCGAACCCGGGTCTGTACCGTGGCAGGGTACTATTCTACCACTAGACCACTGGTGCTTGTTGATCCTGTGTTCCTCACATCATTTTTCTTCTGTGGTGTACAGATTGGGTGGATCTACGGGTCCGTGACGGAGGACATCCTGACGGGGTTCAAGATGCACTGCCGGGGTTGGAAGTCGGTGTACTGCACGCCGACGCGGCCGGCGTTCAAGGGGTCGGCGCCGATCAACCTGTCGGACCGGCTCCACCAGGTGCTCCGGTGGGCACTGGGCTCCGTGGAGATCTTCATGAGCCGCCACTGCCCGCTCTGGTACGCACTACGGCGGCCGCCTCAAGTGGCTCGAGCGCTTCGCCTACACCAACACCATCGTCTACCCCTTCACCTCCATCCCCCTCGTCGCCCTACTGCACCATCCCCGCCGTCTGCCTCCTCACCGGCAAGTTCATCATCCCCACACGCTGAACAACCTGGCGAGCATCTGGTTCATCGCGCTGTTCATGTCCATCATCGCGACGGGGGTGCTGGAGCTGCGGTGGAGCGGGGTGAGCATCGAGGACTGGTGGCGGAACGAGCAGTTCTGGGTGATCGTGGCGTGTCGGCGCACCTGTTCGCCGTCTTCCAGGGCTTCCTAAAGGTGCTCGGCGGGGTGGACACCAACTTCACCGTCACCTCCAAGGCCGGCGCCGATGAGGCCGACGCCTTCGGGGAGCTCTACCTCTTCAAGTGGACTACCCTGCTGGTCCCACCCACAACGCTCATCATCATCAACATGGTCGGCATCGTCGCCGGCGTCTCCGACGCCGTCAACAACGGGTACGGTTCCTGGGGCCCGCTCTTCGGCAAGCTCTTCTTCTCCTTCTGGGTCATCGTCCACCTCTACCCGTTCCTCAAGGGGCTTATGGGAGGCAGAACCGGACCCCCCACCATCGTCGTGCTGTGGTCCGTCCTCCTCGCATCCATCTTCTCTCTCGTCTGGGTCAGGATCGATCCCTTCATCGCCAAGCCCAAGGGACCCATCCTCAAGCCATGTGGAATCCAGTGCTGAGCTGAGCTTCTGTCGATCGATCAATGGCTGGCACGCACACACGCGCGCGATTGCATGCGCTTTTGGGACGTTTTATGTTTGACTTGCTTATTTTGTGTACAAGTTTTGGGATCAAGTGAGATGAAGTGTTCATTAATTGGGGATTAAAGTCGTAAGAGTTGTTCCGGAGATTATATTCGAATCTAAGGACATTATTCTGCATTTTAGCGAGCAACTGTGTCAGATTTACACAATTACACTAGCTATGTGTTTAGCGCTCGATTAAGCACTTCTTCTACATATCTAGCGTTGCCCCATGATTGGGTCAATAATGTGAAAGTATGTGCCAAGCCGTCCAAGTGTAAATATGCATCAAAGCACGCCAATGATTGTCCCAATGAAGTTCAAAATTATGGCAAAGATGCGCTACCAGGTGACAATGTGAAGCGTAAATATGTGTTAAACCCCGATCACAGTTCGTCTTGTGTTGTTTGCTACTAGATAGTTTTGAGCTCCGACTATCCCACGATATAGAAAAAATTTATTCTAATTTATTTTATCTATAGTCCAAAACAACTATATTATGATTGAGAAATTTGCTTCCCTACCTATCGCCTGCAGGTCTTAAGCGGCAACCCGTTGGCAACCGTCCGATGGAAGAAGAAGAAGAAGAAGACGAAGAGGGAGAAGCCTCATTGGCGACGGGGACGGTGACGAGCTCGAGACAACAATGGGCATCCAGGGGCTAACCAGCGGCTAGATAGGTAATATCTGGGCCCTCGGTGCTAGAGGGAGCTCTTGATCAAGGTTTTGGTGTTGGTGGACGGCTAGATCTAGGGGGAGGCGGCGTTTGATGATGGAGCGGGATGAGGAAGAAAGGCAGGAGATGAGGATGCAAAGGCGAGCCGAAGTCGGTGGAGATGGAGCGGCAGAGCGACGACCTGTTGGCAGGAGGAAGCATGCGATGAAGAAGAAGGGAGGGAGTCTCTTCTGGTCTCTCTCACCCCACCCGACAAATTCTTGGCATGGATCCTGCCCCCTGATTTCATCCTTGTACAATCATGCTGGATGTCTCGTACACATTGAGCCCATTTCCTTTTGGAAACCAATCCATGAGACCGATTTTCTACCCTTGAAAATATGCTACTCTTTAGATCCAACATTAGTTCGTACTTTGAAATTCGCATATATATGATTTTATACTATGTAGCACTATACACTCTGCATGAACTAATATATATCTAGGTCATATTAATCTATTTTCCTGCGATGAACTAATCAGTATGTATCTTGTACTAATTTATTTCCATGTATATTTGACGCTTTAGATTTACTTTATTAAAATGTGAATGAAGATATGCTATAATAATGAGGAGGAGGGTGACATTGCCTCCAGAGGTAGAGACGTATCTCCCTAATTACATATTACACCGAACAATTACACGAGACAAACCAATCAAATAACTGGACTTGCTCTCCATGTCACAAGGGAGTTTCCAATGGTCAAAATCAGCATATGTCACATATATTACATGTTTGCACAATGTGTTTATTACATATAGTCCAAACCAGTCAAATCATATTATTTTATTTCACATATATTACTTGTCTTTTCCCGTTGCACCGTGTGGGAGATGTTGCATAAATATGAAAAGAGAAACTGCTAATAAGTATTCGGTTTTCACTTTAAAAAGTGTTTAAATTGTTCATCCATATAATCTTTTTAATAAGATAAAAAGATGAGAGGTGTAGACCTATTGCTTAGAGATTTGCAGTGACCGGACGGCTCTTGAAAATCTGACACGCACACAAATACAATGATGGATCGTAATTCAACATGCACACAAATTATCGTTGAGAGTTTGCATCGAGCGGTGGCAATTAAAGGTTTTAGAGAGGGTACGACGCGACTGCTCGCTGTTTCGCCAGCGCATGTTCGTCCATGACTTCCACTTTATCTACATCATCCGCAACACAATTCAACTTGGTCCATAACATCCACTCTGTCTACAACATCCTCTTCGTCCGCTTCGTCTATCACAACGCCTCTTCTTCCAAAAGTGAGTATGCTCCTACGACCATGTTCACTTTTCTTTTGTCAATAGTTGCCATGCTAGCAGGAATGTCTAGTGTAGATATGCTTGATTGCTTGTTGGTAACTACTAGCATGTCTAGGATATTCGTGCCATGTTCACACGTTTATTTCAATATTATAGTCATGATTTATACATGGATTAAATAAACCCAAAAGTGCTAATTTTTCTAATAATTACTACTACCTCTGTTCAGAAGTTGAAGTGTACCTTTGTTCAGAAAATAGTTGAAGTGTTAGAAAGCATACAGTCAAACTTTTTAAACTTTAACTACAAATTGTTTTAAAATATTTAAATGACGAGGTAAAATTAATATCATTAGATATATAAAATATAAATTTTTATAACTTTTTAATAATACAGTCAAAAGAAAAATTAGAGATACGTTACTCGCTCCATCCACAAATGTAAGGCGTGCACGAAATTTTAGTTCAACTTTGACCAACAATTAAGCCAATAACATTGAATTAGATAATACAATAGTGATACCATTTGAAAATACGTTTGATATGAATTCAGTGATACCACTACTATATCATATAATTCAATGGTATTTGTTTAATTGTTGATCAAAATAAACCTAAAATTTCGTACACGCCTTACATTTGTGGACGAAGAAAGTAATATCTAGGCTATTTACAAACGGACGGATAGTTCTCTTCGTTGTGATACGAGTGATGCTACCTGTATGTAGTACTATCCTATTCTTGGTACGTTCTAAGTCGTTCAACTTTCTTTCGTTTTGAGTGCGTGTGATACTGGAAAGGCATGTTGTACTCAAACTGTGCTTGGGTCTTTGGACAATTTTGCTCCTCATCTGGTGCACTTCTGTCAGTGGTAGCTTGCTTTGCTGTATGCTTTCACAAGTAGTTCGCAAATGCGCATGATAGCTGATGGGGTAATTAATCTTTGTGCTGTGCTCAAGTTGTTATGGAGTTGTGGTCATCGTTTTCATACTTTTCTGAGCCATCTTCAGAACAGAAGGCCACCTTCAGAAGGAAAAATAGATTAGTTCCAGATTTTTGTGCTCTGGCGAACTAAAGCTGGATCTAAATCCTTGTGTACCACTGCTCTGCACATCAAGATTTTGACAAGACGGAGTAGCCTGCTCAGTTAAAGATTCTGTTTGTATAAACAGGATCAACGTTAGTACCACAAGAGTTTATACAGAGATCAGAAAATTAATAAAATATTTTTTTTACACGAGTCTAATGTGGCTATGGCCCTAACTCCATTCCATGGCGGCAAGCACCACAAAAATTTGGAAATCAATGACAAAGAAAAGGACACGACGGCCTGCCTTGTGCCAACTGTATCAGTAAGATGCGTGGGCTCACTCGAAAAGATGGGCTTTTAACTTCTTCTTTGAGAGAAAAAGAGGGGCCTATAACGTGCCTAAGGATGTGGCTGGTTCGTGATTTCCAGCCCGCCTAAAACCGAATCTGGTCCTGTAACGTGTCGCATGACAATCAATCTCAGAGGCCCAGAATTTAAAGCCCACTTCACTTGATCCTCCTAGGATCCTAAAACTTGATCCTCCTACGAACTTCGTACGTGATTCTAGAAAGAAAAATCGTATTTTTCATTCCTCGATTCTTATTCACGTACATTATACTTTTAGACTCTAATTCAAACAAATATAATTGTTAAATCAATATTTATAGCCTAACTCACGTAGTATTGAATTAATCGTAAGTCAAAACTTGAAATAGTACAGCAGAATACGTCTTATATTGCTAGACGATGGAGTAATTTAGATTGGTTAAGTAGAAATGATAAATGTGCCATTAGATTGTCATGGCAAATAGTTTCACAGCATGATTTTTTATAATGTTTACTTATATCTGCATATACAAAGTGATAATAAAGTTGCATATTAAAGATCAAGTCAAAAAAGATCATCTATTTCAGAAAAAATGGAGTAAACTTTGCAAATACACATTCCTCTAACATGAATTTTGTGGAGCACTGGCAATACATTAATTTAGTAAAATAAATATTCTTTTCATGTGTAATTTATTGTTTAATCTATACCAATATAAAGGGTACGACTTTGCCGAATCCGGACGATGTGAACAATTGATCTAGTCATAATCTGACGCTCATAATTTTAGTTGGACACCTTCAAATTCAGCTTTTAATAGCACATTAACTCTCATAATCAATATTTTTTAATTATATTTTACGTCTCTTAATCAACCCTTTTAATTGCTATTTATGTCCTTCAAATCATATCTCTAGTATTTTCCTATCTCCTCTTCGTCTACTGCATATTGCTCTCCATCACTTAATCTCAATTCTAAATACATTGTTAATAAAACACCTAAGTATAGTAAATATAGAAAGAATTTTCTAAATTTTGACAAAGTTGTATAACGGTAATATGTTCAATAGATTTTTGATGCATCAGTTTATTTCTTTTAATCTATTCAAGGCATGCAAGCGTGATTACATCCTTTGCCGGCTGAGGTGTGAAAAAAAATGAATAACAGAGATTCCACAAGAAAACCGCATCTCTAGCGAGAGCATTGATTTCTTTTCGTACGAAATTCCTGCACAGCTCCCCGCTACCAGTCAGGTGATACTCGCCTTACTACATGCAAGTCAATAAATACGTGCTAGTATCATGGTTGCACAAGTGTCAGTAAACATGGTTGATACCATGGCCCGGGAAGTCCAAACGGCGCATTTAATCTGCGCAAGAAACCGTCAGTAAAAGATCATGGGTGAATTTAAGGCACCGGCCTGCTAGTGGCAAGCCAAACACAATCTCGCAGTACCCTGCAGATCGGTCTTGCAACTGAGAACGTCGTTTATGCAGCCTCTGTTTTTCTGTTAATCAAACTGGCTGCCGCTGCTGTTTCCTGTGCCCTCCATTCCATGTGAATGAAGCTTGCTACTGTAGTCACACACTCTCTCTCTCTCTCTCTCTCTCTCTCTCTCTCTCTCTCTCTCCTCTGTGTCTCTCAATTATTTAGGTTAAAACCTCTCCAGATTATATCAAGTGCCTTGTGGTTTCCCATGTGATTCCCTGGGTTATCAGGTGGTGTACAGGCGAAGTGTTTTCTTCCTTTGACTTTAGGCTATTTACGCTCTTTTTCCAGCATTTGTATATACAAAAGTTGACTGGCTCCAGCGATCTGATCTGATCCTGGCTACTACCGGGAACCCAGGACGACCGAAGAACCCCATGATTCTTGTTCCCGAGTTCATGCATGCATGAAATGGGACGCATCATGCCTGCGCACGCTAGCCTGTAGCCGCTTGCCATCTCGGCGTGCTGGTGCCGGGCTCATGTGATGCTGTCCAGCTACTTTTTAAGCTGAAGGTAGCGTTGAAAATTGTTACAGAGAAAAATTACTACAGTTCCATGGTTGTTAAAGAAAGCTCCTCAATGAGGAGCTGGGCAGTGTGAAGTCATAAGAGAGGAGTGGCTTGACCTGGAATAGGGGAAGGAGACTAATTAAAGAGAACGAAGAAAAATACCAAATCGGATTGACCTGACATGACAGGTGTGGATAAATTCCGAAGTACCTCTTTGATTTATAGGAATTTCAAATTTGTAAAGAACTCTATAGTTTCTGGTATAGAAGGGGGGTTATGCTCTCTTTCTAAAAAAAGGAATTTTAAAGGATTGTAAACCTTATAAATTGTTTTCTAGTGGGATGTTTGATTTTTAGGTGTAATCTCTAGAGAGAAAGGATGTGAAGAACAAAGAAGGGATGAAGAGGAGAGGAAATATATGACATGAGAGCTAAAAAATGGCTCGTAGAAATAATCTATCGAAGATGCTCTAGTAATTAAAGTTGAAAGCTAGCTTCTCGCAAAAAAAAACTAAAGTTGAAAGCTTGAGGTTCAATTAATTCCAGCGTTTTAGGTAAATTAAGTCAATGAGAAGGCCTCTGTGAAATTTATATGAATTAACGCATTGTTTCCATGGAGACCTAGCTCGATCATTTTTTTGGATGCGTACAAGCCCAGATTTCCAGGATTAGTAGCTCCAATGTGCGAATATAACCTTTTGTTGTCTCTAGAAGATTGAACTATGATTCATGTTGCTCTACAGAACATTCGTAGATCTCACATTTTGTACATTCGCTTTCTCATTTCTAAAGTTATTGTGGCACCAAGTCATCATGTCTGGATTGTTTTTGTTTGATATTGACTCGAATTCGTGCACACAGATACACTAATTAATGCAGTCATTTATTCGAATGTAATATGTAAATTATACAAGCATATGGAGATATCTTGCCATTCTGGATTGCAAGATCACAAGATTAGATAGGGGCTTTCTCCCCCTCCCGTTGCATTCGAGAAAAAAAAAGATCACAAGATTGACAGTAGTAACTTGTACTTACTATATATATCTAGTAGTTGAAGTTAGAGATAGTAGCTGACACGGTTATTTTATAGTCCACCAAGTCAAATAGTGTATTGTAGTTATATTTCAAAACACGGTGTAATGTTGCCACTCCTTTACTAAATTTCTTTGCATGTAAATCTGCTCTCTTATCGGATTAAATTAAGAACATTTGAAGTGCTTGACATGAACAAAGGGGACTTTCTTCACATCTGGGTTTGAAGAACTCGTTTTTAGTCTCATGTGTTGATCATATGATGTAAAATGAAAAACCGGTTAACCTTATTCATGAATAACTTTCTGGTTTAATTCTTGGCCAAGTGTTACATGTAAACTAGGTGATTTTTGTATGCAAATAATTTATATGTAGGTGTTTTGCATCTGTGCGTTTATGATGCAGATTTACAAAATGTTGTGAAACACTCATTAGTCATCAACCTCGTCGATCACCTTGAGACTAGAGACTAGAGAGAGAGGCTAGGTCAGGATGTTAATATGTCGATGCATAAAAATTATCTCATTGATGCTACTATGTGATTTCTCCTATACTTGTCATGCTTCAGTATTAATCTTGTGAGGCCTCATTGTTGCTACTGCATCTGGATTCCATTTGGTCACCTTTCTTTGCTTTGCAAGCACCTTCTAGTGTCATCTCATGGATCAAGTAAAGTGTTACTGTTGGGTTGAAGATACGAAGCATGCATTCCACTTTTACATTCCTTGTATTGCGTCTGTTGAAACCTGCTTAGTTTGTGAACATCAACCTTCATTGCTAGGTGATTATGGTTTGCGGAGCTCTTTATTTGCACTTTGTATGCGTCTGGTATACTTCATTTCGGGAAAAATAAACATCAGTGCTGATGCCAAGATTATTGGACATTTCCTTTCTCTTGCTATAGTAATCTTGTAAGTAGAAGAACATTTTGATATGTTGTTTTCTTGATGATATTGCCATTGGCTTTACTTAGCTTCAGTTAGCCAAATTCAGATATTTGACTTATAATACTACCTGCATCTCCTGAGTTTGGATCACTGAATTTTGTAGAGCTCGCAAGAAATGAGAACATGGATTGGGAAACTTTCCTTAAACTATGATATTTCGATTGCGTACTATGGGTGCCATATATTATGTAATCGATTGTGTATGTCTGAATGGAAGTAATGGACCAAGTTTATGAATGTTGGTATTTCACTTTGTTTGAGCATGTGAGACGTTAATGCTACATAAAGAATTTAATGATATTATGTTGTACTCCCTCCGTCCACAAATGTAAGGCGTGCACGGAATTTTAGGTTCAACTTTGACCAATAATTAAACCAATATTATTAAATTATATAATATAAAAAGTGATACCATTTGAAAATATGTTCGAATATGAATCCAATGATATCATTTTTGTGTCATATAATTTAATATTATTGGTTTAATTTTTTGTCAAAGTTAAACCTTAAATTTCGTGCACGTCTTTTATTTGTGGACGGAGGGAGTATTAGGATGGGTAAATTTTTGTGAATGATAGTGATAATTAATGCTACAAGTTTATGTGTACATGCACCATCCGAAATGTTATTTGAGTTATTTCTGAATTCCTCGTTTGGAGTTATTTGTGATTTATTTTGATTTTCTTAGAAAATATATTATTTTTGATTTTTGGAATATCTTTGACATTCCTAAATTTTTAGAATTATTTGTGATTTTATGATTTTTTAATGATTTTTTCAAATATGTTTTGTTTATGGGATTTCCTCCCCTCCCTTTGTTGCCAAATTACAACATAGATATTTGGATAGCACTACTTGGGACACGTGTGTCCATTAAGCTAGTAGAGTGAACGTTCAGGTATTTAACGGGAGAATCACTACATTAGCTGATTTTAATACATGAGCCGTGCATGCATATGGATCCGAATTAGCTGACGTCAGATGACATCATCGCACAATGTTTTATTTTAACCATACAAAATGATTTATCTCTTAAACCGCAAATCCGATCTACAGTCTGTTTTCACCGTTGAGCTTCTCTTGACGAGGGCTTCAAAACTAGATCTCATTTTGATATGTTTTGATGATATTTTTTGGACCCAATAGTTACCATATTATAATGAACGAGTTATCATGTTGGCAATGATAAGTTACTAGATTATAGTCGTTGTGTTATTAGATTATTGAACATCTCTGTAGCACCTCTAAAACTTGCATTACAATGCTTTAGTGGTCTGATAACGTCAACTACTACTTGATAACAGTCTACATTTTTTTTAAACTTACATAATTGTGCAACAATGTCCCGATTTATTCAGCTATTACATAGTAATCGTTCACTAATACTCTGGTAGCTAGCACATTGTTACCTAGTAACTAGTGACGATAAAATTTTTTTGTCGAAACATGCCGAAGTGGGATCTCCTTGTCAAGACGAACCCAACCATAAAAACGGATCACGAATCAGATTAACGGTTTGAAAGATAAAACATTTGCTGATGTCAATAAATTTATTTTGTACCTATTTGCATGTAGGATTTATGTGTGCGCTAAGGGATTAAATGGATTTCAAATCGGTAAACGCGTTCGTTCCATAAGACGGACTAATAGATGTGTAGCAAGTAGATTTTCTCTTGACATTTTAAGGTAAGAAATCTTAGGAGGATACCATATGCTCTTGAAAACCTCTTTTACGGCTTGATGCTCTAGGTTTTCTTTCCTGGACAACCAAGCAAAATCTAAAAAGGAAACGAAGCGAGCGGTTCCGAAAGTCCGCGCTTACTCTTGCCCCATCCAAAGTCCAAACCGCACGTGGCTCATTGGCTGGCGCCGCCGGTGTAAGCGCGCCAGTGATTCCGGTGCGCTTGGCGGCCGGAATCCCTCTCCGAAAGCGAGCCAACATGGCTGGGCCGCGTTCCCTCTCGCTCGCAGGTGGATGCCACGCGCAGCCGGAACGCGCGCGGGACGCGCATAGGCTCGGCGCCACCCTGTACGACGGGGACTCGGCTAAGCCGGCCGCAGTTGCCGTGCTTCTTGACTGCATGCATGTGCACACAGTGTGAGTACGTTTCAGGGCTTTGAATATACAGCTAGATCTACTCGCGGGTGTTCAGAAGCGAGAATGCGACTGCAATACTACATGCATGGCCAGTTTGGTGAGAAACAGGTGTTCAAGATTGCCATTAATTGCTTGATGTGAATGGACAGGAAGAACGTACGTAGTTGGCATTGGCAACGGATTCATGCATGCAGACACACTTCAGCAGATAGCTAGTGTTTTGACTAGGTGATAAATTTCACGCTTTTATTATGCACTGTGGTTAATTAGTGGATACCACATAGTACCACCTAGTCCAGGTGAAGCAGATGTAGCTAGGCTACGCTGGAACTGGGAGATTCACCGTCACTCAAGACATCATCCTTCGTACAGTGAAGGGCGAAGCCAACGTTGTGGAGATCTTAGTGATTAGTATTTAGATCGGTTATACGAATATGCTACGATTGTTTTGTGTCGGACTATAGGGATAGGTGGTCAAATTGTGTTTCGAGCACCATTGTGAAGTGTTTCATAACAAAATGGCACCGCTACTTTTGAGTTGTCAGTGACTCAGTCGAGAATCAATTACTCTAGAACAAATTAACAGGGCTCACTGCCTTTTTGAATGCCAAATTGCTGTAGCTGAAATTTCTACCCAGGCCATTTATTCCCCGTAGAGTCCATCATGTAAACACTAGAAGTTAATGCATTTTCTAAGTGTATTCACCGCAGATGAGTTGCCAGATGAGTTGCCATTTACTCATATACTCTACCTGAGTTTATCTTCCATCCTCCCTTCAGTACTTCAGCTAGATGGCCAATCTGACATTAGGGTCTATTTGATTAGCACACTAATGTAGGATTGCATGCAATGTTATGCTTATTTGAATCCTATATATGACTGAAAATAATGAAATGCTGTACAAAGCATGTTTGATTGCGTGGTAGGACAATCATATGATTCTTTTTATGGGGTATAAAATGAAAATATTCATATAAAATATATTACAAAGAAAAAACTCATATTAATCACAATTTTACAAATCAAACAACCCACACAACTCTCAAAAAATCCTACAAAAATCCTTTGAATCAGAAAGGCCCTAACCCACTGGCTCCACCCTCTGTTTGTATACACATAGAACGTGAGAAAAAACTCGTAAACGGTATATTACTTGTTGAGTATCTATGGTACATCTAATAATCGCTAGATACCCGAGGATCGATATATTTCTTCCTCCCTTCTTCTCTCTCCTCTCTCCCCTTCTCTCTCCTCACCATAGATGAAGCACTCTGGCTGGAGGGCTGATGGCTCTGGCACTCCCAAACAAATTCACGGCTCTCTGACGGTTGTAGAAGGTGTACCATCGAAGTCGATTCCAATGATACATTGTTAAAGAGCTTTCATCCAATATGATCTAAATTTCTAAATTTTAAGCTAACACACACATGCCCACGGTTATGACTTGGACCGATCTGGCTATAAAGCAACGACCTCTAAATCAGTACTAATCCACCGTATACTCCACTTGGCCAGTTTATTCCAAGTCAAAGCACGGCAACTCACCGGTATCATGTACCAAACGCACAGCCTGTCGGCCGCCACCAGCCAAAAAACGAAAAAACCGGGCCAAAATATTTTTCGCCCATTCGGTAAACCCCTCGCTTCCCATGATTCGCTCCGCTTTCCCACATGCGCTAGTATTTTTGTCAACCCGCACCATTGACCGCCGGCGCCGCAAAGCTAATCCACCTCGCTCACCACTCCCCGGCCCGCCGCGCGCTCCGTTCCGCCAATGCCGACGCCACCCGCCGCCTTCGCCGGCCTCCTCGTACTCCTGATTATCTCCGGCGCCGCCAATGCGGCGACGAAGTCGGAGGCCGAGGCTCTCCTGGCCTGGAAGGCCAGCCTCGCCGACGACGCGGCCGCGCTGTCCAGCTGGGCCACGGCCGCGCCGGTCTGCTCCTGGCGCGGCGTGTCCTGCGACGCCGCGGGCCGCGTGGAGTCCCTCAGGCTCCGGGGCCTTGGCCTCACCGGCGGGCTCGACGCGCTCGACGCCGCGGCGCTCCCGGCGCTCGCGGCGCTCGACCTCAACGGGAACAACCTCGGCGGCGGCATCCCGGCGAGCGTCTCGCGGCTGCGGTCCCTCTCCGCGCTCGATCTCGGCAGCAACGGGTTCAACGGCTCCATCCCGCCGCAGCTCGGCGACCTCTCCGGCCTCGTCGACCTCCGACTCTACAACAACAACCTTGCCGGCGACATCCCGCACCAGCTCAGCAACCTCCCCAGGATCGCGCATTTCGACCTCGGGTCCAACTACCTCACCAACCCGGACTACCGGAAGTTCTCGCCGATGCCCACCGTCACGTACATGTCGCTCTACCTCAACTCCCTCAACAGCACCTTCCCGGAGTTCGTCCTCAGGAGCGGCAACGTCACCTACCTCGATCTGTCGCAGAACGCTTTCACCGGTCCAATACCGGACTCGCTGCCGGAGAAACTCCCCAACCTGATGTACCTCAACTTGTCCGTCAATGCCTTCTCCGGCCGGATACCGGCGTCGCTGGCGAAGCTCACGAAGCTCCGGGACCTGCGGGTTGGCACCAACAATCTCACCGGTGGCGTCCCTGAGTTCCTTGGTTCGATGTCCCAGCTGAGAGCTCTTGAACTGGGCGGCAACCCGCTCGGCGGGCCGATCCCGCCAGTTCTTGGCCGGCTCCGAATGCTGCAACACCTTGACTTGAAGAGCGCCGGCTTGGTTTCCACTCTGCCGCCGCAGCTGGGCAGCCTCGGTAGTCTCAACTTCGCGGACCTGTCCACGAACCAGCTCACCGGCAGTTTGCCGGCGGCGTTCGCCGGGATGCGGAAAATGCGGGAGTTTGGCATATCGTCGAACAAGCTCACCGGCCAGATTCCGGCGGCCTTGTTCACGAGCTGGCCCGAGCTCATATCATTCCAAGCACAGAGCAACTCGTTCACCGGGAAGATTCCGCCGGAACTCCGCAAGGCAACCAAGCTGGAGATTTTGTATCTCTTCAGCAACAACCTTACCGGCTCTATCCCGCCGGAGCTCGGCGAGCTGGTGAACCTGAAAGAGCTGGATTTGTCGGTGAACTCGCTCACCGGACCCATCCCCAGCTCGGTTGGTAGGCTCACGCAGCTCGCGAGGTTGGCGCTCTTCTTCAATGGGCTCACCGGCGCGATCCCGCCGGAGATCGGCAACATGACGGCGTTGCAAATCTTGGACGTCAACACCAACCATTTGGAAGGCGAGCTGCCCGCCACCATCACATCGCTCAGGAACCTGCAGTACCTCGCCCTGTTTGACAACAACTTCAGTGGCACCATACCGCCGGACCTCGGGAAGGGGCTGAGCTTACAGGACGCGAGCTTCGCGAACAACAGCTTCTCCGGCGAGCTGCCGCAGAGCCTGTGCGATGGCCTCGCGCTGAAGAACTTCACGGCGAACCACAACAACTTCAGCGGCACGCTGCCGCGGTGCCTCAAGAACTGCACGGCGCTGTACCGGGTGCGGCTGGAGGGGAACCATTTCACCGGCGACATCTCGGAGGCGTTCGGTGTCCACCCCAACTTGGACTACCTGGACGTCTCCGGGAACAAGCTGACCGGCCGGCTATCGTCCGATTGGGGGCAATGTACCAATATCACCCGCCTGCACATGGACGGCAATGGCTTATCGGGCGGGATTCCGGCGGCTTTCGGAAGCATGGCGAGCTTACAGGACCTCAGCTTGGCTGGAAATAATCTGACAGGAGGTGTTCCATCTGAGCTGGGTCATCTCAGCCTCTTGTTCAATCTCAATCTGAGCCATAATTACATCTCCGGGCCGATTCCGGTATATTTGGGCAACAATTCCAAGCTTCAGAAAATTGATTTGTCGGGGAACTTGCTTACCGGGACGGTACCGGTTGGCATTGGCAAGCTTGGTGATCTACTGTTTCTTGATTTGAGCAAGAACAAGTTGTCGGGGCAGATACCAAGTGAGCTTGGCAATCTGGTTCAGCTGCAGATCCTGCTTGATCTGAGCAGTAATTCATTGTCGGGTGCGATCCCCTCGAATCTTGAGAAGCTGATGAATTTGCAGAAATTAAACCTGTCACACAACGATCTCATTGGTTCAATACCAGCTGGGTTTTCTCGGATGTCAAGCCTTGAAACAGTTGATTTCTCCTACAATCGACTCACCGGCGACATACCGTCAGGGAATGCTTTCCAGAACGCTTCGGCCGATGCCTACATTGGGAACTTGGGGCTCTGTGGTAATGTGCAAGGCATAACTCCTTGTGACCTCAGTTCAAGCAGCGCATCTTCAGGGCATCACAAGAGAACAGTCATTGCAACAGTTGTGTCAGTAGTTGGGGTTGTGTTACTTGCAGCCATTGCTGCTTGCCTCATACTGATATGCAGAAGAAGGCCTTGTGAGCAGAAAGTGCTGGAGGCTAACACCAATGATGCTTTTGAGTCCATGATCTGGGAAAAGGAGGGCAAGTTCACATTCTTTGACATCATGAACGCCACAGACAACTTCAATGAAACTTTCTGCATTGGTAAAGGAGGGTTCGGGACCGTCTACAGGGCCGAGCTCGCAAGCGGGCAGGTTGTGGCTGTGAAACGGTTCCATGTTGCCGAGACAGGTGACATATCGGATGTGAGCAAAAAGAGCTTTGAGAACGAGATTAAGGCGCTGACAGAGGTCCGCCACCGGAATATCGTCAAGCTCCATGGCTTCTGCACTAGCGGTGACTACATGTACCTGGTGTATGAGTACCTGGAAAGGGGCAGCTTGGCGAAGACATTGTATGGGGAGGAAGGGAAGAAGAAGCTGGATTGGGACGTGAGGATGAAGGTGATCCAGGGGGTTGCTCATGCCCTGGCCTACTTGCATCATGACTGCAACCCGCCCATTGTTCATCGCGACATCACTTTGAATAATGTCCTGCTTGAGTCTGACTTTGAGCCACGGTTGTGTGATTTTGGCACCGCGAAATTGCTCGGGTCTGCTTCGACAAACTGGACTTCTGTGGCAGGATCATATGGCTACATGGCTCCAGGTATACATCTTATGCATATATGTATATATAGTTTTGTAATGAGACATATTATATTGACTGTTAAGTACTTATGTAATAACAAGCTTTCTCAAAAGAACTTAAGTAATAACAGGATCCCTACTGGCGCTGCAGATTATTGTGAAATATTATGAGAAAATATTTTAGATATTTCTATTCACAGTTCTAGCCAATTGAATTAAGTTAACAACTCCATTGCGACACTCCGCTGCTAGATTAAACGGGCAGATTGCCACATCTATCCTAAAAAGTTGAGCAATTGCCATTAAAGAGTTAACTACTCAGAAGTAGCGGCAGGAACCTTGCTAATATCCGCGTAACTTGGATAGAATGCCATTGTGTATTTCAAATTCCACGAAATTCAGACACTACTTAGCAATGTCATATGGTGCAGCACACTAACACATGTCAGCTCTGATTGTTTTCTTGCAGAATTTGCATACACAATGAGGGTAACAGAGAAGTGCGATGTTTACAGCTTTGGCATCGTTGCACTAGAGGTCATGATGGGGAAGCATCCAGGTGACTTGCTAACCTCTCTGCCGGCTATCTCTTCGTCGCAAGAAGATGATTTACTGCTCAAGGACATACTGGACCAGCAGTTGGATCCTCCAACGGAACAGCTCGCAGAAGAAGTTGTGTTCATCGTTAGAATAGCACTTGCTTGCACCAGGGTAAATCCTGAATCCAGGCCTTCCATGCGATCTGTAGCGCAAGAGATATCAGCACATACTCAAGCCTACCTCTCTGAAGCATTCAGACTGATCACAATAAGCAAGCTAACGGACTACCAGAAGTGATGTACCTCTGTGCGGAGATATGAAGCTACACAGGTGAAAATTGCACAGTTAATGATTCTGTAAAATGCAGTTTCAGATCCTCAAGTATGTCAGGTTTACTGCCAAAGACAAGCATTAGGAAAACATGCTGCGATAACTGGTTAATAAATAGGTAGCGAAATTATTCTGAAGATCATCGATTGTGAAACAATGTCTTGCATTGACGTTTGTACTTTCCTCTGTACTATCTTTATGCTATTATTCTTTATTTTTTCTGTGAAGGGCTAAACAATAAGGATGTAACTGTAAGATAGACAATAAAAGGCAACAAGTTTTAAGAGAAACTGTCCATATTCTCTCGTTCCCCCTTTTCTGTTTCTGGGTGTGGATGCGAACAACATTATCCAAATGGATGATGGATATATTTATGTGATATTAGGATCGTTTCATGTGCTGTTGCATCAAGAACTCGACCGAATTTAGCGAGTGTTGCTGGCTGCGGGTACCAGACAAGTGCAACCACATAGTAGAAGGACATTATCTATAAAGAATCAACAAAGAGGATTTTCTACGGGGTCCCTGACCTACCGGTAAAGCATCCACTATCCAACCACCCTTTGGGATACTGCTATATTTCATCAATCCTTACCATACTAGGTTGCCTTAACATAGACTACCAATATAATTTTATAAAATTTTCACATCATTTAGGAAGAAAAGAACATCAACCGCAAACAGACCCTAATGATACATAAAAAGCCCTACAAAATTATTTAAACTAGGCACACCAAAATACTAGTACCAAATTGTGTCCAATTCAAAAGGATTGTTCTTTTGTCCTCCAACATTATAGTAACCCACTAGTGATTATTCTCAATCTTCGACCTATAGCTACCTACCTACTCTAATTAAATGAGGCACATGTCCATCGTGGATCGTTGTGAGCAGGAAGCTGATCATTCGTGCAAGGAGTGTAGATGAACGCTAAAGCATGGGTGCCACGCTAGGGAAATGGTATAGGCCGTGGCCGACCTAGGAACTTTTTAAAGTCTTGGCAAACCACATATCAAAATATCTAGAATGTAATTTTGCGTGTAAGTTGTTAAATTTTACCCAAGATATGGCATCATGCCACCGGTAAGCCTGGGCAGCCGTCTGGGCTGGAGGGACAGTTGAATTGTCCCGGGGTATAGGAGTCATGGATAAATTAACTCTAGATCTACCTAGATAGTAAGCCAACCCATTGTAAAGACTGCATAAGAAAGCAATTTCCTTGCAAGGATGCTCAATAAGTCCAATTGAAAGTATATCTAGCCCATAAGTGTGATTTTAGTAATTATTGTTAATTTCTATGGACTAACGGTTTTCATAAGTTGGATATAAAGTATGTTCCATAGGTAATGTATGATGGATATTGGATGGATTTAGGAATAAATGCTATTAATTCAAAGATATGCATCGAGATCAATGAGTTTAAGAGGTGAACATTATGTAATAAAGATGAAGATAAATAAGCGAACTTCTAGCGATCAAGAATGGATTTAAAGAGTAAACTATAAGTGATCATGGTAAAGTTCATGAAATGATCAAGATGGAGTGCATGGTGTAACTCAAGATGGCATATGTGATCAAGACCTTGAAGTAAGTAATTCAAGAGAAGAATTCAAGTTGTGGCTTTAAGGGATCAAGATGGTAAGAGATCATAATGGTTGACCAAGATGAAGTCCTATGATTGGATTTAAGATGATCAACATACAAGCGTAAAGATTGTGCCATTTGTCATGATTGATCAAGTAGACTTGGTAAGCAATTTTATATTGCATTTAGCGGACTAACTTATTCTATAT
This sequence comes from Stipa capillata, assembly GCA_019208055.1. Taxonomy (NCBI): domain Eukaryota; kingdom Viridiplantae; phylum Streptophyta; class Magnoliopsida; order Poales; family Poaceae; genus Stipa; species Stipa capillata. Next base: position 342,400 of record JAGXJF010002397.1, on the reverse strand, counting down.
GTATGTATGAAAAGTGTGTGTATTTGGTGCCACTCATGAGCTTGCAATGAAAAGATAATTTTATTAGGAGCCAATTGAGAAGAGCAAGTCAAAGATAAGTATTATAAGAAGTTATATGTTTGAAATTTGCGGTCCACCAAATGAAGATGGAAATGGAAGATGGTTTCAAGACAAAACTTATCATAATGGATTATGCGGGAGAGAAAAATAAAAGATTTCTAGTTTTAAATATCTTAAACCATTTTTCCTTCCTCTCTTTTAAATGTAGGTGTAATGAATATAAACCACTTAGAGAACCAGTTTATTAATCTTAGATCACCACCAACTCAATAACTCTTCCAAATCCAGTCTCCTTTTGCCAAACCCCACTCCACAATGCCACAGCCGCCACCAACCCGACAAACTTGGAAAACCCTAAACAGATCTGTGTGAAAATATGCATGTTATAAGTGGGAGAGTCATTATAGACGGGTCATCCACTTGACCTGTCTGTAATGAAATACCACAGACAGTTCACAAATCAACCGTATGTGACGTCGACTCACATCAAAGAAGGTTCGGTTCACGACTCACCATAGACGGTTCATATGAAAACCGTTTATAATGTGAGTCAACATCATAGACAACTCATGTTCTGACACGTCTGTGATGAGTACAGACGGTTCATCGAGTACCTATTTGTAATGACTTGTCATTCTAAAACCCGTGGTCAGATGAAAAGTCATCACTGACGATTTAAGTGAATGGACAGTTTATGATACGACTCATCTCAGACAGTTTTACGCAACTATCTAAGATGAAATGTCCAAGATAAGCATTTTTAAAATAGTACTAGCTCTTAGATCTTAATCCGGTGGTTATCAAAGAAAAGGGGGAAAAAAGAAGAACGAAAAAAGAAAAAGGAAAACAATTTTAGACCTATAAAAAAGTTTCACCCACACGGTTCTTATAGCAAGACTTAAAAGGGAATCTCAAGCGACCTAAAGTTAGCGATTCCGAATAAGTTAGAGTTGCACAGAAATCCTAGGAAAGGGTGGAATACAGAGAAAAAGGGACCAGATGAAAGCTATACGAACAAACGTGTTGAAGCTTGATTGGCGGACGGCGCTCTGGGACATCCCGGGCCCGGTTGAAATGAGCTTTCGAGTGAATCAAATAGACTGAAGTAGAATAAACTGTTCTTTCAGCGACAGCCAACAAAGGTGCATCTGAAATGGACAATTATATTTCTAAACACGTAATCTTTCGGTGTGACAAAATCAGCTTTTTATTTATTTAAATCTGCTATCATTTAGTGTTACAATGGCAAAACAAAAGGGATAGATAGAGTTGACAGGCGCACGTCACGTTGTTGCTGGTTTACATCTGAAGATAAGCTTTAGTTTGTAGCATCATTTGCATAACCTTACCTCCAAAGGGATCAGCAAAATGAAAAAGGGAAAATCTCCAGGGCTCCAGGAAAAATAGAAAACTTGTGTGCGCCGGGCGTCCGCTGCAAAAAATCAGACGCATGCAACGTGACCCCATGCATGTTTACTCCGTTCCATTCTCTTGAACCTTCCTGTGAATTCTCCCTTTACCATTCTCTCTGCCACTCGGTTTATCTCTCTCGCTCTTTATCTCAGTTTTTTCCTCCACCGATCATCCTCTGCTCTCTGTCTCCACAAAAATCTAGCGCCCTACTTGATTCGTCCTGCTCCGTGCATCAGTTCCTTGAAGGAGGCACTCCAAGATGAGGCAACGCTCCAGTGTGCGAGACGGAGCTCCGGCGACGAGATCTGATGAGGCTCTCGACACGAAGGGATGTGCTCCGATGAGGCAATGCACCAGTCACGACCTTCTTGGGGAGGACGCGTTCCCAACGAATTAAGAGCGAGCTTCTTTAGGAGGAAGTGATTCGACGTGATTAGGCGATTCAGACCTCGGAGATGAGTTTTTTGTGTGTTTTTACCTTTTTGTGTCATATGTTGCATCATATGTATTCTTGATGCTGCAGTGGAACTTCTTCGATGTTGCAGTTCGAGTTTTCTCATTTGTTGCACAAAATTTTTAGATGTTACATTTCATCATTGTCACTGTTGAGTAAAATATGTTGGATGATGCAGTTTGTTGTTTTCACATGTTGGATACGTTAGTTATCGATGTTGCACGGAAAACAAAATTCTGCAACTAGTTGCGGGTGCAACCCATTGTCAGAAAAAATTCATAGACGTACAATATGCTATAGTTTGAGCATTTATCATACAAAAATATAACCGAACCTTACAAAAAATACAAATTTGTGTATGTATGTTGTTGTACTAATCCTTCATCTCTTGTCTTTTCTGTACAGCACATAATATAACATATTTTTACACATATTTTGGCAAGTATTCATGTTATAACAAGTAGTACATCCATGGATTTTTCCAATTTTTTTGAAACTTTGAGATACATGTTCTCAACATGTGGTGTGGGCGCAACTAGTTGCAGAAAATCCACATTCATGTTGCACTAACTATTTGTCCATTGTTGCAGCGAAAAATCATCTGATGTTGTAGCTAGCTATTTTTCTATGTTGCGTTAGTGAATTTTCTTTGTTGCAGTCTATTATTTTTCCATGTTCCAACAACATAATGCTTAATGTTGTAGTGTGGATTTCTTAATGTTGCACATAATATAATCTTTATGTTCTAGTTTGGTTTTTTGTGCGGTTGCAGTCTGCTCTCGCATCTATCTTTTTTTTTCTGCCTTCGGAGTGGATTTGGAGTGATTGAGGGAGAGGAGGAAGATGACTAGAGTGGGTGAGAAGGGTGAGGAACGGGGTGGGGTGGGAGAGAGAGGGAGAGTGAGTGGAGAGGAAGATGACGTGAGATAGGCAGAGGAGGAAGACGAGAAGGGGAGGTCATGCATGACTGGAGAGGGCATCCACGTGGAGTTTTGTGGAAGAGAGAGAGGGAAGAAGATGAGAGAGGCTACACCATAGATAGAAAGGGACGATTTTAAAGTTTTAGACTGTACGGCTAGATAGGCGTCATACGGGAGCTCTCCGTCGAACGTCCAACGCCTAGGTCCCAGAAAAATAGAGCTCCAAACCAAAGCCTGTTGAGTTTGTGTCGAATATGTGTACGAGTGGGTTACAAGTTGGACTAGAGAAGACGTAGTATTGTAATAGGGTACACCGGGGGGAGTCCTAGTAGGATACGGGTAGAGTTAGAAATGGACTCATGTATCCTAGCCTCCTATATAAGGAGGGGGCACCACACAATGTAACCAAGCCAATACAAAGAAATCAAGGCAAAGGGGAGGGGCGCCTGTAGTCAAGCCCCGTGGACGTAGGCCTCGTGGCTGAACCACGTTAAAAACGTCGGTGTCTCTCATTGCTAATTCTGCGGTGTCTCAGTTTAGAGCTACGCTTCCGCGTGTGGCCTCGTGGTTTTCACAACAAGTGGTATCAGAGCACGAGGTTCAGTAGATCTTGAGGCGGTGCAGAGGAATCCGGCGGTACGAGACGGAGGACGGCGGCGTGTGTACAAGGCGAGGTGGACCCTGGAGTGCGTCGTGGAAAAATCGCTTCAAAAGGCATGAGAATTTGCACAAGATCTTTTGTGTGGAAGAAATTCGAGAGCGAGGTGGAGCGGAGGAAAAAAAAGAATTCACGGTGATCGCGGCGGACGTGGCTGCGCGAGGCGACGCTGGGCGGCCGCGCAAGGCGACGCATGGCCATGGTGCACGGCAGCAGCAACAGGCCAAGGGCAGCGGCCAGGCGGGACGCCGGCCCGGCGCGTGCTCCTGAGGCCCAGCAGGGCGCGGCCTGGCAGCCCAGGCGGGGTTACTGGTGGCAGGCCGGGGGCAGGCGGCGGCCCAGGCCGTGGGGCGTGGCGCCGGCCCAAGGCGGGAGCAGCCTGGGCGGCCAGGCGGCCCAGCCGGCCAGGCAGGCCCGAGGCGAGGCGCGGGCGGCCGGCCCAGGTGGCGTGCGGCCGGCCCAGGCGGGGCACGGCGCGGCCCAGGGGGGTGCGGCCGGCCCGGGAGGGCAGTGCGGCGGCCCGGAGGGGCCCGACGGGGCCCCGGTTTAGCCCGGAGGGCCTAGGTGAGGCTCAGGAGTCCTAGGAGGGGCCCAGGAGGGGCCCAGAACGCATTGGGGAGGCCCAGGACGCGTTTTAGAAAGGTTTTTTCAGCTAAATTTCGGGAAGGAATTCGTTTTTTGTCAAACTTGAATTGGGTTCCGAATGTTTGGAAGGAAAGGGACTCGGAATAGGAGTCCGGCTTGGATTTGAGGGTCCAAGGATTGCTATATAAGCAGGAGTTGGGGGAGGCTTCAACGGACGAGATCTCAGGAGTTGAAGCCTATAGGCAACCTGGAGAACACGAGATCCGGAGAGCAGAGTACTCGGTGGTCCGGAGGTGAGGCGTGGGACTCGGTATCAATTGTGGATAAATTGATGGAGAGAAAAACAGCGGGGTTGGAAGAAGTGTGGGCTAGCTATCCAGGAGATCTTCGACCAGGGCTGGCGAAGGTTCGACACGGGAATTGTGGCGAGGCGTGTGGCTGAAGGCGCACGACAGGTAGAGATGGTCTGGAAAGACCGTCCAAGAAAAGATGAGGCAATTGTGAATTGGACTCAGTGAGATGACTCAGGATATGGCTGTAAAGTTTCTTCAGAATGAAGAAGAAAGTACAGTTGCAGGTGGAGTCATGGTGGAGTCAGGGAGTAGCAATAGAGTCTCATTGGCGGTTCAGGTCATTGAGCTGCAAAGGTGAATCTCAAAGTCCAAGGTGCACGGAGGTTCGCACAAGACAACTTCAAGGTGGCGAAGGACATATTCGCCAAGGTGGAGTTTGTTGAGTTTGTGTCGAATATGTGTACGAGTGGGTTACAAGTTGGACTAGAGAAGGCGTAGTATTGTAATAGGGTACTACGGGGGGAGTCCTAGTATGATACGGGTAGAGATAGAATTAGACTCATGTATCCTGGCCTCCTATATAAGGAGGGGGACACCACACAATGTAACCAAGCCAATAGAAAGAAATCAAGGCAAAGGGGAGGAGCGCCCGTAGTCAAGCCCCGTGGACGTAGGCCTCATGGCCGAAACACGTTAAAAACATCGGTGTCTCTCATTGTTAATTCTGCGGTGTCTCGGTTTAGATCTACGCTTCCGCGTGTGGCCTCGTGGTTTTCGCAACAAAGCCAAACACCGAAAACAATACCAAGAATTACAGAGTAACATAACTACACATTTTGGTCCTCCGTTCCCTCGTCCAATACAGGCATACATCTATACTCAATGGGAAGCCACAAAGCCCAAAATTGTCGTTGTTCATTGATGGATCGCAAGTGTCTGTAGTTGACTTCCGGTGAGTATGTCGCCCCATAAGCGATTATTTGAGAGATTTGAGACACTGAGGGATGGCAAATTTGAAACGCTTGGAGGAATAATACCTGAAAGTTCATTCCATGAGAAAGTCAAGGGACTCCAAGAGCTTCAAACTACTCTGGAATACTGCTTGATAGATCATTTCTAGATAACTTCAACAATCAGAGACCTTGAAGATATGTTAGCCCCTCAGGGATGCCCTCAGTAAGTCAATTGCTTGATAAATCAATACCTGCTATTAACTCAATTGTTTTCTGGAAGTTTGTTCACGGCGCTTCCAGGATATGTTGACAAAGTGAATAACTAAGCATACATACATTGTTCTGTTGGTATAACAAATTAATTTATACAGCTACAGATAATGATTAGCATTTCCTTTCGAAAGAAATTGATCAATATATGACACCTTCTGCATAATCTTACATTGCATGCCATAAACAAAGAAGATAACAGCCGACCTCAGGGCCACAAGGGAAAAGAGTATCCCAAACCATAGCCAGAAACCAAAAACAATCCCAGCAATCTCACAGTAGTACATCCGCTGATCCTCGCCTTCTCCACCGTTTCTCTCATCCGATGCAAGCAAAGTATTTGCACATGGAATGTCCAAAGGAAATCCACAGAGCCCATAATTGTTGCAGTAAATCGATGGGTCAGTCCTGAATCTGGCTCCCACCGGGTATCTTGCCTGACTAATGATTGTTTGAGATGTTCAACGTGCTGAGCGTTGACAAGATCGAGATGCTCGAAGGAATGGCTCCTGAAATTTCATTACATGGTAGATCAAGGGACTCGAGAAACTTCAAACTACCGATTTTTTCAGGGATGCCACATGACAGATGGTTCCTTGACAAGTACAGAAACCGGAGGCCCTGGAGGCTAGTTAGCTTGTCAGGGATGCACTGAGACAGCGAATTGCTCGACAGATCGATACCAGTTAGCAATCGGATCGTTCTTTGGAAGATCAGCTCCTGGCCCTTCCAGGTAATGTCGATTCTATCCTGATAATTCGACCCGTCTAGCGACCCCAGACTCGACACAATTTCTGGATGCCTCATGAGGTCATGTTGCCAAATGCTACCGTAATTGATCCTGTCAAGCTGTTGTTAGCCATGTCTAGCAACTGAAGTTGTGAGAGCCGTGTAACTCCGAGGGTATTTCACCGGAGAAATTGTTTGATCTAAGGCTAAGCATTCTCAATTATGGCATTGACTCCCGATCAAGGAGGAATACCACCAAAGAACCTGTTGTTTCCAATATCCAGAGTGGCCAGCGAGTTGCAGCCATCTAGGACCGGCAGGAAGGCTCCGGTGAAGCCATTGCCAGAGAGATGAACCGATTGAGGAGAGCAGTTGTTACTCGCCTTGGCTGCGGGGATTTCACCTGAGAAGGAGTTGCTGGAGAGGTCCATGAACTGCAGAGCCTGCAGGTTCCAACAGCAATCTGGGAGCTCCCTGGTGAGCCTGTTATTCGACAGGTCCAGTATCTGGAGGGAGAGGATCCTGCGGAAGGCCGCGCCTGTGGCTCGCGCCGATGAGGTCAGGGGTCAGGATCTGAATTATTAAGTGGAGAGGTTAGGATCGCGCCGGTGAGCCCGTTGAAGAAGAGCGCTATCCTCACGAGCTGCGCGAGCCTACCAACCGAGCTGGGGATGGGTCCGGTGAACGAGTTCACCGACAAGTCCAGCTCGCCGAGCTTTGGCGAGATAGAGCCGGTAAGGTCATCTATTATATACCATAAAAGCAGAATATAATAGAAAAAATAGAGAAAAGCTAGAGATTCTAAAAAAAAAGTAAAACATCCTATTGTTAATTTTGTGGACCTCTTTATTATTAGTAGACCACAGCCGATAGATCTTCATAACTGTATTTAAAGAGATTACAGCTAATAGATCTTCATAACTGTACATAAATAGATTACAGCCGATAAATCTTCATAACTGCACCTACACAGATTACAGCCGATAGATTTTCATAATTGCACCTAAATATATCATAGCTGATAGATCTTCATAATTATATCTAAACATATCACTATTGATAGATCTTCATAACTATATCTAAACAGATCATATCCGATAGATCATCATAACTACACCTAAATAGATCACATCCGATAGATCATCATAACTGTATCTAAATAGACGGCTTGGTATAACGACTAATAGGTCGGCTCGCGATTTGAACTTTTATTTCTCGTACTAATCTAATATCACGCATACAGGTAAAAAAGATAATTAAAAAGTTTCACGAGCAATTAGTATTGAACTAATATCACACATACAGGTAAAAACATAAAGATAATTAAACATATCACATCTGATAGATCATCATAACTGTACCTAAATAGATGGCTCAATACAGGCCGGCTCACGATTTAAACTTTTATTTCCCATAGATCATAGCCGATAGATCTTCATAACTGCACCTAAACAGATCATACCCGATAGATCTTCATAACTGCACCTAAATAGATCATAGTCGATAGATCTTCATAACTGTACCTAAACAGATCAGTATTGATAGATCTTCATAACTGTATCTAAACAGATCACATCCGATAGATCATCATAACTACACCTAAATAGATCACATCCGATAAATCATCATAACTGTACCTAAATAGACAGCTTGGTACAACGACTAATAGGTCGGCTCGCGATTTGAACTTTTATTTCCCGTACTGATCTAATATCACGCATACAGGTAAAAAAAATAATTAAAAAGTTTCACGAGCAATTAGTATTGATCTAATATCACACGTACAGGCAAAAACATAAAGATAATTAAACAGATCACATCTGATAGAACATCATAACTGTACCTAAATAGACGGCTCAGTACAAGCCGACTGATGAGACGGTGGCCCGATCTTTCGGTGAGATGAAGGTAACTAACGGTTTGGTGGAGTTTGACCTTAACGATCCGACTATACCATATGCGATGATACGCCTTAGCAATTGCTAAACCAACCTCCGATGGTTATTGACCTTGCCGTAGGTACGATCAACCTGAACAACAAAGTTCGAGTTCCTGCAAGCAACCAAAGAACCAGCAAGAACTATGATAAATTACAATCTAAAATTACGAGTATTAAATTGGCATAAGATAGAAGAAATTGTATTGGGATTCCACTGACGATCTAAACAAGGCGATAGTTCTACACGACTTGTAGGTGCGATAATGTATCAGTAGCTAAGCAACTCAATGAAACCTAAAAACTAAATAGAGAATCCTAGGGGGTATATAAACACAAGAGGTGATCTATTACAGAGGCAGCCTAGGATAATTTTGGCAGTTGCGACCAGCTCGTAAGGAGTTTGGAGATAGGATTGAATAGGTTGGAAAGAGCACGAGATAAGCTTTCCACAGAGTTCAAGATCACCCAAATCGAAATCCGTATGCTCGAGATAAAAACGTTTGAAGTTAGAGCTGTTTCAGCAATCCGAATCAGAGTCCAGATCTTGTGGGACTCTATCTTTAGCTCTTCTTGGACCAAAAGTGACATGAGAAGACCCTTGTATAGCACCAATTCATATGAGACATCTTAATGGACACATGAACTTCATTCCTTCCTCTTCCCGAGAGTTTGAACTTGAATCCTCGCTTGTTCTTGACGATCTTGACGAACCTCCGTTTGTTCTTTATAGTTCGAGTAGCGGATGTAGTTGACGTAGTTGAAGTAGAGGTGGCAGCAGATATATCCATGGGGGCCATGTCCTCATCACCAAATCACGGTTTGAACTTTTATTTTACATACTGATCTAATATCACGTGTATGGGTAAAAAATAAAGATAATACAAAATTTGATGTGCAATTAGTACTGATCTAATATCACACGTACGGATAAAAAGATAAAGATGACTAAAAACATTTCACGCGCAATTGCGCGGGAACACCGTGTTAGCTGCTGAAGAGATACAAAAATTCCAGCTTGGTTGCATTGCGGAGCTCCAGTGGAATCGGCCCGGTGAAAGCGTTTTGCGACAGATCGAGGTAGGTGACGTTGCCGCTCCTGAGAACGAACTCCGGGAAGGTGCCGTTGAGGTAGTTGAGGTTGAGTGACATGAACATGACGGTGGGCATTGGCGAGAACTTCCGATAGTCCAGGTTGGTGAGGTAATTGGACCCGAGGTCGAGATGCACGATCTTGGGGAGGTTGCTGAGCTGGTGCGGGATGTCATCGGTGAGGTTGTTGTTGTAGAGCCGGAGGTCGATGAGGCCGGAGATGCCGAAGAGGCCGCCGAGCTATGGCGGTATGGAGCCGTTGAACCCGTTGCTGCCATGGTCCAGCACTGAGAGGTACCACAGCCGCGAGACGCTCGCCGGGATGCTGCTGCCAAGGTTGTTCCCATTGAGGTTGAGCGCCGGGAGAGCCGCAGCTTCGAGCACGTGGAGCCCACTAGTGAGACCGAGGTGTGACGTACCCGGTTTTGAGGCCGAATAAGTCCCTGTGTTTATCGTACTAGTCCCATGATCAGTGGCTAGTACACACAAGCACTTGATAACATAGTCATACATTACCGAATATTATACAGATATAGAGCCGTTATGGTCTCAATTACACACAAGCCAATTGGCCGAATAAAAGTCTGCAGTGGAAATAAACACGTAGATAAGCCCATGAATATGCCTATCCCACAGGCAACTGACTGGGGTAATTGTAACACCCTGATTTTCTGAAACCTGAAAATTAGGGCCAACAAAAACTTTTTCGCTAAGAATGTCAGTTAAAATACACCAGAGTAAAACTGTTAATCAAAGCATGTTTCTGCTAAACCCTAAAGTGAGTCAAGCCAAAATCTTCCACCTCTGTTCCTATTTCCTTAATCTCTGTTTTGTCGAAACTCTGTCTGGCAAGGTATATAAACTTTGCTTTACACCTTGTCTCCCTACGTGGCTAACCACCCTTGCATTCCCGCCACTAACACACCTTCGGCATCCCTTTCCCTTTTGTCTAGTTGGTGCAACCTAGACCACCATCTGCAGCTAAGTACCCACACAGTACTTTTGCGAAACTTAAACATATATATGTCATGAACCTTTTCCGAATGACTTGATATTCTACCAACTACTTCACCATGTCCTATCATGAGTATGTGCACATATAGACTGCTTTTATGTATGCGCACATACGCAAAACCCTAATCCATTTTTTCGAGCTACGAATCAGAACCCTAAATTTCCCGTTCGGCTCTGCTACCATCCTATGCGTATATATGAGAATACCAATGATATTTCCCCAAAACCCTCGCCCTCCACAACCTCCTATGTCTAATCTAACTTTGTCGCCATCATATATATATGCTAGATTTCTCAAGTGTATATGGGCACATACACTCCGAGTCCTAATTTGTCCCTTTCGACAAAAGAAGGCATCCAAGACTAATTACTCCAGGGTTCTTTCTCTCCCCGGGAAGCTTCGTGGGCCAAAAATTTATGATTCCATTTCGCGGTATCGGTGCATATATGCAAACCCGTACGGTATACATTAAAACCTTAACTCTGCCGCCCCTTGTTCGCATTATCTCTATCTATTGAGTCCTCAGTGCCTCAAACTCAATCCTGACAAGTTTAGAAAATAATTCTTGTACCTCCCGTGCAAAAATCCCAAGATATTTGCAATGTACCCTTTGGATAAAATTCCTCTCCCAAAGTTCAGGAGAAATTCCCATACACCTCCTGCTCTTCCCTGCTGAAAATTTCACCTTCTCTTTGCAAAGAGTACTTAGTGTGTACCAACCGACTACTTCCTCTCTCATTGCCACGTGGACTCGAACCCACATGGCAGCTCAACCCCTACCTCACTTCTTCTTCCTCCATCCACTCCACTCCCTCTCCCCATGCCGTGCACTCTTCCCCCTAGCAGGAATAGGTGTCCAATTCCATGCGTAGCTACAGAGGATGGTGCCAACTCTCTTTACTCTCCCCTGTGCTGTACAGTGTGGCTCCCCTACTTCTTTTTCTTTATGCCTACCTCATCTGCTCCTGGGTACATCCATACCCAAGCACCTATTTATTACCCCTGCACACCAAACCCCATAGCAGCCAAGCACCAAATTACAGCACGCAACAGCAAGCTGTGCCTGACTTGGACACTATCGCCGCACGGTATCTTTAGCCTTGCTCCACTGTAGTTCTGGCCGCATGCTCCTTTCCCCCATCTTCGTCCCTTCTATGGTTCTTTAAGACCAAGCCAAGCTATCTCCCGAGGTCCAATGCTCTTTCCTTCTTCCCAAAACGAGCTCACTCTCTTCCCCAATAGCGAGCAACTCTTCTCCCTACTACCTCCATACACCAGCAGCTCCTCCTTCCAACCCATTTTCTTCTGCCTCCCCAAGCTAGTCGAGCTACCACCTTAGTTCTCCTCGGTAGCTCCAGCACCAGCCTGGCCGCTCCGTTCAGCAACCCCACTGCCGGCTGAGTCTCCCGTTCCCCACGGCTCCTCCAGATCCGAGCTCAAACCCCCCTTCAACTCCGGCCATGAACTCTACCACAGCCAGCCGAGCACCCCACCGCGGCAGCTCATGGCTGCTGCCGCTGCCGCCTCGCTCCTGTCGCGGCAGCTCACGGCAACTGCCGCTGCCACCTTGCCCTGCGCCGCCTCCTTTTGCATTCCAACCCGCGCTGCCACCCTATTCGACGAGGCCGCTGACTCCCTCTGCCGTCGGTGCCTAGCGACCCGCTCCTTCGCATCCTCCTTCAACAAGCAAACTCGAGCTCATTCCCCCATCTCCCTCTCCCCAACCCCATCTCTGCTCCTGTGAGATCCGAGCTACTCGCTCTGTGCCCCATTCCTCTTGAACCCGAGCTCCCTCTCTCCACCTTCTTCTTCACCGGACATCACCCGCCTGAGAGATCCCTCCTTGCCGCAAACCTCCTTGGCTAGCTAGGGCGCCAGCACCTGTCTAGATGATAAGGGTAGCCCAGGAGGCTGGCAAGCTGGCGGCCCAACAATTTTTAGAGTCTAGAGGCTATGACGCCCGCGATGCATCTCGTCCACCTGTGCATCCTCATGGACATCAGGGCTCCTATCCTGCTGGATGGAGTAGTTGCGCCTCAGCCTCCGACGTTGCCCCCGAGTCGCCAAGTCCCGTCGAAGACATCACTGCAAGCTTTGTCGCCACCATGAATCACTTGTATGAGGGCTCTAATTCACAGCATTGTGAGGATAACAATGGGTACGGCACATTGTTTATTATGCAGGACCCCACAAAATGCCACCTCACTATCCCTTTGCCCGGCGTGAAGAAGACGGTTGCACACGGCCAGTCTTCCCAACAGTAGGGGGCGCGACATGCCACAACGCTGTTATACCTTCCCACATGGCGAGGGTGCAGGTGGACCATGTCGTCACCGAGTTCAGTGACATCGCAGTCCCTGTCACCCCTGAAGAGGATGTCACGAAGTTAGGAGACTGCAAGGGGTACTACATCCTGTGGCCAAAGAGTCAGATAATTATCCCCGGGGTGTCCTCTCATAGTACGTCAACCATCCCCTCTCTATCAACCGGAGCCGGCTCGTCTTTGCTCGGCTGTGCAGTACGCACGTTTCATTCGATGATCGGGACGACGATCTTGCCGAGCAGCAACACACGACGATCCTTCCGTCCTAGGAGGAGGAGCAACCCAAGGCGGACTCGCCGCCCCGTGAAAGGCACTCCAAGCATCACCATGACCTGAAGGCAACAGGAAAGAAGGTATTATCTCCAAGCACGCTCAATGCCGCAGTGGGCGAAGCGTTGACGAGAGGCAAAAGGGCCTCCTCTCCAGAGCCGGAGAGGAAAAGAAAAAGAGTACACAAACGGGGCGGCACCGCTGCGAAGGAGGCAATCAAGGAAAGCAAGAAAAAAGACTTATCCTTCCAGACATCTGCCAAAACTGTCAAGAAGCCTCGACGAGTAGTGTACGAGGCAGGTGAGCCCTTGCCCGCATAGATGAAACTTCTCCATGACACAATCATGATGAGGTTACGGAATCGGGATGATTATGAACTACACTTTAAGGTCGAGGTGCCAAAAGATTGCGGTTTCTTCCTGGAGAGACAGCATGACACCTTTGACATCAATTTTGAAGATATCTTTATGTTGTTCAACCTCTTCCGGCTCGATATCATGCTCGTCAGGCTGTGGGCGCTTCACCAAGCCCAAGAGTGTAGGTGTCTGCCCAACTGCGCTTTTGGAATAATGGATACAGTCATCATGAACGACTACTATGTACGAGAAGCGACGCCGGTCCTAATATATTACGTCCTGGAGTCATTGATATACCATAAGGACAAGGACTACATACTCCTGCCCTACAACCCCCCGTAAGTTACTTACAACCGTGCCTAATTTGCATTTTTTAAGCACGTATCCCCGTCTGTTTATATTCGTTCCTTACCTTTTACGCAGCGACCACTGGATCCTCATTGTCATCCACAAGCCTTCAAGAATGATATACTATTTTGATTTCCAAAGAAGTGTCAAGCGGGACTACTCAGGAATTAAGAAAGTTCTGGAAGCCGCCTTTTGAGAATACAACTTGCGAGGGGGAGGAGCAGAATGCAAGAGCAAAAAGCTGATCCATAAATTCAACTTCCCTTGCAGGCAACAGCCGGAAGGCAGCGTGACATGTGGGTACTACATCTGCGCTCACATAGACGTGTTCGTCATATCTCATAACCCGCAATGGAGTCAGGATCAATTCAATAATTTCATACACGATCTGGCCAGCGATAAGTATGACTGGAGGAAAGACTTTGCCCGCATCCAGAAGACCTTCGCGTACATTATCAACAACGAAGTCATTCAACCAAGCGGCGATTTCTACACGGGAGTCCAATTACCCGCTTACCGCCGCCCTGCAAGTACTAGCCAATCATCATAGACCTAGATCGAGTAGGGCTAGTGAAAATAAACATTGTCAAATTTATTTATTTGTCGTTTTAATTCGTTGTAAACTAGCTTGTGATATTAATTGCTATATATGCTTAATATTTCTGATATTAATTGCTACATATGCTTCATATTGTCTATTCATATATGTTTAAAAAAAGTATGATAATACTTCCACTGACGGGTACAAGACATGTACCTATCAGAGTAATCGGTTAGCACTGATGGGCGCAAGTTCCTTGCCCATCAGTGAAAGTCCTCTCAGGATGCCGCCAAGGCAACGCTGGATGGATTTTCACTGATGGGCCGGATCCGCCCGTCAGTGAAAATATGTCTCTACTGACAGGTCGTTCGCCCGTTAGTAAAAGTAGAACTTCCACTGACAGGAGCTTACTGACGGGCTCGGAACCCGTCAACGATTGCGGTTTTTTCGCCCGTCAGTGCTGCTGTTTCCTGAGGTAGTGTATTCACGAATAAGGTTAACCGATTTTTCATTTTACATCATATGATCGACACAGGAGACTCGAAACAAGTTCTTGAAACCCAGATGTGATGGGAGTCCCCTTTTGTTCATGTCAAGCACTTCAAATTAGAACAAGCTTACTTAATTGAATCCGTTAAGTGAGCACAATTTACATGCAAATTTTTTTATTAAAAGAGTGGCAACATTACACCATGTTCTAAGGAAATATAACTACAATACACTATTTGACTCAGTGAGGACTATAAAATAACTGTATCAGCTTCTATCTCTAACTTCAACTACTAGATATAGTAAGTACAAGTTATCTACTATCAATCTTGTAATCTTACAATCCAGAATGCAAGATATCTCCATGGCGAGGAAAGAGAAGAAGGGAGGAGAAATGCATCGGCCGTTGGGTGAGACGATCCAGCGATTATGAGATGTACCATATACAGTTCACAGAGCAATATACTATTTGCTAGATTTTCTCACCTCGTATGTGTATACAGCGGAGGGTGGAGCTAGTGGGTTAGAGCCATTTTTATTCAAAGGATTTTTAAATAATTTTTTGAGAGTTGTATGGGTTGTTTGACTTGTAAAATTGTAACTAATATGAGTCTTTCCTAAGATCTTCTTTGCAACATATTTCATAGGAATATTTTCATTTTAAACCTTATAAAAAGAATCACATGGTTGTCCTACGGCGCAATCAAATATATTTTTGACAACATTCTATGGTTTTTAGTCATATAGGATTTAAATAGATATGACATTGCGTGCAATCCTACTGCAATCAAATAGACCCTAATGTCAGCTTGGCCTTCTAGCTGAAGTACTGAAGCGAGGATGAAAGATAAACACAGGTAGAGTATATGAGTAAATGGCAACTCATCTCCGGTGAGTACAGCCTAGAAAATGCATTAACTTCTGGAGCGTTTACATGATCGACTCTACGGGAAATAAATGACCTGGCTAGAAATTTCAGCTACGGAAATTTGAGATTCAAAACAGGTAGTGAGCTTTGTTAATTGTGTTGATATATGATCCAAATTATTAATTGGAGGGATCGGAGCAGAGGTCGGTAGGTTGGATTCTTCTTTATGACTGACTTTGTTTCGTGTACAACTCAAGTCACCCTTATACCACCTGTTATAAATATCTCTCGTATGCTGCATGGATGAGATAACGATCTCACTGTTAGTCTCCGCGTTTTGTAAACTCTTCTGATATACTCCCTCTGATTCATAATATAAGTAGTTTTAGGTTCAGGCACAAGAATTAAGGAGCAGCTAGTTAATATATCAAATGACACTATTACCCCTGTCCCTCCTGCAATAAATACTCTAGGAAATACAAATATGAGAAAGGAGCTCATTAACCATAATAATTAAGGAGGGGTAGACTAGAAAAAAATGACATAAATGTGTATTGGAATCCTAGAACTACTTATATTTTGATGAAACTATAGAATCCTAAAACTACTTATATTATGAATCAGAGGGAGTAGTAAAGATCATCGTTGTGTGTCTATGATTTTTTCCTACTAGAGTTTTCTGCATAAAAAACCGTTGTCTCTGTTCTTGATCTTATTTTATTTTTGCCTGTCATTTTTCTAATAGCGTCGACGCTGGAGCTGTTGGTAGAGGAGTTGCGGTTCAGCACGCTGAAGCTCTCCGACACGACAGTGCCCTTGCCACCGTAAAGTCTCCTACGTGTCGGCCCGACGGAGAAGGTGTCACCGCTGCCTCCACCTTCGTCATCGTCGTCATTGAGGTCCGTGCTCATTGCCTGGTGGGGAAAGGATAGCAGAAGGAGCGCAGAGGGAGAGGCCCAGGAGAGGGGTTTGGAAGGCTTGTGCGTGCTCTGCCATGGTTGAGTTCGAGTGGAGCAATGATAGTGAGTTCTTGGTACGGATGCCCCACTGCATGGCAGAACGAGTATTTCTTGGCAGGACCGGCACCGAGAAGTCCACGCCGAATACGGCAAACCCAGACTACGTGCCATTAAGGGTGCAATCAGATCGAATACGATCGGATATTTCATAAACCATATTTGTTTTCATATTTTTACTCGAATACGATATCGGAGCGGATAGTGTCGGATACGAATATGGACACGAATAATATCAGTAACAAATACGATATGAATACCTATCAAATTCGGTACGGTAGCGAATATTTTATCGGATATCGCATGAAAGATAGAATTCATATAACACGCATATAAAAACATAGCACAACCAATCATACAGGCTGATATATTACAGAATAACAAAAGATAAGTTCAAAAAGTGCTTTGACAATATATAACTATTTCACCCAAAATGACAAAAAAGAAAGTTCCATGTGATCATGAGTGGCAACGACACGATAAAAATTATTGTAGTTCTTCACATGACCGCTTCTTTGCAAGCCACTCAATCGCTCCCCTCCTTGGACTAACTCATCACCTCGTCCTCGGGCTTTGGGTTGGACCTTTCTTAGTAACACTTATAAATAAAGAGTTGCATACATGTTAAATCATAAGGGGCATGCTAGCCTAGTGGTATGTGAGCTTAGACTTCTATCAAGAGGTGGTGGGTTCAAATCATATTACAAGCATAATATTGTCTTTTATTCTACAAGTTAACGGTTGGCCCATGGGCTGTTCTTGTTGGGCCGGTTGCAATCGGATACTATCCGGATTAGTATTCGGATAATAACCAGATATATATACGGATAGTATCAAATTACGGTCGGATACTGTCCAAACTGTATTCATATTCGTATCTGGTATATACTATCCGTATCCAATACCGTATTCGATGGATATCCGAAAAGCTATCCGAACATTTCGGTCCGGATACTATCTGAACCGATTGCACCCTTACGTGCCATGGAGTCGTCGTCGCCGTGGAATTTTGGAGAACAGTCTGTGCATGTTCCACACGGCATAGCGACGACGAACCGCTGGTGCTAGGGTTCCAAAAACATGCCTCACGTCCCTTGCTTCCCTTTCGATGGTCAAGGATGAAGATGAACGGAACTACGTCCCTCTCTTCGCCTTCTGTTTATCAGGTTTTTCGACGAGCGTGTCGGACGTAGCCGCCCACATCGTGCCTCTGGATTCAACGGCAATGCCGGTGAGGCGTTTCGTCAAACACCACCCGTGCACGCTCTAAGTAGTAGGCAGTTGCTGCACGCGGAGCAATGCTGGCACTGCGCACGGGGACATTCCACCACACGTGACGGCGCCCGTCCCGCTTTCACCACACGTGGCCGGCGGTGCCACTGCTGCCGCCTCCTCCTCCTTCCCCTCCCTTCCCTGCGTAGCTGTGCCCACCCCCGACCGCCTTCTCCGAGCCCGCGGTGGCAGCAATGAAGCCTCCTCACACCCTTCTACCCCAGGTGAATCTATTGTTACCATATTCCGGGCGCTCCCAGTTGTCAGAGATCGCCGGTACACTCGCTCATCGACACCACTGCTGTCGGTGTTTAGATCCGGCAATATTGAATATAGGGCAGCGTGAGCACAGCAGATCCAGATGGGTGCACACGGGAGATAAAGTTTAGGCAGGTTCAGGTCCTCAAGAAGAGGTAATACCCTACATTCTGTGTTTGGTGGTTAGTATTGCTTGTATCCCGAGTACCGTAAGACCTCGAGAATAGATCTCTAGGTTGCTAGGGCTATGTGGATATGGAAATACGAGAACGTATGTTGCCTCGTGTGGATCTATCGATCGGAAGACCCCTACCTGACCTTATATAGGCGGCCGGGATAGGGTTACAAGAGTCCAAATCAGTTTACAGATTGATTTCCTAGTTAGTTACAACTGAATCCGGGGTTGTCGGGTAAGTACTTATCCCTGTCTTGTACTCCAAGCCGACAAGGCGCCCCTGTGTCGAAGTCGGACTCCGAATAGTCAGCCCGACCCATCCTATGTCCGGAGGGCCGGCTTTGTCCTACTTGACGATACCCGGGTGCTATGCCATCGTCAGCTGCACTCTGACAGCAAGCGACAGACAACCGCACACTACAACGCGCGTGCGTGGAGTAGCATTTCCCGGATTTCGGGAGCTAAGGAACCATGCGCACCCCTCCTTCTCCGGGCCGGCCCACTAAACGTTTTTCTCTTTTATTTTTTTCTCCTTTTTCTCTGTTTTTATCTGTCTTTCCCGTTTTTCTTTCTTTCCTTTTTGATTTTCATTTTTCTATTCCTATTTTATGTTTTTATTTTAATTATTATTTTGTATTATTTTATTTTATTTTTATTTCCTTTTCTTTTTGTTCTTTTAATTTTTAAGTATTTTATGTGTTTCACTACTAGAGGTTTTTCGGTGCCATCATTTGTTAAAGTGTTCAGCACGGGTGCATATGATTTGTTTCTCATAGTATTTTGTTTGTTGCTTCCCGAAAAGAGAAGTTAATTCAAGTAGGTATATCATGTTCATTTCTGGAATATGGATCTTTTTTTACAAGTTAGGTGAATTTTTTCTGAAATACATAAACATTTTTTATGAATAATGAAATATTTTCAAAAAGAATATTCCATAACGAACAATTTTCATAAGGTGTGTGAATACTTCATTTGATATATGTGAATAATTTTCATTTGAAATATGATTCATAAATGATATTCTTATATTTTCTAAAATTTCAAAAAATCAAAAAATACAGGTAGACCAGTCTAACGGGCCGATGCACTTAATTATCCTGTGGACATAAATCCTTCACTACCGCTTAAGGCGGGAACTAGCTTGTAGTGGTATTTAGGCCTTATTTGGTTGGGCTTTTCAGTAGCTTTCCTCAACCAAACAGTCAGCTTTAGAGCAGTTTTTATCAACAGTGGTAGTGAGCTTTGCAGTGCAAATTGAGCTGTTTGAAAAAGTTGTCTTCCCTAACTTTTTGCAATGTGCTAAATTTTCAAGGATCATTTTCTAAAATATTGTAGATGGTTTGGATCAATCTAAAATCATATGTTTACTTTCCCATAACCATAGCAGCTTTTTCAAATAGCCAGTCAACAACAATTTTGTTAATAGCCACAGTCCAACCGAATAGACTCTTGGTGTGGCATCGCCCATTGAGTCGCTTTTGGGAAATGGCCTACCAATTTGTGCTTGTCTGGGCGAGGCTGCGAACTTTTGGCCCGCCAATTGATATTCCTGCCCGTGAGTCGTTGGATTCTTCTGTCTACACAACAACAAGTGAAGCACCAACGTTTATCATAATTGAACTAGCTCATGTTACAAATTTAGAAACATCCATAATTTTTTTAAATGTCTACTCCCTCTGATTCATAATATAAGTAGTTTTAGGATTCTAGAGCTTTGTCTAAATATAAGTAGTTCTAGGAATCCAATGCACATTTATGTAATGTTTTTCTAATCTACCCCTCATTAATTGCTATGGTCAATGGATTTTTTCTCATATTTACATATCATGGAGTATTTAATGCATGAGAGACAAGGACAGTAGTGTCATTTAGTACATTAACTAGCTTCTCCTTAATTCTTGTGCCCAAACCTAAAACTACTTATATTATGAATCAGAGGGAGTAAATCATGATCCGTTTAAACAGCCGTGTTCGTTACAATGGTATCTTTAAAACAAGACCAAATAAAACAAATTAGAGAGACACATCATTAGTACTAATGGAACATTCCCGGCTGAGGAAAGAATATACTTTTGATAATATCCTCAAAATTTCGAAAAAGTTTTTCTAGAAATTAATTTAACAAAAGTATTTCCCATGAGGAAATATACTCAAAGGAGAAATCAGAAAAACATTCCTGCCGTTCAAAAGAAATGTTCCGATAGCTCAATAAAATGTTTCATATGACAATATGTTATACTATCTGGTGTAATGTGGTCATTTTTATTAAATCTGGTGCAAATTGACATTGCGTAAAAAATTTCTAGTGCAAATGGATATTACATAAAAAAAATACTTGTCGTCAAGGGCATATTTAGTACTTACTCCCTCCGTCCACAAATGTAAGGTGTGCACAGAATTTTACGTTCAACTTTGACCAACAATTAAACCAATATTATTGAATTATATGACATAGTAGTGGTATTATTAGATTTATTCAAACGTATTTTTAACTGGTATCAATTTTGTATTATATAATTCAATATTATTGGCTTAATTGTTGGTCAAAGTTGGATCTAAAATTTCGTGCACGTCTTACATTTGTAGACGGAGAGAGTAACTAGCAGCAGTACATTACTAGGTAGGAAGTGGAGACTTGAAGAAAGTGGGCAGAGGGAAATCAATGCAACCGTCATAAGTAGCTCGCCAGGTCGCAGGAGTGCAGCAGCAGCCATTGAATTGGCCAGGGAGCAGCGCTGTGCATCAGTAGCCATTGAATTGGCCAGGGAGCACTGAGCAGTACTGCAGTAGCTCGCTCGCCAACCAGCTCCCATGGAGAACGGCGAGGGCGAGTACGCACAGGACGGCTCCGTCGACCTCCGCGGCAACCCCGTCCTCCGCTCCAAGCGCGGCGGCTGGACCGCCTGCACCTTCATCGTCGGTACGTTACGGTTCATTAGCGGTTCTTGGCAGTAGTTTACACACGTTTAATCTGCAATCCAACTCGATTGTTTCGCTTCGTCGTCGTCGTCGTTGTTTGCATGCAGTGTACGAGCTGTTCGAGAGGATGGCGTACTACGGGATCGCGTCGAACCTGGTGATGTACCTGACCAACAGGCTGCACCAGGGCACCGTCGAGGCGGCCAACAACGTCACCAACTGGTCCGGCACCGTCTTCCTCACGCCCCTCATCGGCGCCGTCGTCGCCGACGCCTACCTCGGCCGCTACTGGACCTTCGTCGCCGGCTCCGCCATCTACCTCATGGTACGTACGTTCGTTCTACCTACATTCTCTTCCCCTGCCTTCTCCCTTTCTGGCCTCCTCAGTTAAAGAAAATCACTGATTTTGAGTTCTTGCTATTTGATGACTTAGCTACTGCCTGCTAGCACTAACTTTCATGGCTCAACGGCAGTTTTTTTGGATGTATATTTTTATGGAAATCGCTAACTATTGCTTGAGTGTTTTTTCACTTTAAAAACAATTAAACTTTCATCCATATGATTTGTATATTATAAATAAGAGGATGAGTGTGCATGATCCATTAAATAAAGATCCAAATGCTTAGAATTTGAGTGATCTACAATAAAAAAAACACTCGTGTCTTTCCTAGACCATTGTTGATTCAGTTGTTTATCCTCCCCTAGCTACTCCAATCTCTCGAATGCGATGTTTTGGTTACCTACACGTTTGTCTCCTTTTTTCCTTTTGTGTGGTACCCAGAATAATCGTTGGAACCCATCCAAATTATATCTGGCAAAGATAGCGTCATCAGGAAGCAATAACCATGAGAAATGTTTCTTTCGGACATGTAATATGGACCTTAGGTACTAGGATTGTTGGATTCTTGGTATGAATTTAAGGCACTTTACTTTTTCACTCATTTTTTTTACTAATAAGAATAAAGAATTTGTAGATCTGGACAAATCCCTGCTGCTACCACGGTCTCCAGTATGATCATCTCATTTGTTTATTGCATGCTACTATTTAACAATTAGTGAAAATCTTAAGACTTAAAAATAAAATGTGATGATAGTCATTTGTATGACAAACCTATTATAACATCGCGAGATGCCAAATTCAAATATTTATCATTAGTAAAAAGCTTAACAGTATTAAAAATAAAATGGGATGGAAGTATATATATATTAACGGTCAAAGTTGTTAAAGATTTTCTCGCAAAAAAAGAAGATTAACGGCAGACGGCAGATATTCGCTGAAGCTAAAAGGAGAACGGAGTAGCAATTACAAGCACAAGCATGAAACTGTCGCCTTTGTTTCAGTATACACGCATGTGTTCACCATGTGGCCCGGCCGGGCGAAGCACGACTGTAGCTTGATCCAACAAGCCTGGTCGATCGTGAGGCATGAGGTACTAGGATTGTTGGATTCTTGTTGCGACTTTAAGGCTAGCTAGCTGTTCCCATTTTCAGTCATGTGACTGATTTTTTGTATTGACGAGAGCAAAGTACGTATAACTTGCAGATTTGAGCAAGTGTTGACCTTCAATATGCATGTTTAAGTATTACCTTCTCTATTTAAAAGTTCGTAAGAAACTACGAAACTCTCAAAAATAAATTAAGTGGGCTGAAAGTTTTATTTTTTTTTGACGAATCAAGTGCAACATCAGCATATGATAAATCTAAATACTTTTTGTATACAGTAGCGGTCAAAGATAAGAGATTGCAACATGTTCGCTAGAAAAATCTAAGAATGAAAAAGAGTGAATAACTAATTACGAACACAAACATAAAAGCTCCATCCTTTGTTTGTGGCTCGCCTGTTAGGGGAGAAGCCAGCCCAGAATTCCACTGGGATCATCTCCACTGCATTAGGGTCATCTTCTAATGAACAGTGCTAAACGGTAATTTAGTTCTTGATTTGCTGACTTTCATTGGGATCACCTAAACCTAATGCACCACCATAGCCAGCTCCGCCATGTCTCTTGTGCTTTAGCAGGAGCATATTGTGTACACAAGGCACGTGAGGTGCACTAAGATACTAGAGACTCAATTAACACTTCTAATGATCAGGAAATTGCGTAACAATTCCGCGACATTGGCGCGACATCCCTTCACCTTGCCAAAAAATTCAAATCCGCTTTCGATCCACACATGGAGAAACCACACAAAAAAAATATGTTTTATTAACAGTAGAAATTAAAAGTCTGTTGTGAATAATAGCCGAGACCTACTATTAACATCAGTATTCATCTTTTTTATTTCTCAATATGCGAATTGGATTTGGATTTGAAATTTTGTAGCAAGGTAGATGCATATCACGCGAGTGTTGTAAAATATTTCATGAATTCCATGACCGGGTCTCTAGTACACTTTTTTTCTAGAATCGGGTCATTAGTGCACCAGTATCTTAACACAGTACTCAATATGCCCCTGTTTTGGCCCGGTACGGCCCGCCGAAGCACAACCCTAGCTTGACCCAAAATTCCATGTGTCCAATTGGCCATGCCCATGATCCAAAATAGTGGAGTATGGTGCAATTGTTCTGTTGATTTGTAGTTTTGGACATTGGAAGCGGGTATCTTTTGGCCTTTCTTCGACTATTGGCAGTTGAAACTGAAAACGGTATGAAAAATTATTTCCATATGCTCCGAGTAGCAAATACAGCAAAACTCAAACTTAGATGGCATAACAAACGAACATTTCGCTAACGTGTCATATAAGATACTTTCCCGTTCAAATATTGTCAGTTTATTCGAAATTCAGCAGAAATTTGGAAATCTCTTGAAGAATTGAATGCACCAAGCAAGTGTTTTCAAATTTGTTTTGATAAAGAATTCAGTTTTCTCATGCCCGAATTACTGAAACTACCGCAGGGCATGCTGCTTCTGACGCTGTCGGTCACCGTGCCGGCGCTGAAACCAACACCCTGCTCCGGCGCCGCCTGCCCGCGCGCCTCCGCGCTGCAACTGGCCGTCTACTTCGGCGGGCTGTACACCATCGCGCTGGGCCACGGCGGCACCAAGCCCAACATCTCCACCATGGGCGCCGACCAGTTCGACGAGCACGACCCACGGGAGCGCCGGCACAAGCTCTCCTTCTTCAACTGGTGGATGTTCACCATCTTCCTGGGCATCCTCTTCTCCAGCACCGTCCTCGTCTACCTCCAGGACAACGTCAGCTGGACCTTCGGCTACGGCATCCCGACGCTCGGGCTGCTGGCCTCCGTCGCCGTCTTCCTCGCCGGCACGCCGCTGTACCGCCACAAGGCGCCGCAGGGCAGCCCGTTCACGAGCATGGGGAAGGTGGTCGCCGCGGCCGCGTGGAAGCGCGGCGTCGCGCTGCCCGCCGACGCCAAGGAGCTGTACGAGCTGGAGCTGGAGCACTACAGGAGCAGGAGGAGGTTCCGCATGAACGCCACGGACACCATGAGGTTCCTCAACAAGGCGGCGGTTAAGGTCCCCGGGGACGGCGGGGCGGCGCCGCGGCCGCCGCCTGGGTGGACGCTATGCACGGTTACGCAGGTGGAGGAGACGAAACAGATCGCCAAGCTCGTGCCGCTGCTCTTCACCATGGTCGTGCCGTTCACGCTCGTCGCCCAGGCGGGCACACTCTTCGTCAAGCAGGGCGCGACGCTGGACCGGCGCCTCGGCGCGTCCTTCCAGGTGCCCCCGGCGAGCCTCGGCGCGTTCGTCACGCTGACCATGCTCGTCTGCGTCGCGCTCTACGACCGCGTCTTCGTGCCCGTGGTCCGGAGGCGCACCAAAAACCCGAGGGGGATCACGCTGCTTCAGCGGATCGGCGCCGGGCTGCTGCTCCAAGTCGTGACGATGGCGGTCACTGCGGCAGTCGAGAGCCGGAGGCTGAGCTTCGCGAGGAGCCACGCGCCTACAGCCACCGCCACCGGCGGCGGCGGCGGCGCGCTTCCCCTGACGATCTTCATCCTGCTGCCGCAGTTCGTGCTCATGGGCGTCGCCGACGCGTTCCTAGTAGTGGGACAGGCCGAGTTCTTCTACGACCAGGCGCCGGAGAGCATGAAGAGCCTCGGCACGGCGCTGTCCCTGACGGCGTACGGCGCCGGCAACATGCTCAGCAGCACCATCCTCTCCCTCGTCGAGCGTGTCACCGGGGAGAGGGGGAGCCCGTGGGTGACCAACAACCTCAACGCCTCGCGCCTCGACTACTACTACGCGCTCCTGGCCGTGCTCGCCGCGGTGAACCTGTCGGTGTTCGTGGTGCTAAGCGGCAGGTACACGTACCGCGCGGAGTCGAGGGAGACGATCGACGTCGCCATGGATGTGCAGGGCGGCACGGCAAGGGTTCATTCAGAGCCGGCGCCAATGGCATGAAAAGATTGCATGCTTCGGCCTGTAATTAGTTAATGAACCGTCGAAATTGGATGAACGAAGTGAATGTTAATGATCAACTGAAATCTTCATGTATCTCACATGGCTATCACTGAATGAACTGATGCATTGGATGGATATCTGAATGTCCAAAATTTGAGTGCTTTTAACCTATAAGCATTAGAATATGAAAGTTCTCAGAGGATCGACCTATCTGATTCAGTAATATTTATATTTGATTGGCAGTGCTGATTCAGTGATCGAGATGTCAGATGTGCAGCGATGTGTTAGCGTTGCACTGCAGTTGGAACCGCCATTTGCAGTGGATCACCGACCATGCTGTAGGACAGAGCTTTCTACCCGCTACTAATTAAGCGAACTATGATGTTTCATCCGACTTGAGCCCTAAACAATAGAACTGTCTGGACGGCGCATGATGCAAAGGTATTCAACTTAGTAATAATAAAAATCGGAAAACAATCGAGTATGCATGTAGTGTATTTCATATATATGTACATGGAAAGAGTATAAAATATGAGAGGTGCTACATGATGGGCTCCTGTTGGCCAATGGACCGTCTTCAACCTCGTGTTTTCTCCATTTTTCACCTCCACCCGCAATTGCTTCTTCCTACACCTTCTTCTTCGTCCCGTTTATACAGCCTCCTTCTACAGCTGTTCTTCAACCTCCCACCTCCACGATCCCCGGTTCTGGTGGCTGCCGTCACCATCGGACAAGACATTCCCTCTATGTTCCCTTCTGGTGAACCCCATCCTCATCCTAACCTCTCATCCTTTGGTGAGCCTCAGCATTTTCTTCGCCAGTTTCGCCTCGCCTTTGCGGACGCATAGGAAAATGAGGCGGGAAAAAAGATGGACAGTAACACGAAGGCCTTGATGGTATCGTAACGTTTTCTAGGATTTTTCATAAAATATGTGCAAATTTGAAGCCAACAGCACAGAAATGGGCCTCCACCTGCGGTCCCACCCGACGCACTCGCTGCACTCGGCCAATGCCACTGCCCAGTGCACATGCGACGCACGGAGCACGCTGCTCGAGTCCTCGACACGGCAGCCGAGGCGAGCGGCGGCCGCCGGCAGACGTCGACACCAGCGCAGGCACAGGGCGCGGGAGCGGAGGGCCGAGCCGCGGGGCAGTTAGGGCGTGTTTGGTTGGGCTGTGGCTGTTGGAAAAGCGGCTGTTGGCTGGCTGTATGGAATAGGCAGCTGTGGCTGTTGGCACGTGAGGATTCGATTGTGGATGTTTGGTTGGGCTGTGGCTGTTAGCTGTGTACGAAGGAAATGTCTGAAATGCCCTTAAAGTGCTGAGAGTACGTACGTAAAGCTGATTTGAGTGTATTTGTACGTATGGACGCTTGCGTTAGGGTTTTTTTTTGGATGGCTAAAACGATAAATGATAAATAATAAATGATAAATGATACATGATAAATAATAAATGATAAATGATTAAAAATATCCCTAAAAATCTAATAAATACAATACAAATAAAAAAAAGAGAAATAAAAATATAAAGGGGCCGGGGGCATGGCCACCACGGCCCAACTCCATCGCCTCCAGATCCACCGTCGCCGCCTCCTCTTGACACTGTCGCCGCCTCCAGCTCCACCGCCGCCGCCTCCCCCTTTCCACCGCCGCCGGCATCTCCTTTCCCCCGAGCTCCCTCCCCACGCCGGCTTCTCCCTCCCTCCGAGATCCATGCCCCCGCCGGCTTCTCCCTCCCCCGAGCGGCATCCCCCCGCCGGCTTCTCCCTCCCCTCAGGCATCTTCCTCCCCCCCGACTTCTCCCTCCCCGCCGGCATCTCCCTCCCCCCGAGCTCCCTCCCACCGGCTCCCCCTTCACCACCCCGCCGGCTTCTCCCTCCCCCCCCCCGGCCGCTTCTCACCGCCGCCGCTCGGCCAGCACCGAAGGCGAGCTCCTCCTCCGCCGGTCCTCCGCCTCCTCTCCTCCTCCCCCTCCGCGTCCGGTCATCCGCATCCTCCTCCCCTCTGGACGATGGAGGCCTCGGCCTGGAGAGCGGCGAGCGCGTCCTCCGAGGCGACGACGGGGTTGGGGGAGGAGAGGCGCTCGGTGTCGGTGAACCCGAGGGAGAGGAGCTCGGCGGCGGTGAGCCCGAGGTAGGCGACGACGAGGTTGGGGGAGGAGAGCCGCGTGAGGGAGATGGAGGATCGGTAAGGGCATTGCGCTGTAATTCCTTTGAAATGTGCAGGGCAGATCGATTCGGGTTTAAGTGCACAGTGCGGCTCTACTGCGGGAAGCTGGGTTCCCGCAGCTTCGCTGGGGCGCTGATTTTGCACGCATCGCACCGCGCGGCTGTTGGGAACAGCTCGGCAGAAGCTGGCCGTTTGGTTTAGCTTCAGCTGTGCTTAGGGAAAAGCCTCAGCTGAAGCTAAACCAAACAGGGCCTTAGTCAATAGTGCTCGGTATCTCCGTGCGCCGGCGTCCTCACAGAAGCACATGGCAACGGCAAATCCCCTCCCAATCCCCATTGGCCAATTCCAAATTTCATAGTGAGTGTTCTCAATTCTCAAAATGTTATCAAATGTCCGGTATAGATATTAATCTTTGTAATCTGTATGCAGCTTACAGTCTTGCATCACTGTGTGTGAAATGAAATGTAGATATTAAATAATTAATCTTTGTATTGTAGTATTTTTTTCCATTGTTTTGTAATTTCTCTTGACTCTTCGAGACGTTACAATCTGTACTTCAAGTCTTGCTACTGTTAGCTTTTAAGTTTTACATTGATGAACAAATTATTTTATAATTTCAAATACCCACGCTCGGAAATCCTGGCTCCACCCGTCTATAATTAACACCAAGCTTCCTAAAACCATTTAACTTAAATCTTAGCCCAGTTTTGAATAGTGATTTTGTGTTAGGATTTTTTTTTAATTTGAAAAAATTCATGAGTGTAGGAAATACTGTGAAATGATCATCTACAAAAATTCATCCAAAAATATGACTATTTGTGTTCTTTGCAAAAATGACAAGAGAAATTCATTTATCTCTTGTCCTTTTTGTGTAGAACACAAATGATCATAATGTTTGATGAGTTTTTGTTGGTTCTCTTTGTATAGCTTTTCGCATGTCTATGAATTGTTTCAGATTTTTTGGCAATCTCGAGAGACAAAACTACCCTGCAAACCTTAACCTAGTTTTTGCGGTGGTTTTGCACCTCTGTGTTGAGAGAAAATTGAACATAGCGCGATGTTAGAGAACAAGAATCTACAAAGATTCACCAAAAAAATATGATCATTCTTGTTATGTATAAAATAGACAAGAAGAATCTATTTATTTCGTGTCATTTTTGCGCCTGACACAGCTTTTGTCATATTTTTAGATAAATTTTTGCAACTTATCATTTCATAGCATTTTCAACATCTATGATTTTTTTTCACTTTTTTTAAACCCTAAAATACAAAACCGCTATTGAAAATCAGGCTAGGAAACTAAACGGTCTTACAATTTTCGGTTCAATATAGACAGTCTGCTACATGCGACTTGTGCTGCAGCTAATGATCACGTGCGGTTGACCTAGAAATTGCACGCATCACGCCAAATTACATCGTTCTCTTCATCAATCAATGTATACATTTCAGTGTGAAACATTTCCACGTACGCCACCAAAAAAAATAAAAGTTTGGTCTCTCTTCCCCTCTCGCGTGAGGACGAAAAACACAGAAAATTCTCAAAAAGAAAGAGACAAAAATACGGACCTTTCTGAACGGAGCCCGTTCAAACAAACCTACATCAAAAGTGAGTTCTCGACACAGCTAGCGTTACTATCTGCTCGACTATTCGTGCGCTAGATCAGTTCTGAGGGTCAACACTTACTGCTGCAACCTGATAGGCTGATACACACACAGAAGACGGCTGACAGACTTGGCAACAAGCTCACCAGGATCTCTCTCCTTCGATATACTCAGTCTGTCATGTCCAGATGCGTGCCGAGTTTCAAACAAGTTGCGTGAGCGCACGCTGCATTATTGTCGTCGTGGTATAAAACAAGTTTATGGAGCATGAATTTCTACAGACGACGAGACCTGCAGCTAAGCAGCTTTGACCTGATGAGGTGATGACGATCGGCGCGACGTGCATGCAGCCGCAGCCGCGCGCCACGTACCCCTCGACGACGTTGACTGCCGCGGTACGTAGCGGTACACCTCGCGGTACCCTACAAATTAAAGGGTACGTTCCCAAAGGCTGGGTAGATAAAGCGACCGCGAAGGAATCGAGAATTGGAAAGCATTGCATGGTGGCGCGTAATCTAGAGACAGAGACATGAATGGTTGAAGGAATGAAATGGGTATCCAATCAGTGGCAACCAAGGCATATATATGGTTTTAATGTGTGTGTAAAAAAGGATCACTTAAGTACATTAAGAGGGATTTTTCTAAACGCTCCCGAACTATTTTGCACCGTCCATTACTTTAGATCAAAGGGAGTAGATTGAAATATGTCACCTATGACAATATATTTGAAAAGTCACAATTGATAACTTGGAAACAGTGGCAGGGCTTGGAGCCAAACTAAACACAGGGGCTCAGAGTGATTGGTAGATGATTTAGTTCATGCTCAATTTAAAAATAGCTTATCAAATGATACATATTCAGGGGAGGTGAACAAGTGTAGGTTGTGGGGGAGGAGAGGACGGCCAAGCCCATGATGGCCTCAACTAAGCTTCGCTCCTGTATGGAAACATTTTGCTATGACTATTATAGAAAGGGTCATACAAGATCTTTAATCATAAACGATTCACTAAAAATCATCTGCATTAGGAGTAATCAGAGATGGTTCTTACGAAAATACACATCACAAAGGGTTTATTAAAAATCGTCTGTGAAAAACACCATTAAAAAAAGGTTTTATTAAAAAAACCGTTTGCATTAGGTCATCACATGCGGTTCTGGATTAAAAACCGTATGTGGTACGATCACGGGTAGTTTTGTAGCAAAATGGTCTATATATTGGACCAGCCCATCAGGCCCAACAACATGGCTAGTATATAATCCATCCCCTAAGTCGTGTGCTCCAATCCTAAGTCCAAGCCGCCGCCACTCTCTCTCTCTCAATCTTCCACCTAGCCACCGCCCCTCTCTCTCAATCATTCTCTCTCTCAACCCCTCTCGATCCTTTTAGCGCACACCGCCGCCCCACCACCGGTGACCCCCTCCACCCGCCGCCGCCCCTACCTATGAGCACCGCCCCTCCCTCCTCGAGCCCGAGGAGGTAGAGACGAAAGCGCCGGGAGATGAGCCGCTAGATCTGGTAGCGCCGGTGGTTGAGGAGGCCAAATCTGGTGGTGCCATGGCCTTCGTCCTCAAACCTGGCGCCATTGACAAGGGCGAGGAGATTGGACTTCATTGTTGGCCTACTCGGACCAACCGGATCAGTGCTCCCCCACGCACCGCCACTGGATCCGTCGGAAATGCCTGCTACATCCTCCTTCCCTCTGACAACACCATGGCCAATGGTGACGCTGTGTCCATCTTCATCTCTAACCATGCTATTCGCTCTCCAACTATGTCGACAATCTTGTCAATGTCGATCCACTCCCATCAATGAGGTACCTACATCCTATATATATCCTACATATTTGTTTCTCATCCTACAATAATTGCTTGTCCATGTTATGTTCTCTCCATCAAAACAGTTAGAATCTATCAGTAAATGAACTTCGTCAAACGATTAGAATCTATCAGTGTAGTTTAGCATAAATCACATGTCAAATGATCTTGTGAAATCTAACTAAATGTTGTCGGCTGGCTATAATATGGATTTTTCTGTAGTATTCATTCAGAGAATGCTCAAGGCAATTGCCTCTAAGTTGCCCCTATTTAGATGAACCACTAAATCTAGTCACCCTCTAAATTGCCCCTGTTTCTGGTGCAGGCATGGTTACTTCAATGTGGTGACAATGGCTACCTTGCGTCATCACATTTAACAGCTTCTTCTATCGCAATGACTTAACCCAATGGTAATCCACAGACGCAGCTCAAACAACTTCTTCTCTTCGATCCCTTGCATTTGCAACGTGCTAATCTTGTCGTGTTTATCTCTATTATGTGGAAATCAGACAAATCCTGGGTGCTGATCTCGCTAGAGATGTTGTGGCAGGCGTGCACGTTACCTAAGAAGATGCTATATACAAGCTTTGATTTATTCTAATAAGGAATCAATTATCAGTTTTCACTCATGCTCTGGTTTATATTTTTTTTCTATTGAAGTTTGATCTTACTAGGCATAAAAGGCCTAGTAGCTAGTTTGTTTCTCGTGTGTTCTCGTTTCAGCATCTTTAAGTTTTGGATCACAATTGCAACTGTTAGATAATGCTTGTGGTAATCTGAAAAAACTTCTATTTTAATGGCTAGCATTTCATTAGGATGGTCACTAAAATAAAAAGAATTTGTTTATGAAAAAAGGCATTGCAGACGGTTTTATTTTCAGAACCACCTGTGATGTCCTTATTATAGGCGGTTCTAGATGACCTCACCACTGACCCATGCTTAACAATTCAAAAACCGTTTATGATGATGTTTCTGAACTGCTTGTAATGTCATATATATATATATATATATATATATATATATATATATATATATATATATATATTTCTACCGTATGTGTAGTATGCGTAGGAAAGGAAATTAAAAAATTGTAACGTGACAATGATTGAGCAAACATTTTTGATGTGATCAAAGAAGGCCTTGACGTGAGTAGATTTTGTAATGTGTCACCAATTTGCTTAAATTCTAGTGTGACACCAAATTCGATGGGATAACCTTTTTTAATCCTTTTAGAGAAAATATTGTGACGTTTTCTAACATCATAACATATGCTATACATTTTTCTTGTAATTAATTATTTTGTTTTTTAATATATTTTGGTTGCATGCCTGGGTAGTAGGAACACAATTACAAAAAACATCCATACGTGTGCGCTTATATTAACTTTGCCAACGATTACAAAATCTACATAAGTACACGAACAAACTAGGATGATGACGATAATGTTATAGACTTTAACTAAGAAAACATATCACAGGTTGGATAGGATTTTAGGGCAACCATATGAAAGATTACCAAGACTAATTATATTTTGCTTTTGCAAGAAGACCATGGCAACCGGCTATTGCATGTTAGACTACTTACATCTAACAATGGAAGGCTATGATTCATTTGTTATTGTTACCCCTTACCTCTTGAGAGGTAAGTTGAAGCGTTTTAAAAGAGTTTAACTAAGAGAAACTAGTAACTATACATGTGCAATGCATGTTTATTACACCTTTTCACAACATATATTGTATGAAATATATATTCATGCATGTGAAAAAACTATTCGAAGGATAAATACCATGAATCAGTCATATATTAAAATAGTAAGCACTAAATTTTTCTAAATAAACAAATATGATGTCAAAAACAACTTTTAAGCATGAAACACAACAATTCTCCGGTATATAAATTGAAATTGTGGAGTAACTAGGAGGCAATAAGTATAGAAGTGATTAGAGGAGAGTAATTATCCTTTGTCCATAATTATTAGGTGAAGAATTATGAAATTGAATTATAGATTTTGGACAGCTAAGATTGAAAGTATCCAAACCCAACTCGAGCTTTTTATATCGATATGTACTAGCAAGGTGGCACGCACATTTGCATGGCTAGATTTATTTTTGGTATTGTTTTTTTTAGTTATTTGTTAACTATCGCTAGCTATCATTTGATTTTATGTGTCGTTGCGTTAGCTTTGATACGTCATTTCTATATAGAATAAATTATAAACGAAAGTATGTCTTTGAGTTTGGTAGAAATCTTTCCATTAAATGTATTACATTTTTACTCTTTAGTTGAAAGTACTCTTTGAGTAGCAATCCAAATGTATTGTGCTCTCTATTTTTCTTTTTTCATGTATCTTCTTTTTTTAGTGCCTATAGATAGTTAGACAACAACGCAAGGACCTTGATGTGTGACAATGGAAAACAATGGTATCGCGATCCATGGCTCATCATGCATAACCATAAACTTTCATACTAGTCTCTAGATTTTCCTCTTCCACTCCTTATCCCTCAATATCTACCTTTCTAGCGATATTTAGTGTTTTGAGGAATTTTACACCAAAAATTAAATCTCACCATTGATGACTTGTACATAAACCTTATATTATCCTCCTCCATCATCCTCATCATTGTCTGTATTGCAGTTGTATTATTTGATTAGCGCAATATCAAGTCTCCAGTTGCTTCTAGACATGGTCTTCTTGCTTATTTGCCTCTGTCATGTACCCATCTCATCGATGACAATGACGAAGCAGACATCCACGTCATCCTCAAGCTCACGCTTGACCAAACCTATCATGTCCTGGCATTCTATGATGCCCAAGAACTCGCCAAGTGCATTAGAGTGGTTTGGGTGGCCATATACTAAGCTCCTTCATGAGAACCTAGAGCTCAGTGGTTTCTTTATTGCCTCTTGATCTAACTGTTGTACTTCTCTGAAAATCATTTCTAGGGACGTATCACCATCAGCCTTGCCTTGCTACATCTCATCATCATCATCAATTGGTTTCACATACTCTTCTAAAGTGTGATCCCTGATATCTTTTATTTTGTCATGACTTACCTCACAACCTAGACTATAACATGCCCATATGCGTATATTCATCAAAAATTGCTAAAATAATTCTCTCTCAATCACTGCTGTCATAGTTTGTTCTTACTGATCATGCCCGTGTTGTATTGCGTCGACTTTTTTTTATCACAATTGAATTGAATTATAACATACTTGACGTGACTTTCTTATCTAGCATGCTTCCTCTTTGCCCATCGGCGGAAGCAGCACATATGTGTTGATACATTTGAAGCATGTTACGTTGAGATTGGTTCTCCGTCATTACATATTGTGTGCTACCAAACAAAAATCAAATTGCTAATTCATATTAATTTTGATTATGCATTTAAATTTTAGGTATAATTTCATCCATAATTTCAATTGTTAGTTTTCATTTAAAAATAATTCCAAAATTCAGCTATTTAGGATAATAAAATTGTATTATTTATCCACCTAATATATAAATCCATTTGGTAATTTACACTTTATTTTTACTTTTTTGTTCCGCATTTCAGTTATAGGTTGAATTTCAAATATACATCCAACTACTATGTTTCATTTAAAATTAATTCCGAAATTAGCAATTTAGGCCAATAGAAATTATATTCTTTATCCACCTAATATATAATCAAACTCTTTTCCATTTAAAATTAATTTCGAAATTAAATTAAAAAAATAGAGTTATACTCTTTATCTAGATAGTAAGAGTTGTATCTACGTGAATTACTAATATTCGCTCCAACAATGTGAAACAGTCGGGACGTTTCCTTGAAATAATGAAGGGGAAATACCGATTATGATGCAAGAGGTAGCTCATTTGCAGCGCAGTATGTTTGGTCACCATGACGTATGTCGATGAATTGGCATGCGATTACTTCGGAAGGTTAGCGATTAATCGTCAAATAAACATCAGTCGGAACAAGCTGGCATGGCTTTAATTAAGAGATCAGATCAAATCTGGACTACATCTATTTGTGAGCAACGTGACCCGCAATCTACAACAATCTAATCGACAAGTAATATGATCTCTTTCGGTTTCAGGGAAACATTGATTGAAGTGGATCGGATCAGCATATATGATCGCTGCTGATCATGATTGATTCACTGATTGAGTAACTAACACGAGTAGATAAGCACGCATCTATAGCTTATATAAGGTGCTGTCTGCTTATAAGATTCTCGTTGCATTGAGCTACCTGTCCTACTTATATAGTAATTGCCTTGCTTGACAGCTGATATGGTACGTGGTACCGCCTTATATTAGCACAGCTTAGTATATATAACTGTAGACACGATCATGTAGCTTTCGGGGTTGAAAAAGTTCATCACGGGTTTGTCCAACGGTTATCGTCATGCACGGGTCTGGTCAGACTGCAAAGTCCTTGTCTTTGACTAATCTAGTACACGCTCCTTATTCTCTGTCGTCACTTGCCAATTTTACGGGCAACTGAAAGACCGCCAGGTTGCTGATAACTCACGTAATACGCGTCACATTATCAAAATTAATTATTTAAGCCACATAATTTCTGATGACTAGCTGATAAAGCCAACTAAAATCCAGTTGCTGGCGCCCTTCGTTAGATTAAGGCTAAAATAGATTCATATAAAATTACTGCACGTCTTGCAGTACGTATGCACCAAACCAGACGCGACACAGTACTAGTATACAAGCACATTCCCACTTGCATGATTTCATATAATCAAAGAACGCAGAGATATTTTGGAGGCAGCTTTGGACTCAGACGTACACTACTTGTCTGCTTATGGAGAGTTCGAGACCAACAAGCTACAAGAACCAAATAACAAATACAAGATGTATAACATAGATAGGCGCATGGGTCAACCCAAATGGTACAGCTGCTCAAGTGTACATTTTCGTGCTAAACTGGTGTACATGCATGATTCAGTATTAGCCGCTGTACACTATTGCACTGTGCCTACTTGCTACCTCTTTCTAGCTTGAAAGTATATACTCCCTCCATTTTCTTAATATATGTAGTTTTGATTATAGATAAAGTCAAACTTTGATCAGGAATATGTGTTGAAATATTTAGATTAGATAACTCAAAATCATATGTGTAAATTAATCTTGAAAAGTACTTCCACAGTATATAAATCTGGTAGGTTTCATAGGTATATCACAATAAAAATTAGTAATCAATATTGTATTTTGAATGACGTGTCTGTGTACAAGACGACAGTTTAGCGGAGTAAAGAAACGGAGTATGTCCGATGCCGACTCCCGTATGTGACGGCAGCTGAAAATTCTTACAGGAGCAGAGGAGCTGGATATACTACGATGTTTGTACTCGTTTTTTCCTCTATCTTTTATATCCTGGTTGCATCAGATTCTTTATCTCGAATCCTGCAAGCTTGATCCGGGGAACCACGGTCCAACTCGTACGTCGTGAAGTCTTCATCCTCCTTCGAAAGCTTGGCCGCAAACAAGTGGATTCTCTGGAATTAGTTTACAGGTCCGAATTGTCAATTAGTAACGACTGAAAGCATATCAATGCTTCGAACTTAGGACATCTTGGCTGTACTAACATACTGAGTTCGATGGACCAATCAAAAGTGGCGTCCATGGTTGTGGCGTCCATAGCGTTTCAAAATCATCTCTACATTTTTTTATGTTTGTACAAAAATAATGTAAATGGTCCATCCCTCAACTATTGACACCATCTAGATTACACCTCTCAACTCGATCTAAATTTGAAAATGATCTTGATCTCTGAACTCTTGAATCCGATTATCTTTCATCCCTCGAACTGTTGCAGATCAATTTTGGGTGACTTGGCGGCGGTCTTCTCGCCCGTGGCAAATAACGAATAAACTTTAGAAAACAAGCAAATTTAGAAGAAAAGTCGGAAAATACAAAACGAGCGGTCTCGTCGAATCCTTGTCCTCTTCGACTCTACAGGCACGTCGGCCATGCACGAGCATCAACGCGTTCCACGTATCGTTTGCTATTACTTGTTGAACTTTTACCAGTAATAATTTTCGAAATATCCAGTCAGGTAATACTAGGCTCGAGCTAGTTGGGTTCAGTGTGGTTTGGTGCAACCCAATTCGAGAAGCAAGGTATGATACTGGTAGTGGCTGATGGTGGGTTTTGGCGTGCCATGCTCAAGGAAGAAGCGCTACCCCGAGTCCAAGATATACTAGACTGACAAGTGGTCACTGTTTCGTTCTGGACCAAACTAGCCAGGATCTTTTAGCGGACTAACTTTCAATTGCGCTAACTTTGTTTCCTTTTCTTTTCAGATCGGTAATTTAAACGTCCAGCTTATTTGGTCATTTTTTCGAAACAGGAGGCAAAAGCGTTGCCTCTATCTATTATTGAAGACCGAATTTGTTGTCCAATTAATTAACAAAAAATAGACAAAAATCAGAAATACAAATGTCCACAACCTAGCAAGCTAGACCCAGAGCACCACCGGATGACAAGAACCATGACAATACAATAGAGGAAAACCGGACGAAAATAAAAAATACAAACGCCTACAACCTAGCGAGCTAGGCCCGAGGCACCACTAGGTGACAAGAACTACGACATTACAAGCGAACCCAAACTCGATGCGCACCACTCACCCATCGATGCCGTCCATAAGTATCATCATCATCACCCATCACGTACTACAACTTCACCACGGAAGACGATCAATGAAGAAAAACGCCACAATCGAAGCAACAAGCCTACGTCCACTAAAATCGTCACAGCTGGCCCATCATCCACCAACACCTCCCCGCATAACCTCGTTGACACCAATCCCGCGTCTTGCAGTGCAGCAGCTCTAGCTTCTCTTTGTTGCCACCTGATATGCACTCGTAACCACCAGCAGCCTATCTAATCTCGCCATAGACAGCGAGCGCACCACCTATCAACACCGTCATCTCGTGCCATCGTTGTCGCTAGTCCCACGATCACTCACATGTGCGATGGTAGCTCCGACTTTACAGCAATAGCCACACCGTTGTGCAGCCCGCACCACCCACTGCGCCAAGACATGGCCTCGCCACCATAGTCACACCACCATCGGCCCCTCGTGACGACCGCAAGTCAACAACATTAAAAGGATCTAGGCTATCGACTAGAAGGGGGTGAATAGGAGATTATCAAAAACTAATACCAAAAGTCAATCTTACACATGCAGTTCTATACTTTGATAAAGTGATTGTTCATCTCCGGGCACCCAAGGGGCTTGAGCTCGTTCACAATATGATTGAGGCGAGTGAACATTCTATTCACACTCTCATTTTTTATTATGGTGAAGCGGTCGAGCTTGCTTGTTAGAACGTCGAGTTTTGATCATTGACTGAAGAAGTTCCCTCGTGGATCTTGATGAGTCCATTTTTGTACTCATTTATTTCTTTAAATTTGATCCTTATTCAATACATTTTGACTGGATCAATTCCTGATTTCTACTAATAATGGCTAATTAATCATCAGATTATGCAAATCTCTCTTTTTGGATTAAGTGTGTGTAGAATCACTAAAAAATGGACATGTATGTATATGTTTGGAAACTACTCGTCAAGAGAGGAGTGTCCACGAAGAAACAAGACCCTGAACGGAGATATAATGGGCAAGACGACCAATGGTACGACCAGCACCGCCCGTACCACATGGTTGTACCACTGGTGTATAGTGCCGCCACGTCAAATCAACCAATCTACATTAAGAGAACCCAAGGAGAATCACAATGGTTATTCTAGAAAATCCTAAACAACACATCTGATCTATATAAGAGGAGAAGAAAAGATAAGGGGAAGCAATGGGGGAGAGAGAGAGGACCGTGAAGGAAGACCGACCGGGAGAGAAGAAGAATAGAAGGAGGAACCTCATGCAGCCACCATCATAGTTTTCGTACTCTCTCCATTACTATTGTCAAGAAGCAAAGTTGTAAGACAATTTAAGTATTTTAATCCAAGTAATTGTTCTTGTTATCTCCTTGTTGTAATATTTTTCATTGATTTGATCTTGATAATTTTTACGGATCACAAGTAGTCCCTCATAGGCTTTGGGAGGAGAATTAGCTTAGTAGAATTAATATTATTTATATTGAATCATGTTTATTTTGTATCTCAGTTTCTCGATATATTTGTCTTGTATGATCATCTTGATAATAGGCGTCCAAGGTGAATATTAGGGAGGACTTGTGCAACTTTCAAAGCGAAAGTGACAGTGATGCAAGGAGGAGGCAATCATGAGGAGCCTTTAGGGAGATCCATCACAATTACAATGCTTTAAGCGTTGGTCTGACTCACGCCTTAATAATTCTAGTGACACGGTGGATGTCGGCAGGTTGGACAATAGATCTTATGAGTAGACGGATGTCAGCATAGGTTCATTACAGACGTGTTGCCCACTTTATCATTTATCTTTGTTATCGTGCAATAATATTTATGCTAGTGATTCATGTATTAATATTCTAATCTACAGGTTAAACTCACTCCTAACCCATCCATCATCATGTTATAGTCTCTATTTTTATTTATACGTTTTTAATTTCTGTTTTTATTATTATTTGCATAGTTTTGTCTTTTCAATTCATTTTAGGAACAACACCATCCTCGAATCAACGCGCTAAGCAATCGCCGGCACTCACTAAAATTCTCAAGAATGATCTCAACGTCGCAACCGTTTCCACGACACCTCGTTTCCTTAGGATCGATAAACTTCGTAATACTTCCAAGGGAAAATTTATTGCAACCGATCTAGTCCTCTTGCTAGGCCAACATCAGATCTCTATGAGCATATTCCATATGGTCTGGCCGTCCTCAAACGTGCTCACCAACTGAATTCATCTGGGCTCAATGCGTTGAAGATGACGTTTGTCGCTCGGGTATTGAGGTGGATGTTACGATGGTCACTATCAGTGAGCTCACCTTCATTGAGCACTGCATAATAATCAACAATAATATATATCATATTCTTGGATTAATGCCAATTAAATGCATCTTTATTTTGTGCTTTCAACTAGCATTGTTCGAACCATCAAAATATGTATCTCTCCCCACATGTATCCCATCACTAGTAGACATCATATCTCTCTAGGTGGTAAAACCTAGTAAATGAGAGCATCAGGCTCTGATACCAATTGAAAGGATCTAGGCTATCGACTAGAGGAGGTGAATACGAGATTATCAAAAACTAATACTAGAAGTAAATCTTACACACGCAGTTCTATACTCCAAGTAAACCCTAGCATGCTAGTGATCGAAATATGCAACCAATCAAGTATGAAGAAGTGGAAAGAGACAATCATATGGGAGACAAAAGATTTGTTGTAAAAATTCAAGTCTTTGGTGAGGTTCAACATCTCCATCGAAGAATATTGATCCTAGATCGAAGCCGGCCCAAAATGTGCTCTTATCTCAAAAAGTGTGCCGATGCGAAGCTCCCTTTCAGTCATGGTAGTTCTTCACCTCGCGATAGGTGATCTCCAAACCCTCACAAACTTCTTGGACT
The DNA here is from genome assembly GCA_019208055.1 of Stipa capillata. Lineage (NCBI taxonomy): Eukaryota > Viridiplantae > Streptophyta > Magnoliopsida > Poales > Poaceae > Stipa > Stipa capillata. The sequence continues at coordinate 301,721 of JAGXJF010002397.1, read as the reverse complement.
CTTCACAAGCTGCTTGAAGGCTCTCAAGTGACTCCTAACTGTCTAGGAGATGCCAATTTCTAAAACTAACGGGCTTTAATCAATTTGACTTGGAGAAGAACTCTTACTTGATGCTCAACTATGGCTCAATCTCTCTCGCAAAAATTTCCTCACAAGAATCATAACTTGAGCTTGAAGAAATGTGGAGTAGCACTTAGGAGAGTAGAGGAATGAATTAGCAAAAAGTTAGGAATGCAAAGAGGTTTGGGGGTATATATAGCCAACCCCTCAAACACTAACAATTAGTGCAAAATTAGTAGCACTCGGAGGTTTCGACATGAACCTGGAGGTTCTAAAATTTCAAATCAACGACTAAATCGCGTATATAGAAAATGAATATCAGAGACTCTGGCTATTCAAAACAACGACTATATTGCAACAATCGGATAATTCGACTTTCAAAGCACAGTGGTCAAAAGCAAATGTCGGTGGTTCCAACTTGGAACCCAAACCCTCAAGAAAATTAAATATCCTTAAACAAGGCATAGTTAGAGCCGAATTCTGGAGGTTTCAATATTGCAATCGAAGCTTTTGAGATTTCAAAAGTACTCAATAGAGTGAGGACAATACGTGAACTTAGAGCTTCTAACATTCTGAGATTCAAAGGATATGTTTGGACATACTGAGTCGAACATTTTGAGATTCAAAGGATAAGTTCAGAAGGGATCTTGGACACTCCGAAACTTCCAGGAGTTCTTCCTTTCAAACTCAAAAGACTTAGATGTTTCCAGCACCGGAACTCGGAGGTTCCAAGATAATCTCGAATGTTCCGACATCCTGAAAAACTGAACAGACAGGCAACTTGGAGGCTCCGACTTTGTAGATTCTTCACACATAAATGAAACCCAGATGTTCTGACAACGATCCCAGAGGTTCTGAATTTTGGTGAAACTATGAGAAGAGATGGTTTTCAAAGCCTCTTTGGATTGGAAAGTTGATTCCTAGCTGAGCATTAGCAAGGACTCACACCAGCTTCCAGGTTTTAGCCCCCCTTAATATTACGGCTTTCCAAACTCAGTTTGATTTCTCAAACTACCAAAAGAGTTACAAAGTAGTCTTTAATCATAGTTTCTTCAAGCCTTCCTTCCTTAGCACTTTTTGGGAGTCATCAATGTTGGTTATATCATCGCTTCAGGGACTAAATCACCTGATCATACTTGATGCACACATTAGTCTCTTAATCATTTATCATTAATCATCAAAGTCAACTTAGGGAGGCCAAGATGCACTTCCTGACACAACTGTCGGCCTCATGTCAATCTCACAGACCAGGCAGACTATGCTCCAGAGCACACTGGAGATGCCCGCACCACGCAACCTGCCGCACTGCTGCCACGCATCAACCTCACCTTGCAGGGCACGCTGGCCCACCCTAGCAACCTCAAACCACCAACCTCACCCTACCTACCACACCTCTTCGGCCACCCAGCCACAGCAAATCTGGGCACCCCCCACATCCTTGCCCACCTGCGATCCCGCCGTTGCTGTAGGCCGAGGCTAACGAGCACCGCCACAGCCCCGCACCCCCGCAGTCGTGCACCAACCGACATCTGTTGCAGCCTACCACCGCCGTCCACCGACCGCCACAGCCCCATTGCTTGCCGCTGCCGTGCCACAACCATCGGCCAAATCTAGGAATGGATGCCAGATTATTTGGTCACATTATTTAGGCATACAAGTTAAAACTTCAGTTTTAAAAGCCAATCAAAACATAGACCCTGCCAGTAGAGTGCGACTTTGGATGTTCTCTTGCACCTAATTAATCTCGAGCCCAGGAACAAAATATTTTCCTCGGACGGTAGTTTCCTCACGTGGTTCCAATTTATCTCCTATAGTAGCAACCTAAAATGATTGACTGTGACACTCGCAAGTCACAACCAAGAAATTAGGAAACTAATCGACATGATCGAGCTCGCGACCACGCGTGTAACGATGTTCTGCGGCTAGCCACGACTGACGGCGTCTGTCGGCGTAGAGACGCCTCTAGCGGTGGTCCGGAGGGACCCCCTTTTGAGTTCGGCCCAGGGGAGTATTGAGTTTCTTACGAGCCTTGGTGTGGATTAGAGTTTAGCGAATAAACCCGGTGGCTAAGAATGAATTGACGCAAGGATTTCCCCAGGTTCAGGCCGCCCCGGAAGGCGTAATACCCTACGTCCTGCTTGTTTTTTGTATATATGGGTGTATATGGCAAGTACGATGAGTTACAGAGGTACGCACTGTTCTTCTTCTAGCTCTGGCCCGGAGGAAGAACGGTGCTTCTTCGATAAGGAGTAAACTTAGAGAGATCTAACCTAGGAAAAATGAGCCAACCCTTTGCATGGACCAGGCTCTCCCCTTATATACTCGGGGGAATACCACATAGGTCGGCAAAGGAGAACATGAGCTGTACTTGTGCCGTAGACGACGTGGGCGCTACTGGAAGCGCCCACACCTTCATTTAATGCCCACTTGAGACTTTCGGCCGGGCCGTCGCCTCGCGGCGTGTCGGAGCAGGGGCTCTGACACCTTTGCCTTCGGCGGGCCCCGCGGACGGAGACTTACGGGGTTCCTTCTGACTGGGTTGGTAAGTCGTCCCCTCACGGGCCCCGTGGGTCAGCCTCTCATGCCGCGCAATTGGCCGCGCGGCGGCGTCCCCCATGGGGTGAAAAGGTTGACAGCGACAGGGCGTGCGGGGCGGCGCGCTTGGTCGGTCAAAGAATCGATCAGCCCGGGCCCACCCCTCAGAGAGAGAGAGAGGGATAGCTAACAGAGCTTATCGCCTGCACCAGTGGGACCCGGTCTGATCGTCATCATGCCCTCACAGGGCTTTGGGTTCCCCGTTGAAATGACAGGCATTAAATGCCTCCGCCAGGGCGGAGGCTTGCTGGAGAAGCTTGGCGCTGGACGACGTGCATGGACGAGGGCCCCACCAGAGGACACGTCATTCCCCGGGCACTCGGCCCCGAGCGACCTCCTTCGCTAGGAGGGGCGCCAGTTGTCTTCTACGCGCCCCTGAGCAACCCCGAGCGCTCAGGGAGCACCCGCTGGGGGGCCGCTCGGGGCGCCTTAAAGGGGGAGCCCGAGGGAGAGTGCTCGGGGGGCGGACCCCGAGCGCTCCCCTGGGCCCCACATCCGCCAAGATGCCGAGCGCTCGGGAGGGGACCCCGAACGCGCCCTTCGTCTTCTGGGACGCCGAGCGCTCGGGGACGGACCCCGAGTGCTCGCTCAGCGCATGGGCCGTGGATTCCCGGAGGCCCACGATTCCTTCTGGTTTGCGGATGCAGCCTCTGGAGGAGACCCCTGATTCCTTGGGATTGGCCGCGGGCTCCGTACGACGATCCGGGTGGGGCCCAAGGCCCCAGCGACCGGAGCGCCACGCGTCACCCTCTGCGGTATCTGGTTGGCCTCCGCCGGCGGTTAGGGGTACCCTGGGCCCCATTCCGCCGACAGTAGCCCCCGGCCTTATCTCCCAGCAGCGGCCCGAAGGGCTGCGACTGGGGATAAGGCCTTTCCTTCTTGGGCCAAGCAAAAGATGCCGGCCCATACTGATGCGCCCTGCGGAGGGGCGCTTTTATCGTGCCGCGCGCGCAGCAGGAGCGACGCCCAATCCGCACGCGCCACCTGGCCACGGCGCTTCGGGTTGCGCCCGCGCGGGAAAAGCGCGCTGCTCCGGACGGTTGCGTGCCCCGGATTTCGCGCGACTGCGAATTCACTGCCAACGGCAGTAAATTGACAGCCCATCATTGTTTTTGGAAACCGTCTCGCGGTCGATCTTCTGCGGTTTTCTTTTTTGAAAAGAAAACCACTTCTCACTTTTGAACTTTTCGCCTCCTCGCGCAAGCGCTCTGTCTCCCAAAGCACTTGCGCTTTCTTCGTCTTCTTCCTCTCGCCGCCGCCATTTTCGCCTCCTCGAAAGCCTTCTCCGCCACCAAATCGCCACCAAAATGACTCGCCGCAAGACCCGGCAGAGCGGCTCCCCGACGCCGAGCTCGCCTAGCGTGCTCCAGAAGTCCCGCCTCCTCAACGAGGAGGCGATGGACAAGGTCCGGGGCATCGTGGTGCCGGAGGGCCGCCCGAACCCGACGGTGGTGCGAGCGGCGACGTACCCGCCGAACCCGCGGGCGAACGAAGCGGTGATCTTCACGAGCTTCCTGGGGGCGGGACTTCTGCCGCCATTCTCGGCGTTCTTCATGGAGGTCCTCAAGGATTATGGGGTCCACCTTCTCCATCTCACCCCCAACTCCGTGGTAGTGCTGGCGATCTTCGCCCACCTCTGCGAGATGTTCGTCGGGGTGATGCCGTCGGTGGCGCTCCTTCGGCATTACTTCGTCCTCCGATCGGTCGGGAGGACGCGGGGCTCCGGCCGAGCGGAGGTCACCGGCAGCGCCAACTTCCAGCTCCGGGGAGGGAAGGAGGCCGATCCTTACATTCCGCAGAAGTTGCGGAATAAATGGGACGATTGGCGCCAGCAGTGGTGCTATGTCAACACCGACCCGGCGACGGAACTGCTGATCCCGGAGGCGCCGGCGGAGCACACGAAGGCATGGGAGTACATGGACCCGAGCGACAAGGAGCTGTTTTTGGCGGTGGCGCGCATCACCCAACTTCAGGAGCTGGGGCTGACGGCCACCATGGTCGTCGGCGATTTCCTCCGACGCCGGCTGGCGCCGCTACGGGAGCGCGCGCGACCGGCGTGGATGTACACCGGCGACGATGACTTCTGCCGGACGGAGGTCGGCGCTGGCAAGAACCTGACCCCTGACGTGGTGGCGATGTTGCTGAAGGTGCTGCTCGGGGAGCAAGATCCTTCGCAGGCCGAGCTCGCCCGGCCGGACCTGCCACTCTGCGTGCACGCGGACCGGCAGAGTATCCTGGACATGATGCCGGTGTGCGATGCGCACGGCTTCGTGTCCGCGTCGAGAGCTGGCCCGCGCGCGCCGGCTGGGGGCATTCGAATCTTCTCAGATGAAGACGAGGTGCAGGCGCGGGCGGCCAGAGCCGCGAGCGCCCCGGCGGCAGATGATGCTGCCGACCCCGCCGATCCGAAGGGCAAGGGGCTAGCCCCGCCACCTCCGTCTCCACCACCGCAGGCGCCGGCGGCGAAGAAGAAAAAGACGCCGAAGCCGACCGTGGTGGGAGACGTTGGGCAGGGAAGCTCTGCCCATGCCGGCCTCAAGTTCGGGCGGTGGCCCTCTGCGCCGCCTCCGCCGCCCCCTCCGCCCGCGGGCCCTCAGGCGCCAGGGAATGGAGGCGGCGGCTTGGGGCGAGGAGCCACTGGGACCGCGCCGACTGGAAGCTCGCCGGCGGCCGGCGAGGACGCCGCCACCGGACAGAAGAGGAAAAACCCGCCGGGATCCTCCGACCCGGACTCGGTTGTCCCGAAGGGCAAGTGGCGGTAAGAATAAACCTCACCTTTGCCTTATTTTGCTTGAGTATTGTGCTCGGGAATTGACCCCGAGCCTGGCTTTGTTGGCTTTTCAGGGCGAAGAAAACCAAAGTGTCCCCGAGCCCTTCTTCGGTCCCGAGCGCTCCGGTTGCACCGAGCGCGGGTGGGGACGCGAGAGCGGGCGAGGCCCCGAGCACGCAGGCGGCCGCGCGCGAACCCTCGGCCTTGAGCGGGACCTCTGTCCCGAGCGGTTCTGCGGCGCCGAACCCGAGCGCACCGCCGGCCCCGAGAGCAACTCCGACCCCGAGCGAGGAGCCAGCCCCGAGAGCCGAGGCGGTCCCGCGGGAAGAAGCTGCCCCGAGCGCGGAAACGGCCGCGCAGGGAAAAACGCAGGCGCCGCCGGAGGCTGCGCGGGCCGACGCAGAGGCGCCGGGCGCCGATCCGGAGGAAGAGCAGGGGCCAAGTGCTGCCGGGCCCGAGGAACAGGCGGCGGCACTTGGGCAGGAGCCGAGCGCCGCCGGAGCTGAGGAGCGGGCGGCGGAGGCCGGGCAGGAGCTGGGCGCCGCCGGAGCTGAGGAGCAGGGCGGCGGAGGCCGGGCAGGAGCTGGGCGCCGCCGGAGCTGAGGAGCAGGCGGCGGAGCCCGAGCAGGAGACGGTTCCCGTGGAGGGAGCCGAGAGCTTTCGGCCCGAGAAGGGGGCCGGCGGCTCTATTGCGGTGGAGTACCCCGAGTCTCAGGAGGAGGTGCTCGGGTGCTCCACCTTGACTTTGCTGCCGCGGGTGCAGCGCGCTGCGCGGCGCGACGAAGCATCCCGGGTGATCCCCCCCGACGCGTTCGACGCCGCGCGCGCCGCCATCAACAAGCTTCAGGAGGACTTCGCCGCCAAGGAGGCGGCTTTGGCAGACAAGGAGGCCTCGCTGGACGAGAGGGAGGCCTTGCTTGCGGAGGCGGCGGAGTCCTTCTTGGCTCGCTCCCGCATCGCCAAGCGGGAGTACGAGGAGGGCATGGCCGAGGTCGATCGCCTGCGGGAAGCCATGCACGAGCTGAAGAGGGAGCTCATCGAGAAGGAAAACCTCCTTAATGAGCGAACCTCCCGCCTCATTCGGATCGAAGCCAAGGTAACCTCGCGCGAGCAGGGCCTGAAGCAGCGGGAGAAGGACGTCGCTGACGCGGAGGCGCGGCTGGAGAAGCGCATCGCCGACGCGGACCGACGCGACGAACAACTCACCCTTCGCGAAGGTAACATCGAAGACCGGCTGGCTTCGCGCGAGGAAAGCTTGAAAGCGCGGACCGCCGACGTTCAGCAACGCGAAGAGCAGCTCGCCCTTCGCGAAAAGGAGACTGAAACGAAGGAGGCGGTGCTCGCCAAGCGCGAAGGGGACCTGGAGAAGGCGACCGACAAGCTGAACGCCGAAGTCCAGGGCCGCGTCGATGCTGCCCGTGAAGAGCTTGCCAAGGAGATGGCGGATCTCCGCACCCGCATCCGAGATCTCGAGGGGCGGCTTGAGGACTCGCGCACTTCCGAACGCACCCTCCAAACCAAGATCCAGGAGGTGGAGGAGGCGAGGAAGCGCGAGAGCTCGGAGGCCGCCGCTGCATGGCAAAAGGTGGAGGAGGCCCGCCTCGGGCTGCTTGGCGAACGCGCGGAGCATACGCGCCTGATGAGGGACATCTTCTCTCAGGCTCGGAGGGCCGTTCGAGACGCCGGGCTCGGGGTCGTCAACTTGCCGGAAGCGCTCAAAGCCGACACCCCCGGGGGCGTCGCCTTGGGCTTCCAACAGGTCGCGGAGCGGCTTGCTGGACTTGGGGACGCCATGACCCGCCGGCTTGAAGAAGAAGGCCAGGAGCTGGCGCTCGCGGTGGCGGAGCACACCCTGGCGTGCTACCGCAGCCGCGACCCGAGCTTCTCCTTGGAGCCCGCCGCGCAGGGGAACGACGAGGTCGCCGACGACGAAACTCGGAAGGAGATTCGAAAGGTGGCCGACCAGATCGCCCAGCGCTTCGTCCGCGAGGTGGATGCCGGCGACGACGACGGCGACCGCTCGGGGTAGCTTCTTCTTTGTTTTATATTTTGTCGTCCTTAGTCCGGGGGATAGAAACCCCTTTGTAAGAACTTGTGCTTCATTGGCGATTTTTTGTAGTGCAAAGAACTGCTGGCCGGAAGGCCTTTTGCTCCTTGCTTTCCTTTCATTGCATTTGTACTGGACTTGGCTCCAGCAGCGTTTTGCTTTTGTCTTTGCGGGTTCTTCGCCCAGGCTTGGCTCCGGGAAAGATTCCGCGCAATTTCTGATGCGGACTCGGCTCCGAGCATCTTACTTTTTGCAAAGTTTATGCTCAGACTTGGCTCCGAACACTTCGCTTTAGTTGCGATTTCGGGCGTGGACTTGGCCTCCGACGCCTTACTTTCACAACTTTTTTCGTTCGAACATAGTTCCGAACGGTTTCCATCTTCGTCTTTGGCGGCGCATCTGGCTCTTGCTCGCGGACAGCCGAGGACGGCGCTCGGGACGGACCCGAGGCCCCCAGCCCCCGAGAGTTAGACGTGCCGCTACTTGGAAGGACTCCTGCCCGAGCTCGGGATCAGCCCCCGAGCGCTCCTCTTTGGCGTGAGGCCCCCAGCCCCCGAGCGCTTGGAGGGCTGAGACTAAGGCTCGGGATGACAGGCCCTCGGGGCCGCAGGGGTCCAGAGGACGAGCTCCGGACTTCGGATTTTTCCTGCAAATTCATCCAAGACTTTGTGCAAAGACGATTATCGAAACCGTTAATTGTTAGCAAATGCTCTACCGACGACTGATAGAGTTGCATAACTTTGTTTCTTTTGATGGCTTTCATTTTTACGCGGCAATATTTCCTCATACCTCCCAAGCGTCTCAAGGGGAACCGCCGGGCGCGTGCGCAAGCGTGTACGGTACTTGGGCGGCTCATTCGCCAGGCTGGCGCCCAGGGTTAAGGAACCAGGCAGGGTGCCAGGGCTTTTGAGCGGACAACCCGAAGTACTTTCCGCGACTTACGCCGATACCTTCAGGTAAATCCATCATGACCTCAGAAGCACTTGGAAATATTGCCGAGCAAAAACTATTTGCGAACATAGTGCTTGGAAGCTTTTTTTTTAAAAAAAAATGGAGATAAGCGATCGGAAGCTTAGCTTATGGATTAAGCTCCATGATTTATCGGAATCTTGGAACTCGGCCTCGATGATGTGGGCGGTACCCGGAGGTTTCGCCTTTATCAACCTGTTCACTTCATGAGCGATTATATAGCTTGACTAGCAAAAGAGGTGTTTTTCCACAGGCTCTCTCAAGACTTGCCCGTTTGTGAACCCCACAGGCTTTCGAGTCTGCCTACCGGTCTCAAGCACGAGGAGTGATGCTAGCCGAGTGACCTGACGTTGGGTAGCGCTCGGGGTTGCTGACCAGCAGAGCACAAGTGGTCAGGGGCTTATTTGCCCTGACTCGGATGTGCTCGGGGTACAGCTAACTGCCCAAACGTCTTACGGCCCGCGGACGGTCATCGGGCTAGCTCGACCGCTCGTACTAGGATCGGTGGGATCTGCTTGCCGAGTGGGGGCTCGGGATCTTGATACCCGCCGGAAAAAGAAACTCTTTTGACAGCTAGCAACGGAATATTGATATTGAAACGAGAATTCAATATTGCACAGGAGATTCTTATAAAGGAAATTCGTCTTTATATTGATCATACTGCTATTCACATAGCTTGGGATACAAAGGAGCCCCCGAGTGTAGGTGCGAGCGCGAGGGATGCTCGGGCGACCTTTGGCCGGACCGGCGCTCGGGGTTGAGGAACCCGACCGAGCGACCAGGGCTTAGGTGGCAAACCCGAAACTTCCCGGGACTCACTTTCGGCACTCGGGGAGCTGACCCTAAAAGAAAAACTTACCCGGGCCATTCACGGGTAGAACTTTCGCAGGAGCTCGATGTTCCACGCGTTGGGGAGCGGCATCCCGTCTTCAGCGGCGAGCCTCACCGAGCCTGGCCGAGTGACTCGGGTCACTCGGTATGGGCCCTCCCACATGGGAGAGAGCTTATTCCTTCCTTCCCGGGTCTGGACGCGCCGAAGAACGAGGTCTCCGACTTCGAGCGATCGAGGCCGGACGCGGCGCTGATGATACCGCCGGAGGCTTTGCTGATACCGGGCGGCGCGGAGGGCCGCTCGGCATCGGTGCTCTTCAAGGAGGTCGACGTCGTCGAGCCTGCGCTGGTCTTGGTCTCCCTCCGAGTACGCCGCGACCCGAGGGGACCGGAAGGCGAGCTCGGAGGGAAGAACGGCTTCTGCCCCGTACACGAGGAAGAAAGGGGTTTCACCGGTCGCCCTACTGGGGGACGTCCGGATCGACCAAAGGATAGCCGGGAGCTCTTCTATCCAACCGGCGCCGCACTTCTTGAGCCTGTCGAAGGATCTTGTCTTGAGCCCTCGGAGGACTTGAGCATTGGCACGCTCAACTTGCCCGTTGGCCCGAGGGTGCGCGACGGAGGCGAAGCAGACTTCCGTCCCGAGGGCTTGGCAGTACTCGAGGAACGCGTCGCTCGTGAACTGCGTGCCGTTGTCGGTGATGATGCGGTTGGGCACCCCGAAACGGCTCATGATGCCTCGGATGAACTTGATCGCCGAGTGCTTGTTGATCTTGGCGACGGCTTCAGCTTCCGTCCACTTAGTGAACTTGTCGATGGCGACGTAGAGGTACTCGTAGCCCCCGACCGCTCGGGGGAACGGACCTAGAATATCCAGCCCCCAGACCGCGAAGGGCCATGAGAGGGGGATGGTGTGAAGGGCCTGCGCCGGTTGATGGATCTGCTTGGCGTGGAATTGGCACGACTCGCAGCGTCGAACCAGCTCGAAGGCGTCCTCGAGCGCTGTTGGCCAGTAAAATCCTTGCCGAAAGGCTTTACCGACCATCGTGCGGGATGATGAATGGCTACCGCACTCGCCCTCGTGGATGTCCACGAGCATGTCGTGACCTTCTTCCCGAGAGATACATTTCATGAGGATGCCGTTGGTGCCGCGCCTGTAGAGGTCCCCATCCACGAGCGCGTACCTTGCTGACTGCCGCGCTACTTTTTCTGCAACGGCTTCGTCTTCGGGAAGGATATTCTCTTTCAGGTACGCTCGGATCTCGGAGATCCAAGGGACGACCTGAGGACAGATGGTGAGCACGAGGTGCTCACCCGGCGGCGGCCTGACGGGAGAATCTCCCACTGAAGGCGCCGCCTGGGTAAACTCGCCTGGGCGCGAGGTTCCCCCTTCGTCTCGGTCGGCGGCCTCGACGGACGGCCGAGAGAGCCTTTCTTCAAAGGTCCCAGCCGGGACCGGCTCCCGAGAGGAGGCCAGTCGCGATAGAATGTCGGCGGCGTCGTTGAAGCGGCGAGGGATGTGCTGGAGCTCCAGGCCATCGAAACGCCGTTCCAACCTCCTGACTTCGCTCAGGTACGCTGCCATTTGGGGGTCCGAACACTGGTATTCTTTTGACACTTGATTGACGACTAACTGGGAGTCGCCTTTGACGAGCAGACGGCGGATCCCGAGGGATGCGGCGGCGCGCAGCCCTGCAAGGAGGCCTTCGTACTCGGCCATGTTGTTGGTGGCGCGAAAGAGTAACTGCACGACGTACTGGAGGGTCTCACCGGTCGGAGCGGTGAGAACTACTCCAGCCCCCGCGCCTTTGAGCGTGAGGGAACCGTCGAAGTGCAGCGTCCAGTGCTCGGTTCCTCCCTGACCCGGGTCGGAGGGGAGTTGTTCGCCTTCGTCTTCTGGCACCGGCGTCCATTCGGCGACAAAATCGGCCAGAGCTCTGCTTTTGATTGCGTGGCTGCTGACGAAACGCAGGTTGAACTCCCCGAGCTCGATGGCCCACTCGACAACTCGTCCAGTGGCCTCCCGGTTGCGGAGGATGCGCTCGAGGGGGTAGGCCGTAACAACCAAGACCTCGTGCGCTTGGAAATAGTGCCGGAGCTTCCTCGATGCGACGAGCACCGCATAGAGTAGCTTCTGGGCTTGAGGGTAACGCGTCTTGGCGTCGCGCAGTACTTCACTAACGAAGTACACGGGACGCTGCTGAACATGCACCCGGGATGAAGACTCCCCGGGGCCAGCCCCCGAGCGACTAGCTTCGTTCCCGAGCAAGGCGGGTTGCTCGGGGTCGCTCGGGGCTCGGGGCCCTAAGGTACCTTCGGGGGCAGAACCGCTCGGGGGCTCGGACCCGAGCGCTCCCTTTAAGTCCCCGTGAGCCTCGCTCGGGAGCTTGGACCCGAGCGCTCCATCAGGCTGCTCGGGATTACCGCTCGGGAGCTTGGACCCGAGCGCCTTCACTTGGCCGGGGGATGCCGGGAGCTCGGACCCGACCTCCCGCTCGACCACGAGGACTGCACTCACCACCCGGGGCGTCACCGAGAGGTAGAGGAGCAAGGGCTCCTCGGGTCTCGGTGCGACCAAGACCGGAGGTGAGGTGAGATATTTCTTGAGGCCCTCGAGGGCCTGCTCGGCGTCGGGGGTCCACTCGAAGTGGCCCGACTTCTTGAGAAGCTTGAACAAAGGGAGGCCCCGCTCCCCGAGCTTGGAGATGAAGCGCCCCAAGGCGGCCATGCAGCCCGTTAGGCGCTGCACGTCCTTGAGACGAGCCGGCGGGCGCATCTGGTCGATGGCCCGGATCTTCTCGGGGTTGGCTTCTATGCCTCTGCTTGAGACTAAGAAGCCGAGAAGCTTGCCGGATGGAACCCCGAAGACGCACTTCTCGGGGTTCAGTTTCATGCGAGTGCCCCGGAGACTGTCGAAAGTCTCGGCAAGGTCCTCGATGAGCGTTTCCTCGCGCCTTGACTTGACGACGAGATCGTCGATGTAGGCCTCAATGTTGCGACCTAGCTGCGACTGCAAAGTTATACGCATGGCCCGCTGATAGGTCGGGCCAGCGTTTTTTAACCCAAAAGGCATGCGGACATAACAAAAGGTTCCCGCAGGGGTTGTGAAGGAGGTTTTTTCCTCATCCTTTACAGCCATACTAATCTGGTGATACCCAGAGTAGGCATCTAAAAAACAGAGAAGATCACACCCTGCGGTGGAATCAATAATCTGATCGATGCGGGGTAAAGGAAAAGGGTCTTTCGGACAAGCCTTATTGAGGTCGGTGTAGTCCACGCACATCCTCAGCTTGCCGTTGGATTTGGGCACGACAACAGGGTTGGCGAGCCACTCGGGGTGGAGGACTTCTCGGATGAAGCCGGCTGCGAGGAGCCTGGCGACTTCGGCCCGGACGAACTCCTGTCTTTCTGGCGCTTGACGGCGCACCTTCTGCCGGAAGGGCCGAGCGTCGGGACGCACGGCGAGGCGGTGCTCAATCACTTCCCTAGGGACCCCGGGCATATCGGACGGTTGCCATGCAAACACGTCAGCGTTTGCCCGGAGGAAAGTGACGAGCGCGCCTTCCTATTTGGTGGCCAGACGGCCGCCGATCTTGACGGTCTTGGACGCGTCTTCTCCCAGGGCCACCTCCTTGACAGGGACAGAATCATCGGGGACAACTCTGACCTTGCTCGGGGGCGGACCCGGGGACTTGGGAAGCTCGGGAATATCACCGGCGGCAGCGACTTTGGAGAAAAGCTGCTCGGCGCAGGCGACGGAGCCCCGGACATCAGCCGGCACCGTGATGGCGCCGCTGGAGCCCGGCATCTTGACTGTCAAGTAAGCATAATGGCATGCCATCATGAACTTGGCGAGCGCTGGGCGCCCCAAGATGCCGTTGTAGGGTAGCTCGAACTCGGAGACATCGAAGATGATGCGCTCGGTTCGGAAATTGTCCTTGGTGCCAAAGGTGACCATCAAGGGCACCTGGCCCAAGGGCGTGGTGTAGCCAGGGGAGACGCCGAAGAAGGGAAGCGTCGGCTGCAGCTCCGCCTGGGGAACCTGCATTTTATTGAACACCTCGGGGGACAGGAGATTGAGCCCCGCGCCCCCGTCGATGAGCATGCGGGTTACCTTGATATTGCAGATGGTGGGGGAGACCACGAGCGGGAAGCGGCCCACGCCCGAGATGCTCTCAGGGTGGTCCGAACGGTCGAAGGTGAGCGGGATCTCCGACCACTTGAGGGGTCGCAAGGCGCTGGCGCTCGGGGTTGCCGAGCACACCTCGCGCGCCAACAGCTTGAACTGGCGGCGCGAGGTGGGCGTGAAGGCGCCCCCGTTGATACACGCGACGGCCTCGGGCTCCTGGAAGCCGAGATCGTCACCTCCTCCGCTGGGCGCTTCGCCGGCGTCGCGCTGGCGCTCCTCCCTCTGCTTCTTGTTCCTCTCGGCGAGGAACTTCACCGACCTGCACTCGGAAAGGTCGTGCAGGTTGGACTCGTGGATCGGGCACCACACGCCGGGGCCCCTCGGGGGAGCCCGGGGTGGCTTCCTGCCGCCGTCGGCCCCGCCACGTGGCGGCTTGCGAGGCTTGGCCTCCGCCGCCGCGACGGGCTCGGACTTACGCTTCTTGCTCTTCTTGTCCCCCTTGCCCGAGGGACGCGAAGAGCCGGCGCCGACGACCGCCGATTGGTCGGAGCGCGGGTTGTGACGGGCACGCGCCTCGGCCGCCTTGGCGCATTTGTCCGCGATAGCGAACAACTCGGCCGTGGACTGGACCTCGCGAGTGCCCAGCTTCTCAAGCATCTTTTCATCGCGAACCCCCTGAGTGAAGGCGATGATGACCGCTTGAGGAGAAATCCTGGGGATGGTGTTGCGCACTTGACTGAAACGCTGGATGAATTGGCGCAACGTCTCCCCCTTGCGCTGTTTGACCGCGTGGAGATCACTCTCCATGCCAGGACGCTCGAAAGTGCCCTGGAAGTTTGCCACGAACTGGTGGCAGAGGTCGTCCCAGGAGCGGATGGAGCCGTGAGGGAGGTTCATGAGCCAAGAACGGGCAGAGCCCTTCAAGGCCATAGGGAACCAGTTAGCCATGACCCTCTCGTCTCCATTGGCGGCCTGGACGGCCGTGGTGTAGATCTGCAGAAACTCCTCCGGGTGGAAGGAGCCGTCGTACTTCTGCGGCAACTCCGGCCGAAACTTAGTCGGCCAGGTGACGCGACGCAGATCTGCGGTGAAGGCCTGGCAGCCCGCTCCGTAGAGTGGGGTGGTAGGCTTCGCGCCCGGATGGGCGACGGCGCGTGCCACGGAGCGTGCACGGTTGGCGGCAGGAGCGGAGGAAGATTGGCCTTCCTCGGCCCTGACCTCGCGCTGGCGCTCGATGACGACGCGAGCATCTTCATTTTCCCTCTGCCTGTTAAGGTGATGACGAAGATCCTGAGCGCCCCCCTGAGAAGGGGAGGCGACCGACTGGGGTGATTTGCCGCGACGACCCCGCGCATCGTCACGCGGAGGGTACGGCGGTGCGGCCGCTGAAGGAGTGATGTGGGAGTTCCCGCGCCCCGAGGAGGTGTAGGAACTCCGGGCCGCAGCCTGATGGCGGGCGGTGTCGACCAGGGCGGCCACGTCCTGGAGCCAAGGGCCCATTGGGGACGCGCCACCTACTGGGACAGGAGGATGCCGGAGAAGGACTTGGACCGCCTGGAGCGTGCTTGCTTCCCCGGCGTGATCGAAATTCAGCTGGCGGCGAACTGGTGGGATGGCACCGCCGGCAGGCCGATGGGCGCCTCCCGCGCCCTCGTCCGCCAGAGACTCATGCCGAAGCCCGGGGTCGACCGCAGAGGGGCCGCCAGCCTTGCTCGGATTCTTAAGCGGATCGTCGCGCTTCGAGGGGGAAAGCTCCCCGTTGCCCGACATGGATGATGCACGTTGGAAGAAAACCTAAAACTCCCCCTACCTGGCGCGCCAGCTGTCGGCGTAGAGACGCCTCTAGCGGTGGTCCGGAGGGACCCCCTTTTGAGTTCGGCCCAGGGGAGTATTGAGTTTCTTACGAGCCTTGGTGTGGATTAGAGTTTAGCGAATAAACCCGGTGGCTAAGAATGAATTGACGCAAGGATTTCCCCAGGTTCAGGCCGCCCCGGAAGGCGTAATACCCTACGTCCTGCTTGTTTTTTGTATATATGGGTGTATATGGCAAGTACGATGAGTTACAGAGGTACGCACTGTTCTTCTTCTAGCTCTGGCCCGGAGGAAGAACGGTGCTTCTTCGATAAGGAGTAAACTTAGAGAGATCTAACCTAGGAAAAATGAGCCAACCCTTTGCATGGACCAGGCTCTCCCCTTATATACTCGGGGGAATACCACATAGGTCGGCAAAGGAGAACATGAGCTGTACTTGTGCCGTAGACGACGTGGGCGCTACTGGAAGCGCCCACACCTTCATTTAATGCCCACTTGAGACTTTCGGCCGGGCCGTCGCCTCGCGGCGTGTCGGAGCAGGGGCTCTGACACCTTTGCCTTCGGCGGGCCCCGCGGACGGAGACTTACGGGGTTCCTTCTGACTGGGTTGGTAAGTCGTCCCCTCACGGGCCCCGTGGGTCAGCCTCTCATGCCGCGCAATTGGCCGCGCGGCGGCGTCCCCCATGGGGTGAAAAGGTTGACAGCGACAGGGCGTGCGGGGCGGCGCGCTTGGTCGGTCAAAGAATCGATCAGCCCGGGCCCACCCCTCAGAGAGAGAGAGAGGGATAGCTAACAGAGCTTATCGCCTGCACCAGTGGGACCCGGTCTGATCGTCATCATGCCCTCACAGGGCTTTGGGTTCCCCGTTGAAATGACAGGCATTAAATGCCTCCGCCAGGGCGGAGGCTTGCTGGAGAAGCTTGGCGCTGGACGACGTGCATGGACGAGGGCCCCACCAGAGGACACGTCATTCCCCGGGCACTCGGCCCCGAGCGACCTCCTTCGCTAGGAGGGGCGCCAGTTGTCTTCTACGCGCCCCTGAGCAACCCCGAGCGCTCAGGGAGCACCCGCTGGGGGGGCCGCTCGGGGCGCCTTAAAGGGGGAGCCCGAGGGAGAGTGCTCGGGGGGCGGACCCCGAGCGCTCCCCTGGGCCCCACATCCGCCAAGATGCCGAGCGCTCGGGAGGGGACCCCGAACGCGCCCTTCGTCTTCTGGGACGCCGAGCGCTCGGGGACGGACCCCGAGTGCTCGCTCAGCGCATGGGCCGTGGATTCCCGGAGGCCCACGATTCCTTCTGGTTTGCGGATGCAGCCTCTGGAGGAGACCCCTGATTCCTTGGGATTGGCCGCGGGCTCCGTACGACGATCCGGGTGGGGCCCAAGGCCCCAGCGACCGGAGCGCCACGCGTCACCCTCTGCGGTATCTGGTTGGCCTCCGCCGGCGGTTAGGGGTACCCTGGGCCCCATTCCGCCGACAGCGTCGTATCCGTATGGACGCTGAAGGGAGGGGACCGTGTGAGAGATGTACGAACGACTGTTGTAGCTAATGGTATCTCGTTTAGCGCACATGCAAGGCCACGGTTGAGCCTAAACTCGGGTGGCATGGAAGGCCGTATCCCAATAACAACACACTAATAAGCTGTCTATGCATTGCTACAAAATAACAAATATTCATAGAGATAAGTAATATGTGAGAACGAGGTCATACAATCTAATCTAATAGCGTGACAACACATATCCCTCATCTGCCTCGTCGTGTCTCCTCTACTTAGGCCACGTGCAGGGCTCTACGTGTCCCCTCCACCTAGCTCCTTCCTCTCCCAACCCCATTACTCTCTTCTAAAACTCTGATGACTTTCCTTCGCAAGGTGTCGATCACCTCAAGCAAAATTTGGTGGCGCCCTCGATGCGTCAACTTAAATAAGGATAATGAAGGAACGACATTCATGCCTCCAAGCTTGACATCGGCAACTATGATGTTCGTGTGGGGCTGGTGATAGGCTTCGTCTCTAGTTGTGCTCCTTGTATACTTTGCCTCCATTGCGGCTCCGCCCCATACGATATAACTCAAGGAGAGGGATATCTAGCGGATGTAGTCCCCCTCGTGCCTCTCTACTCCAACCACTCTCGGCGAACTGTGCCTCCCCTCCACCCTGTTCCCCTGCTTCCTATATCTCCTTCCCTACCCACCCCATGCGCCTCTATGTGCTTCAACATTCCTATCCTCTTCTCTAATCCCAATAACCTTCCGTGGTGTGGTCACATCGCCTCCTGTAATTGTTGACGACATCATGAGCATGCCAACTTAAATAATATTAATGAAGGATGGACATCATGCCCCCAAATTCAATGAGCACGATTTTTTTATGGCCCAGGTGATAGGCTTCACCTTCGGCTGCGTCCAGCTTCGCCTCTGTCACGAATCCACCTCATATAGTCTAATTTAAGGCGGGTGCATTGTCTCCCTCCTCATGCCTCATCCTCTGCTTCGGCCACATACGGTCTTTGCCGCCTCTCCTCCCTGTCCCGTTATCCTCCTGCATCCTCTACCCCACTCCCATTACTCCACACACTATTGTGTGCCACCAAAGAGCATGCATGCCTAACCGTGCTATATAAGGGCATCTATATAAGACAGAGTCAGCTCTCGACTCTTCGATCTCTCCACATCATCTAAATTAGATACTAAAAATAACTCATACAGTGGTTTATGTCTTAAACTAACTCTACACGAAGAATTAGCATTAAATGCAGTAGCATACAACAGCAATGAGATCGACTCTAGATGTTTTATTCTTCCTAGAGCCTGACTCTTCACGAAGAGTCAGTCTTATTCTCTCTCCTCCTCGACTCTCCTCCATGCCAGCAATTATCTTACATGGCAGGATAAAAAGTCAGTTGACGTCACACGTTTGTAGATGCCCTCATGCTCTTGTTCGGGCTGATTTAGAAGATTTGGAATTAGTTTGGTTTGCCCTAATGCATTATTTATATACCAAAAGCACAATGCGGTAAAAAAAAAGAGATAGGCTAAAAGTTCCCGATGAAAACAAAACATCCAGACATTAATATGGTGAACACACTTTTTATTAGTGGACCACAACCATAGATCTTCATAATTATACATGTGCAGATCATTGCCACCAAATCATCATAAATATACATAAATAGATCACAACCTATAAATCTTCATAACTATACATAAACATATTACAGCTGATAGATCTTCATAATTATACCTAAACAGATCACGAACGACGACTTCTCGTAACTAGACCTAATCATCATCTCCGGCCATTGATCTATTGGAAACCTTATTATTAATGAACCACAACCAATAGATTTTCATGACTGTACCTAAACATTATCTGGTCATTGATCTAATGGATCTCAGTTATTAATAGCCGCAACAAATAGATATTTATAATTTTACACCTTATACAAAAGCTACAAGAGCTTGAAAAGTTTGCACATTGATCTAATATCAATGACTGACAATATAAACCTTAACTCCTCGTAGTGATACAATATCCATACAAATGATCGGGCTAATATCATGTACAAACAATCTACTGGCTCAACAAAATGACTAGACAGTCAACTCGCGATCCGAACTTTAATTCAACATACGTAGAAACGACTAACATCTAGTGTACGATAATCGACTCCGTGATCCAAATTTAGTTCTGCATACTAATACAGTACCACATACAACTAATCGGCCAACAACTTGCAATCTAATCATTATTTTCGTGTACTGATCTGATCTACACAATTACCTGCCGGCTCAGAAATATACTCAATAGTACGAACGAATAAGTATCTCTACAAAATAAACAAGAGTACACAATTCGATACCGTACCCACGTTGGAGTATCATTCCACCAGACGGCAGGTTTTTATTAGTTTCTGGTATTGTTGCCCCAAAAACTGGGGTCCAAGCATTTTGGCTGTCCCATACTCCCAGTCCAACCTCGCCACTTGCTGACCTCGAAGACTGGGCTTATAAACGGACCACTACGGGAGCTCACACGGGCGGCCTGGACTAGCTAGCAGTGCTCGTCACACCCCTCCCTCCCTCCCTCCCTGACACACAGAGCTTCAAGAGCTCGGAGGGGCCGTCCATGGCGATGGCGGAGACGCAGCTGGAGGCCGCCGCCGGCGACGAGTACACGCAGGACGGCACGACGGACCTCCGCGGCAACCCGATCCTCCGGTCCAAGCGAGGAGGCTGGAAAGCCTGCTCCTTCGTCGTAGGTCAGTAAGCACATCTAAATTGCTTTTGTAAGTTCTTGCTTCATGTGCTCTATTAACTCCGGCCTCGTAACCCATGGGACTTCTCCTTCTCCATGGACGACGACTCATGCATGATTTATTTATTTTTCATTAAATTTTTCTTTTTAATAAAAAAACCTGAGTCGTCCATGGAAGACTCATGTTTGATCACTCCTGGTTACACGATTAGGGGCAGAGGCTCGTGTAATCGTGTTAATTAGTTGAGTACTTGGGAGCTTATAGTTTTTCCCTGCTGGAATCATGAATCGGTTTGGTAGGATTGGTTCGGTGGTCGCTGAAGTGCTAGCTGAACTAAACTATGCGAATCCATCCCGCTCTGGATCTTCGCCGTAGCAAACCGAGTGCCCAGCGACAACCTTCGCACTCAATGTAATTTTCTTGTTGTCTCTTTCACTTGTTTTCTCATGCTCAAGCTATCTCGTGCGATAGCACCAGAGACAGCTCGATTCTCCGTGCTCTCTTCTCTCTTCCACCTCGCTGAAAATGATAAATGCGTACTACGAAGCAACGCCAGAGATGGAGTTAAAAAAAGAAAAGCAACGCCAGAGATGCATGGCATGTACATGTTACTCAACTCACAACCATCCCTCCTCGGCAAGCTGACAAGCAGGACAAATCCAATCACAATGAATTCGCAGTAGGTAGATAGATGGATGCACGATACTGAAACATGAATCGGTGGTTATTATAAATTGAAGGAGCCAATGAAAGAGCACTGTGCATGAGGTGATATACTGCTAGTGTCCTATGATCTTTGGTTCATTGGAAAAATAAAAAATGTGTAAAACGAGAGTTGTTTTTTCAGTTGTGACTTAGCATTCGAACAAAAGAGCAGTGGCACGAGTTAGTTTAGAATCTTAGCAGTATCACTTTAGTTAATGATTTGTGTCATCATATGAGCAAGCAAGCAACATTGTTTCTGTCCCTTACACACAAAAAAATAAGCAACAATGTTTGTGCTATAGGCCAAACGGAGCTTGCAGAGGAAAAGGCACAAGCAATTGTTGCCTTGCTGGGCATGGCTGGCTTTGTCTGCTGGAAGTGGAACGTAAGTACCTTGTACTAATCGACGGTCACGGACCCACTTGTCATTAATCTCTGTGAGGGACGCATGATTCCAGCCCGTTTGTACTTGGTATTAATCCATTGTTCATGACAAAAGATAAGTACGTAGTATATACTGCCAGTAGCTGTCTGCTTTCAATTATATCTGCCAAATTAGCTGATTATTACAGGTGAGCCAGTCTCTCTTAGAAAAAAATTGTTCCTGAAGCTGGTTCACACGATCAACCTGTTTCAGTTTTTTATTTTACACAAAGATGGCTTTGGTGGTAGTGTGATGCTTATGGTTTGGTAAGAAACGCTGACCTCATGAGTGTAAGAGCTGGAAGATCTGTAAGGTTGGTCCCCAGCTACCAGAACGAGTCAAAATGTTACCCAAGCCATCTCTTTCATGTACAAAGATATACCTTTTGCAGCTATCTAGCTTGTCCCTTCTGAATTCTGATTCTCTCAAGGTTACTAAACACTCATGTGCATGGTCTAATTAAAATTTTGTGAATCCTGTTGCTCTTCGAGGAAAAGAAAAATGTAAATCCTGTATGTGTGCTTGCTTGTTTTGGCCTGCGCTGTGCAGTGTACGAGGTGTTCGAGCGGATGGCCTACTACGGCATCTCGTCGAACCTGGTGCTGTACCTGACGACGGAGCTGCACCAGGGGACGGTGCTGTCGGCCAACAACGTCACCAACTGGGTCGGCACCATCTGGATGACGCCCATCATCGGCGCCTACATCGCCGATGCCCACCTCGGCCGCTACCGCACCTTCATGGTCGCCTCCGTCATCTACCTCCTCGTAAGTCCATCTCACCGGCGCCGGCGCCGGCATCCTCTCTCGCACGCAGATACCACTGTCTTTTTCGTTCGTTCCGTGGTGTGCGAGTAGTAGATGATGATAAAGCGTCGATACGTATAAGGTGGAAAAGGACGGGTTGGGAAAGCGTCGTATTCAGAGTGTCCTCTTCTCCGGACTCCGGAGCAAATCCTGAAGATTCTGGGAATAAAGTAGCTGAGGAGAGTAAGGGCCGCACATATGACATTTGGAGAGTCATGAACCGAGTCTATAACCAGACACTACACCTAGAAATAGTCAATTGAAAAAATGTTAGTTTATTTATTAAGTGTTGCTAATTTCTAGTTATCTGGAATTTTTTAGTCTAAATTATAATTTTTTATAGATAAAATTACAGTCTTGAAAATGTATAATATTAAAAAATCATTACTGTACTTTTAATCTGTATGCTATATTGAAGTGAGGTGCATACAAGGACAGTTAAATATTGATCCAAAAACTCAGAAAGTCAAATGAGATTGAACAATAAAATTCAAACAACTTAGGAATGAACAATACCATAATGTAATGTATTTTCTTATATCAACAAGAATTATGTCGGGCTAAAAGAACAAGCTTTAACTATCCATCATTTGGCGGACTCAAACCAGAGGCACGGCACTGTAGCAGGTACTGTAGGCTTGTAGCACATTCACTGTGGCGAATTCGGTGTTGTTAGCAGTTTATGTAGCTAGTGATCTCAAGCGTTGGTTCTTTGATTGACTGGATGGGATTAGCGGAAAAGGTAGGAATACTGTTCTTCTTTGCCTCCTAGTCCTTCATCACTTCGGAAGCTGAGAAATATCTGCAAAATAGTGTTTCGGACAAACAATATGGGCCGTAGAACAAAGCCACACAAATCAAGAAAAACTTTAGGGAATTGAAGCCCAGAACTATCAATTCATCCCCGTCCTCTAATACTTGTGCAGGGAATGAGCCTGCTGACCATGGCCGTGTCGCTGCCGTCGCTGAAGCCGCCTAGGTGCGGCCTAGGCACGGCGGACCCGGGCTGCGAGCACAAGGCGTCGACCCTGCAGCTAAGCGTGTTCTTCCTGGCCTTGTACATCCTCGCCGTCGGCACGGGCGGCACCAAGCCCAACATCTCCACCATCGGCGCCGACCAGTTCGACGAGCACGACCCGCGGGAGCGGCGCCACAAGCTCTCCTTCTTCAACTGGTGGATGTTCAGCATCTTCTTCGGCACGCTCTTCGCCAATACCGTCCTCGTGTACATCCAGGACAAGATCGGATGGACCGTTGGCTACGCGCTCCCCACCGCCGGCCTCGCCGTCTCCATCGCCATCTTCACGGCCGGCACGCCCTTCTACCGCCACAAGCCCACCTCCGAGAGCTCCTTCGCCAAGATGGCTGGGGTCATCGTCGCCGCCATGCGCAAGTCAGGCGTCGCCGCCCCCGTGGACCCGCGCGACCTGCACGAGCTCGACCCCGAACACTACGCCAAGAAGAAGACGACCCCGCTGCCGTACACTCCCAACCTGAGGTGCTGTTCATCTCTGAGCTGCGGTTGATGATCTCCCGTGCGTGCGTCGTCTCATTAATTGTTCTTCTTTTGCCATTTCTGGGTGCAGCGTGCTGAGCAAAGCGGCGGTGAGGACCGGGGGGAGCACGACGCGGTGGTCGCTGAGCACGGTGACGCAGGTGGAGGAGACGAAGCAGATGCTCAAGATGCTGCCGGTGCTGGCCATCACGTTCGTGCCGAGCGCGATGCTGGCGCAGATCAACACGCTGTTCGTGAAGCAGGGCACGACGCTGGAGCGGCACGTCGGGTCGCACGGCTTCGAGATCCCGCCGGCGAGCCTGCAGGGGTTCGTGACCATCTCCATGCTTGTCGCCGTCGTGCTCTACGACCGCCTCTTCGTGCCCTTCATGCGGCGGCTCACCAAGAACCCGCGGGGCATCTCGCTGCTCCAGCGCATGGGCGTCGGGCTCGTCTTCCACATCGTGATCATGGTCATCGCGTCGGTGACGGAGCGGCACAGGCTGGCCGTGGCGATGGAGCACGGCGTCTACGACAGCAAGGGCACGACGATCCCGCTCAGCATCTTCGTGCTGCTCCCGCAGTTCGTGCTCATGGGCGTGGCCGATGCGTTCCTGGAGGTGGCCAAGATCGAGTTCTTCTATGACCAGGCGCCCGAGGGCATGAAAAGCCTCGGCACGTCCTACTCCATGACCAGCCTCGGCGTCGGCAACTTCCTCAGCAGTCTGCTGCTGTCGACGGTGTCGCACGCCACGCGGCGGCAGGGCCGGGGCGGGTGGATCGAGAACAACCTCAACGGCTCGCGGCTGGACCTCTACTACGCCTTCTTCGCCGTGCTCAACTGCGCCAACCTCCTCGTCTTCTTCGTCGTGTGCCGGATGTACGTGTACAACCCCGAGGTCGCCCGCGTCGTTGACGGTGGCGAGGAGAAGCAGCGGGAAGTGGCGATGCAGCCACCGGCTGCGGTAGGCGCGGCGGATGTAATGCTTTGAAACATCTTATGATGCGCAGGAGTCCCTCGAACAGATCTCGGATATTGTGAAAGACAATACAAAATGCACGGTGTCGAAAACGAAATAGGCGAATGAAATGTAGAAAAGAATTGTTTGCCTTTTTTTTGGATTCCTCCTAAAGGGCATAGTGCATACAATCGTTGCACATATCCATCGGCTCGTTCGATAGTTTAGTCGAGTTCTTTTCTGGGAAAAATATACTTTTTATACTTAAGGCGTCAACTATTGTATGGTTTAGTTTGTATCTCCAACTTCATATCGCACTGACGGTTTATCACAGACAGATGGTTCAAACAGTCTGTGATTAGTATCATCACAGATGATTTTTATCGACATAGACATCACAGATGGTTTTTTTAAAGACCGTCTGAGATAAGTTAGTCACAAAAAAAAATTTCACAACATATAAATTTTAAAAATAAAACATTTTTTGATATGTGGGTCCCCAAACCGTTTCATCAAACTGTAACACCTCAATTTTCCGAGACCTGAAAATTAGGGCCAACAAAAACTTTTGATAATAATGCTGAATAAAATATGCCAAATTAAAATTGTTCATTCAAATCCTGTCTCTGTTGAAACCCCAAAGTGTGTCAACCCAAAAACCTTTCCCCTCTGTTCCTGTATCTTTGATCTCTGCTTTGTCGGGACTCTGTTCAGCAAATGCTCTCAAAACCCTGACTCGTCATTCGGCTCTGCCACCACCCCATGCATATACATATGCATATATCAGTGGCAGTGTTCAACCCCAACTCCCTGCGACTTCGCATGTCCATTCCACCCGCATACAAATCCCATATATGCAAAAATATCCAAGTGTATGTGGGCACATACACGCCAAACCCTGAACTACTTTCCTCGGTAAAATCCTTTTACCACCTGACCCAGAAAATATCGTTAGCTACCTTACCATTATTCCTTACCAGAATACATATACGCAAATTCTTTTCACCCTTACCCCTTACTCTTGCCAGTTTACCTTTTATCTTTCTGCATGGTAAAACCTCAAATAATTACTTCACCGTGGTAATCCCTTCCCTCTTTACCATGCAACACAAAAATATCTTTTTCACCTTTACCAGTCTACCGTACCGGGAGAAAAATATCTGTCCCAGTAGTTTTCCACCAAATAACCATTTACCATTTCACCAATCCATCCACTTACCTCTTACTATAGTCAAAAACCCTATTTCTTTAATGCCCTAGACAATTCTTCACCACGTGTGCATGCATATACAACACGCCACTACAAGTCCCAGCTATAAGTCTAATTAATTGCTACGGCAGTCCACTGCCCCATCATCTCCTTGTTGTCCCTGCTGTTTCCCTAAGCAGCCAACAACATCACCACTTTCTTTTACAGCAGCAACAAGTCTTTTCCATGTCCTTTAGCTCAGCTCCTCACCTCACCCATCCTCAAGTCAGTTTTTCCATGAGCAATACCAGCAGCCTGCGCCCCAATCCTCTCATCCACGCCATTTTCTTTCTTTCCAGCAGTACCATAGTACCTGCAAAACACCAGTGCACTCCCCTCCTTTTCTTTTCCCTTGCCTTCTTCTCAAACACGGCAGCAGCACTGCCCAACTTTCTCCCTGCCCACTGCTCCTTTCTCTAAGTCTGAGCTCCCCATTTCTTTCTCCCCTGCGCAGCATGCAACTCTTACTTTTTCTACTGCCATGCATGCACTGCCATATGCCCTTCTTTACACCAGCACCTGTCGCACCTTACCTCCTCTCTCTCTCTCCTTTTCTTTTGTCAAGGTTTGCTCTCTCACTGCCGCACCACTCAAGCAGTAGCAACAGCAGTCAACTGCTTCCTGCCCTTGTGTCCTTGCCCCCATTTCTTTACTCCCTCTCCCCTTGAGCTGTTTTACACGTCCACTCCCCAGGCTGCAAGCAACAGCAGCTAATTACTCCAACTCCCTGCCTTGTTTCCTTTTTCTATACCTATAGCTTGCATGCACCAGCAGCAGCCCATACCACCTTTTCATTTTCTCTGCACGAGCACTACTGGACCAGCAAAGCAAGCACCAAACCGAGCTGCCCAGGAACCAGTAAAAGCCGAGCTCACCAGTTCTTCTTCTCCCCATTCCTTTTCTCCTCAGCTTCTTGCCATGTATTCTGCAACGCTAGCTGAGCTGAATCCCTCAGCTTCTCTCCCCAGCCGAGCTACCTTTCTCCTCACTCGAGCTGCTTCGAGTTCTTCCCAAGCTCCCCCTCAAGTAGCTAAGCCCCACTGCTCTACCCTTCCCTATGGCGTTCCCGAGCAGCTGCCTTCCCCTCCGAGCTCCATCCCCTCCCATTAGAGCTCCGGCTAGCTCCCCATCTACCCGAGCTCCCCTAGCATCCCTGCCGTGGCAGCTGTTTTGCCTTTTTCCCTTGCCGCGGCAGCTCAAGTTGCCATCTATCCTTGCCGCGGCAGCCTGCTGCATCAAATTTGTCCGCCGCGGCAGCTCAAAGTCTCTGCCGCCGCTGCCTAAACCCCGCCGCGGCAGCCTGCCGCACCGATTTCGTCCGCCGCGGCAAACTCGCTTCAGCAGTCCCCCATCGAATCCTTGCCGCGGCAGCAAAAGGCAGCTGCCTTTGGCCTTTTTTTTTGCCGCGGCAGCCCACCCCTACCACTGCTGTTGCCCCCATTTCTGGCCGGTACAGCCTCATCCAAGCCGAATCTCAGGAAAAGTCCCAAATAAAAGTTGTTCAAAACTTTATTTCCCATCTTTTTCATATAGACCACTTTTCGAAAATCTCAATGGTTCTCCCTGTACAGCCCAGTCCAGTACACAGTTCAAATTTCAAACAGTCTTTTGAATTCCCTTTTTGAATAGGTGTTTAGCTCTAGGTTGCTCCAGCATGTAAACATGTTTATTTTTGAGCATCGCACTAGTTACAACCATGCATTCATGTTGCTTAGCTCAAGGTTTAAAAAAGATAGGTTAATTTATGAAACCCTAAAACATAAGCATCCATATATAGTTTAAACTCTTTTTCAAATATAGTCGAATAGATGATTCCTCCATTTGACCAGTGGGATTAGAGTTCAAGTTTCATGTAGCCTAGTGGTCCATCATCTCTTCACTTAGTGCGTGATTCCAAAGCCATAGGAGCATGTGCTTAACACCCAAACCCTAGAAACCCTAGTGTTAATGTCATGCATATATATATGATCCTCCTAGTTTTATCCCCATCATGTTAGGTTCCTCAAATATGTTAGAGACAAGAGCATGCATAAGTAGGTTCTTTCCAGCAGGTTAGACACTCCTAATTAGGAACCTTGCACAAGTTTCATGCATATGTTCATGTTGCATGGTTCACAAAGTCGGAGGAAGCATACTAGACCTTGGAAACCCTAATGTCGATATTTTGCATGCACACGTACATTTCACCTAATATCACCTCCATCATGTTAGAGTCCAGATCATATGCGTATATAGAGGCACTTTCTTAAGTTACTTAGTTCAAAGAAAATCATGAGTTAAATAGACTGCGAAACCCTAGATTCCAAGCATGCATATATAGGGTTCGATTCCTTTCGAACCTACTGATTCGACAACTCAACCCAAGTGCCCAGTAGGTTTAACACTCATACATCTTAGTAAGCTATTACCTTTTACATGATGCATGAACCCAGGAGCCATGGAAAAGCAAGTACTTACCATCAGAGCATTAGAAACCCTAATCGACAGTTCATGCATACATATTTGTCCTTCCTAGTGTTATCCCCATCATGTTAAACCTTTCGGAAGCATGTTAGGATCCAGAGCTCATGCATATTTATATGCTCATACACATGTTGCATAGTTCGAAGATGAAAGGGCATCGTAAAACCCTAAAAACCCTAGCCACCCTCTAAGATCGAGGTATGATTTTATATATTGCTTGAGCATATTTTTGGATCTTAAATGGATCTTCCTCGCGCCGTTAGTGATTCATTGTTTTTCACGACGTGTAGTTGCGACGCGGCGATACCTCACGCGCAGGATTCCCGATGTTTGTCGTATCAGGTTTGCGATCGACTCGGCCGTTAACGCCAGGCAAGCTCTCCGCCCTTGATCATGTTGAATCCCAGTTTTACGAAATATTATTTTGTTTTCGAACCATGCATGCTATATTTTATCCCTGTTACTTTATGTAGAGTAGATATCACCGATGATAGGAAACCCTAGTCCGACCCCGTAAACCTTGTCGCCTTAGGACTATAATGTTCCGAAGATTTATCGAAAACTTAGGATAGTGTATGTATATATATATATATATATATATATATATATATATATATATATATGCTTAGCCCCACAGTAGATGAATTAGGTTTTCGAAAAGGAAAAGGAAAGCAACACCCCATATTTCATATGATGAAATATCGAAACGGACCGTCGCGTCCGGTTGTAGAGGTGCATGGAAGGTAGGATATGCATGGGTTGAGATATTCTACCGTGAAATGGTTTGTGAAACCAAGCTGAAAATGGAGAAGATTTTGATCCGGGTCGGAGATGAAGGGGGAAATGCAGGGAGCATGTTGAGTGTGAGGTAATGCCCGGCGTGGTTCTCGCAGCCCGTTCCGGGGTGAGGTGTGGAGTCCTTCTCGGATCACCTAAGGACCGATCTTAAGTGCCATTTGGCCAAGTCTTACCGTACGACCACATGTCCTTTGTGGGAATGACTTGATCTAGTAGCCGACCTGAACTAGCATGAACCCGTGGGCAGTTAGTAGAGTGCAGATGGGGTGGGTTTAACCCCTGTAGAGAATAAACCCGTGGTTTTAACGAGGTATTATTCGCCACAGAGTTGGAACACCAACCTCCTTGTAGCGATGATACTGACTCAAGCTAGGTGTGGGATATGTCCTTCTGACGGGTTCATGGCTGGGTTCACAGCGGTGAAGAGTCTCGTTGTACTAGCTCTGGTAGTATGCTGGGCCCGGTATGCCCAGGGTGAACTACATTGTGTGGGTAAAGTCGTACCACCTCTGCAGAGGGTTAAAACTATTCGAATAGCCGCGTCCGCGGTCATGGATGAACTTGGTCGGGCCACACTAAAGTAGTCTAGCTCTCTGAGCCCCAAAAAGGATTTCTGGGTTATGAGTTTAAGGACGCGAACCGTTGTGTTCGCAGGGCAGTTTGCCAAGTTCCCGCCGTAGCGGGAGGTGTGAAGTCGGGTTTTTCCGTAGACACAGGCAAACCCTAGAATTCCCGTAAGTACGAGGTGAGCGTCGTCTACCTGAGGAACCGGGTGATTGGGAACCCCGTAAGTACGAGGCGAGCAGCGTCTCCCTGTGGAACCGGGTAAGTACCGTGCTGTACCGTTGTAACGGTAAGCACAAAAGTGAACTCCCCGTTGCAACGGGCGAGTGTTTTGAGCAATACTTTATCTCGCTGCGTCGAGATAATTTTGATAAAATCGCTTTTACATCTATGTACTTATTTCAAATGCAAACTTACTTTCTCGCACAACATGAAACTTAGGATAGAGCCATGTTATTGATAAATTCCGAGCATGATCATATCCGTACTAAACTCCCCGGTGGAGCGCTTGCGAGTACATTCAATGTACTCACCTGGCTTGTTGATTTGGCCAGACCGATGGGCGACCTTTCGAAAGCAACGGCGGTATCCGCGATAACTAGGGCGAACCCCCAGTCAGTTGCCTGTTGGGAACGGCATATTGATGGGCTCATCACCGCTCGATTTTCCGCTGCAAGATTTCTAGCCGTTGGGCTAAAGGTATAGTTTTTTGATCTTGAAGATCGGATTACGCATTCTATTCTAATAAGTGCGTGTATGATTTTGATACACAGGTAAACTTGTGGGTATCAGCTACTGATCCAGGGACCGGTACCGTAAACACAAGGGCTTATCCGGCCTTAAAACCGGGTGCGCCACACAAACCCAACAACCATCACACCCACCACCTATATAGGAGTGAACATGCCCCCATCTCTATTCCTTTCCCTGCCATTACAGATCAACTCCCTCCCCATCTCTGTCTCTTCTTCCGTAGATCCCCATCAAATGGATTCGCTGTGCCCCCTTCTTTTCTCTCCTCCCTCCCTCCCTCACTTTGGTCTCTAGCTCCACCACAGATCCACTCCCTCCTCATCTCCATCTCTTTGGATTGTAGGATTTTATAGAAATTTTAAAGGATTTCAATCCTTAGAAAATTTTCCTACAAAAGCCTTTGGAATCATAGGATCGATGTTATCAAATTTCTATGGAATCCATTCTTATGCACTCATTTTTATAGAAAAAGCCAACATGATCTCAGATATCATTTTGTTTTTCCCTTGAGAAGTCCAATGTTATCTCTCTCTCTCTCTCTCTATTCATCCAAAATTCCCGTGCTATTTTCTCGTGAACCATCCAAAGGTACCACTTTTAAAAAATTTATGTTTTGAGATCCTGTAAGAACCTATAGTACGTTACACTTCAATCATGTATTTTTCCTATTCATGTGTTTTCTAATTTCTATGATCCAAAGAGGCCCATAGAGTACTCAAACTGTCGCCGCTTAGATATCCATCAAATGGATCTCTACACTCTCCATCTTTGAAAATCATATATATGAAAATTCAAGCACTCTTAGCTTGAAAAAACACTCGATTACTTGTTAGCAATTCGCTAAAAAACTATATGGGCACATCTATGAGCCCTTCTTATATTCACTCCTTCTGTCTCTCTCTCTATCTCTCTTCACTCCAGATGCTATCATCCATGGCAGTCGTTGCCTCCGTCCGCCAACAGCTGACGTACCCCCGTCCCATGAGCACGCACCCTAGCGACACTGACATCCCTATTGTGCCCTGGGAGGTACAGGCCTGTTGCGTCTCGAAACCCTCTTCTCATCCTCCTTAGTACACACATGGGTTGGGTCCATGATGGAGAAGGCGTACGCTTTGTCAGTATCTCCCGTAAGCACTTGAAGAGGAGCAACTTTGCTTGGTTCAACACCTACAAGCTACGCTAGTCCTCCATGAAGATCTCACATGTGGTGCACGATCTAGCAGGTTTAGTCGGGGGTATGGTAGCGGAAACATCCATTTCTGAGCTGTGACTAGGTAACTTGATCTAGCAGAGTGTTTTCACTAGAGTGGAAAACGAGGATAAAGAGAGGAGACCCAACTTACGGCGTGCTAGAGGCACGAGAGGGAATAGAGAGAAGGGGAGATGGAAGAAGAGGAAGAGGAGAATAAGAAGGAAGAGGGCACTCACATGTGGGGCTATTCCTAGCGGGCGTGACAGGTGTTTGTTAGCGTGGACCTTTGCGAGTTAGGGGCATATGGTACGTTGCTTTAGTATTGAGAGTTTGAAGTGCAAATCGAACGATATGTAAATTAGGGCATAAATTAGACTGAGGCAGTATTTAAGACACCAAACATTGACTTTTTTTTGGAAATATATAGGACCTTGACAACCAAAAAAATCCACGGCATACATATTGAACTTAGGCTATAAGTTAAGGAAAAATACTAAGTTGGAGAGAGTATATTTATTGAGACAGGGTGGCATACACATTATAGAGGTATGGCCAAAGTATGAAAAATAATGTGCATAATTTATTTTTTTCATTCCTCGAGTTTGTATTTACTCTAGTGGTTGTTCAAGATCAGTGCGGTCTAAGTATAAGTTCAATATTTAAGTATAATTTAATATTTTAAACCACTGGTCGATCTATAGTTGGAAACATAAGTCTAGATGGTCATCTAAACGGCAAGATAATCAACCTAGAGATAAAAATTTATGGTCTTATTATCGTCCCAAACCAAGATTTTAAATTACTGAACTGAAATACGATGCTAAATTTGCATTTGTTTGGAGAAGACGATGCTAAAAATTTGCATGAAAAGGTTTTTCATCAAGTTAGAGAGGGCAGGTTCACTTCAAATTTCGGCCCATAGAAGAACTCAAAAAGCCCCCAAAGACAGGAGAAACCCTACTTCCCCGACTCCCCCAAGATCCCCACTCCCCACCCCGCACGCGCCCTAAAATATCCCCAAACCGCCCTGCGCCCCCTCCCAAATCTGCACCCCAACGCCGAAATCCCCAAATTCCCGTCTCGCCCCCTCCCTGCCCCCCATCCCCCCCCCTCCCCGCTCCCCAGAGCGCGAGCGAATCCGAGAGGAAGCGGAGAGAGGAGGCGGCGGAGATGGAGTCGGACCAGGGCAAGCTCTTCATCGGCGGCATCTCGTGGGAGACGACGGAGGAGAAGCTGCACGAGCACTTCTCTGCCTACGGCGAGGTCTCGCAGGCCGCCGTCATGCGCGACAAGCTCACCGGCCGCCCCCGGGGCTTCGGCTTCGTCGTCTACGCCGACCCAGCCTCTGTCGACGCTGCCCTCGTCGAGCCCCACACCCTCGACGGCCGCACGGTACCAACCCTCTCCTTCCCTCCCTTGGTCTCAACCCACACCCCAAACCCTAGCGGGATATTCCCGTGGAATATTCGCTTCGGTCCCGTTCTGATCCGCCCCGCTGCTTCGTGGCTGGCTGGGGGTGTGCTTGTGCTTGTGCGCGACGAGGATTATCTCTCAAGTGTGGGCGTCTCTGTTGTGCTGCTGTTTTCTCAGGTCGATGTGAAGCGGGCGCTCTCGCGGGAGGAGCAGCAGGCTTCGAAGGCGGTCAACCCTAGCGCGGGGAGGAACGCTGGAGGCGGAGGAGGCGGTGGTGGCGGCGATGCCAGTGGTGCTCGGACGAAGAAGATCTTTGTGGGCGGGCTGCCCTCCAGCCTGACGGACGAGGAGTTCAGGCAGTACTTCCAGACCTTCGGTCTGTCACTGATGTCGTGGTGATGTATGACCAGACCACGCAACGCCCCCGGGGGTTTGGGTTCATCACCTTTGACTCGGAGGATGCGGTTGACCGCGTGCTGCACAAGACCTTCCACGATCTGGGCGGGAAGATGGTAGAGGTGAAACGTGCGCTGCCTCGGGAGGCGAACCCGGGCTCTGGTGGCGGTGGGCGTTCCATGGGAGGTGGGGGTTTTCATACTAACAGTGGCCCTAACTCCAATTCTGGCAGCTACGATGGCAGAGGTGATGCTAACAGATATGGGCAGGCACAGCAGGGCAGTGGTGGCTATCCAGGTTATGGTGCTGGAGGTTATGGTGGTGCTGCAACTGGATATGGATATGCACATGCTAACCCTGGAAGTACATATGGAAACTATGGGGCTGCAGGATATGGAGGTGTTCCTGCTGGGTATGGTGCATCTTATGGCAATCCAAGTGCAGCTGCTACTGGTTACCAGGGTGGCCCTCCAGGCACTAATAGAGGACCCTGGGGCAGTCAGGCTCCATCTGGTTATGGCACTGGGAGTTATGCTGGCAATGCAGGCTATGGTGCATGGAATAGCTCTTCAGCTGGTGGCAATGCACCCACCAGTCAGGCACCTGGTGCAGCTGCCGGTTATGGGAACCAGGGCTATGGATATGGTGGATATGGAGGAGATGCATCATATGGTAATCATGGAGGATATGGTGCTTATGGAGCGCGGGGGGATGGTGCTGGCAATCCTGCTCCTGGTGGAGCATCTGGGTATGGTGCTGGATATGGAAGTGGGAATGGCAACTCCGGATATCCAAATGCTTGGACAGATCCTTCACAGGGCGGAGGATTTGGGGGTTCAGTCAATGGTGCTTCTGAAGGCCAATCAAATTACGGCAGCGGTTATGGTGGTATGCAACCTAGGTTGCTCAGTAGAGAGGCCATTATAATGTCTATGAAATGAACCAGCACATCTGGGCAGCCTATGTATTATTGCAGTACTCTGGCCTCTCCGATTGCTCTCGGCCTCCTGAAGATCGCCCATTTGCTGGTTAAATCAGTATTTCTCCTGGTTGGAATGCTTGATCCTTTTGTGGCTTACTGCTAGAACTTCTAGTCAATAAGTAGCTATTATGTGGAGTAGCTGTATCTTCATAATGCTTTATTTTTAAGTTTAGCTTGTCATTCAGTGTGCTTTGTCATGAGTGGAGTTTCAGGTTGCTTCATCTCTAGTTTAAAGCTAGAGTAGCTTCACTGCTTATGGACCAAATTATCTAGTTGTATCTCTATTCTACAGAATCATATATTTGTGTTTGACAGTAGTATTTATGGTGGATCTCTCTCTCTCTCTCGCGTGCTAAATCTGAAATGTTTATCTTTGGTGGTTGTGTTGATCTGTGGTGCCTTGCTTGCTCATATGCCCTAGCTCACCTTGGAGTTAAGGTGTTATGCCATATTATTCATATTATTATTGAACATTGATGGTTTGCAACAGAGGCCAATCCTGAAACTTCTATGCAGTGATAGAGGTTTGATACTATAGCTGATTCTATCAGTCTATTTTCAAGTGTAGTGTACTTTATGTAACTTCAATGTTACATCCTTCGTGTATATGATGAAGCTATGAGTATGTTTCTGATATTTGGTATGTAGATGGATAAACAGGCATAGTAGAGGGAAATGATTAGCTCTTACCTCCTTCCAGCCTTTTGGCCTTAAATTTCAGTATTGCCTGAGCGACAATAAAGAGCTTATTAGCAGTGAGATCATAGCATCAATTTCTAAGGTAGTGTAGATGCAGAGAAATCTGATGCTACTTGATGAATGATGTACAGGTAGAAAACATAGAGTAGAATAGTGAGGCATTTGGCAAGTAAAATAATTGTCCTTCGTCCTTCTTTTCCTTTCTGTACAGGTTGCATGGGACGCTATTCCTTTTTAAAGCATGTCCAAGCGGGGTGAATATGGAATGGGAATATGCCGATTTGCTTGATGAACTGATGAGAAGTTACAGTTTCGAAGCATTGGCACAGAACGAAAGCTGCTAACCTTTTACGTGCTTCATTTTCATGAGGATCTTGTGACTGTGCTACAAGATGGTGGTATGTGGAAACAAAGATTCACTGTCTTTAAATTTGTTTGGAAAATCCTTTTCAGCGTGGTTTTTGTCCTAGCGAGAGATGATACCTTGATTCTTTCCTTGTAGATTTAGTAAAAGGTATGCTATGGTCAAGAAAAGGTCACCAACTCACCATGGGATGTGCCGCCTTATCAGTTGTGTGAGCAATATCTTCCAAAATGTCTAGATTGACCTCGTAATATATAATGAACAGACAGTTTTTTCATAGTAATACTTCCAAAATCTTGAAATCTTATATTTGTTTCACTTTCTACATACAAGATATGGTAAAATTAGTTGCCGAAGTTGCACCACAAAGAAGTAGCAACGGACACCATTGCGTCATTGTGTGACCAGAGATCACTATGATTTTGGGATATTACTGAAGTCACTGCACTACGTGTTTCAGACGCAATATTAGCATCATACAAACGGTTTAGCATTATTCATTTCATTTTTTTTGTCTCTTTTCTGTTTGTTTATTTTCTAGGTCTAATACATTGTCTATACATTATTTAGGTTGTACCTACGCACTAGATCAGTGATAATTTACTGCTTGACTATGCCTTGCTCATACGCTGATATGGTGATAATAGAGATGAATAGAAAGTCGAAAATTAGTTTATGATTTATATATTTGTAGCAATATTGTAGCCTTGTTAATCAGTTAATCTGTAGTTTAAAAGTTAATACATTAACTTATATAGTGCCCATATTTATAGAAATGCACTCCCTTATTTGGTGCACTCGTGCTAGTGTAGGTAACTTTTTTTGTGCTTAGAAGATTCCTTTTGTTGTTGTGATGCATATAAAAACTATAATGTGTGCGAAGGCATATTATAATCAAAATTTAGTTATATGCCTTGATGTGGAAGCTTTTGTTGCTTATTAAGTTAGCATATATTCCATTCAGTTGTACACATGGAATGATCTGCTTTGTAATAGCTAGACTACATAACGCTAATCGTTAAGTGGTATTGCAGAACAAAATAGTCACATGTCTTAGAAATGTTGGGAGATGCCAATTGTTTGAAGTAAAACATAAACTCATATGTGACACTTCTAACACATAATACATGTGCTGCATGCCAAGAATGTGTGCTGTATCAATTAATATTTAATTGATCACTATTACAGTAATGGGAGTAAACCCCCCCAGCCTTCTTAGAACCACTATATTTCCTAATTTACAAATCACATTTTAACAATCTGGGGCTTAAGTCTAGGCTTATTGCGGGCGTTTATGACCAAATACAACATCAGCATAGCCTTATTTAGGCACTAAAAGTTAAATTTGAATTGACTGATCCAACATTACCGGCTAATGGATTTCTATGTTGTAGGGCTTGGGGCGAACTGAAGAGGATTTATTTTGGAGGGAGGGGATTATGGATGTTTGTTTTCTCAAAAAAGTTCATAAGATATTAGTTATTTTTTATTTTGCAAAAAGAGCTTAGTGGGTTGGTGGTATCTTCATATTATCTCTTTCAGCTTTTTGTAGTGTTCAAATGTCTGTATTGGAGAGCGTCTCGATGTCCAAAATGTGAGTAAAAGAGAACAGAAGTGGTCTATGAATATCAGGAATTGATGACGTGTTGACTGATGATCAGATGAATCTTGTACTAGATGCCCTGGATATATGGAACTGGATTTGTAATTTTGGGCATAGTTGATCTTTTATCTCACACCATCTATGTGCCATATCTTGGGTTGCATGGAGGAAGCAATGTTGTCTTCTGCACGTTTGCTTCAAAACCAGGCATTCAAGCAGATAATTCAGGAAAAATAGACATGTCACCTTTTGTTATGGAATTTTCTCATAATTTTGCATTTAGCGACTGTTATTCTTCCTTTCTAGTACTGGTAGAAGAACAAAATCGAATCAACCTTAGCCAGATACACAATTTGAAATTTGACAGAAGCTACTACACACAGTGAAAATTGGCTTTATTGCCACAGTAGTGGCAAGGAATGCAAGTCATATGAATCTGTACTTAGCAAATAAACTCGTCCAAATATCTGTGATCTGTTTTTCCCTCGAGTGTTTGAAAAATAGTCATCAAGTTGGAGATCTCTTGGTCATGGTGTCATCATGGTTTTAAGTTTTCAAATACCTTGTGTTGCATGTTATCCTCCTGGACTTGCTACACAACATGATGGCGCAGTACATCTCAAATCCAGAGATGATCCCGGCTGCCATGCTATGGTAGCATGACGAGTGATTTGTGCTCATCTCTCCAATGTTCACTTCTGCATATCTTGCTGAATATTCGTGGGGAACTCTACGTATCGGCCTGCCGATATGAGCAACCGCGTCGGCCTTCTCTGGAGCCATTTATCACACAAGATTAAATCTAACGATATCTACGTAGTCTATATAAAGACCTCATAATCCTAATCCATGCGATTGCATCTCTCCCCAAATTGCGCCGTCGTCGTCGAACGTCGTCGCCGTCCACATCGACCTCGCTGCCACCGTCCCTGGGATCGAGCGTTGGTGTTGCACCCCCGCCGTCCACCGCGCTGTCGTGGGGCTCCTCGACATCGTCCCATCCCTATGCCGCGTCGTCACCGTCCACGTCGACCTTGCCGCCACCGCCCCGGGGAATCGAGCACTAGCGTCGTGCCCCCACCGTCCACCACGTCGTCGTCACCGTCCACGTCAACCTCGCTGCCACCGCCCCCGGGAATCGAGCACCTGTGTTGCGCACCCGCCGCCCACTGCGCTGTCGTTGGGCTCCTCAACACCGTCCCGTCCCTGCGCTGCATCGCCGCCGTCCACGTTGACCTTGCCGCCACCGCCTTGAAGAATCGAGCACCAGCACCATGCCCCTGCCATCCACCACGCCGTCGTCGACAGTCTCAAGCAGCCGGACAACGATGGAAACAAATTATTGTTGTATATGAAGCAATTTTTTATGTATAGGAAACAAAATATTGTGTATCATGACAACAATGTTTTCACAGAAATTATTTACATTGTCAATGATGTTCTTGTTGCATTAGTTCAACAAGTTTGTTGTCTATGGTTTAATTATATATTTCTGTATCACGGCAATAATGTTTCCACGTATATCTCTTCTGGCCAATCCAATCATCCATTAAACCAATTAAATTCGCAGTTTGTTTCCTAAAAATTTCGGGATCGATTTCCTTAAAAATCGGATCTACGATGTTTCATTAAAATCGGATCTACGACGTGTGTTACATTAGTTCAACAAGTTGTTGCCTATGTCTTAACTATATGTTTTTGTATAACGACAACAATGCTTCCACGCATATCTACTCTGGCCAATCCAATCGTCAATTAAACCAATTAAATTCGCAGTTTGTTTCCTAAAATTTCGGGATCAGTTCCTTAAAAATCGGATCTATGACGTTTGCTTAAAAATCGGATCTGCAACATGTGTGCATTGGTTCAACAAGTTTGTTGCTTATGTCTTAACTATATGTTTCCATATCACGACAACAATGTCTCCATGAACATCCGATCTGGCCAATCCAATCGTCCATTGAACCAACTAAATTTGGAGTTTGTTTCCTAAAATTCTGAGATTAGTTTCCTTAAAAATCGGATCTACTCCGTGTGTTGCATACATGTTGTTGTTTCACTAGTTCAACACGTTTGTTGCCTATGTTTTAACTATATATTTTCGTATCACGATAACAATGTTTCCACCAACGGTCAATTTGGCCAATCCAACCGTTGATTAAACCAACATCTGACGGCTCTGTGGTATGCCGATTTGTAGCAGCTCCCATATTCGTGAAGTCTGGGGTTGTCCCTATATATTGAAGGATCAATTAGTGTTTGGTATCCTTTTTAGGCTTCCTGCCTGACATACCATTGCTGGACAGGTGCAGTGATCCAAGGTACAAAATAGTGGAGATGCTTGGTGGAATTCTGTCAAATTACAAATATCTAGGGAGTTAATTACACGAGAAATGATATATTCACTTCACTGATGTCAAATTACAAATATTCTTGCTTGTGAATTCCAACGACAGACGATTTCTTGACAATTTTACGTGAGACCTTGGAGGTTTGTCAGCTCTTCTGGATGTCTCATTGGAAAGTGAATTGCATGAGAAATCAATTCCCACCAAATTTGGATTTAGTTTCTCGATCCCCATTCTCCTACACAAGCTGTACTTCCTGTTAGAACAAACAGCAAGACTCTCCATAGCTGAAATCTGTGACTTGCCCTCAAGGGGGGAAGTGTTTTCAAGAGCTTTTGGTATTGAGCCTGTAATGTTATTACCAGGAAGACCCAGGATATGTCGTTCAGAAAGCTGTGACATTTTGCAGAATTTTTTTCCACGAATTGATCCTTATTTTATCTTTATTTTAAAGTTAACCTCACCCCGAAAAAATTTCCATTTCTAACTCTTTTGGATGGCGCCGCAGACCCACTCTGCGGCGCCAGGGGACTCGCCCGGCGTGGCTCGATGACGTGGCCGAGGCTGCGGTGCCACGCATCTTGGCGCCGCAACTGTGGCGCCATGGGCCATGGCGCCGCAGCTTCTATACTGTTTCGGCCTGTTCTCCCTGCCTAAGTCCGACCCACTTTCGCCCGCCGCCTCCCTCCATGCTGGCCACCGGCCGCCGCCGCTGTCCCCAAGGGCGGCTACTGGGAGGTGCCACCGCCCTCTCCATGCCGGCCACCGCGAGGCCGCCTTCTCCTCCACGCGGGTGACCGGCCTCGAGCTCTTCTCCACGCCGGCGATGGTCCTAAGATATGCATTGTTCATTCTCTCTTCTCCAATTGGTAAAAATTTGATAAATGCATATGAAAATTTGTTAGGAGTTGAAAAAATTGGATGAACGTGTTAGTAGCATATAGTAAAAATTGATGAATGTCTTAGTACCATTGGAACGTCTTAGATCATTTGATGAATGTGTTAGTAGCATTATAGTAAATTCCAATGAATGTCTTAGCATAATTTGAATACGCTAGATCACAGGGGCTCACTTTAGGGTTTGAGATAAGAAAATGAGATAAGGACCTTTGCTGAGCATGGAAATGATGATCATTTTCTGTTGCTTAGATATTATGTCAATATCGTGTTGACAAATTTCGTATATTTTCGTACAATGTAGATGGATAGAATTATCAGAGTA
The DNA here is from genome assembly GCA_019208055.1 of Stipa capillata. Taxonomy (NCBI): domain Eukaryota; kingdom Viridiplantae; phylum Streptophyta; class Magnoliopsida; order Poales; family Poaceae; genus Stipa; species Stipa capillata. The sequence goes on along the minus strand of JAGXJF010002397.1, from coordinate 261,817 downwards.
TAAAATTGCTCTGGAATTTGGGAGAGGGTAAGTACGAACATGACTTTGAGTCTATGGCAGCGAGGGTAGTTATCTTCGGGGAGGCACCAACATTTAATGAACTGTTAGGAAGTATTGACTCTGAATTGGGAATTTCAGCAAGTTCCATTGAAGAGGAGGGATGTTATGATGCCGAATTGGTTGAAGAGGTATCCTTTGATGATGCCCATTCAATCAGGTCGTGATTGGGACACGTATAGGGAAATGTCTGTGCTTCAGATGTCAAGTCACTAGAGTTATGCGTGTGGGGAGAGCAGAACCGTTCGGTCGATTGCATGGAATGCCGCGGAACCAGGTCGAGATCTGGAGGCTCCCTTTGTTGTGGACATGTCTAAACCGCCATTTGAACTTCTATCTCAAACAACTGGCACCAAGGTTGCTCCGCAAGATCGTAGAGTTAATGAGATTGCCGATCAGTTGGTTCAACTGACCGTACGTCCAGTGAACTTGCCACGATGTGAGTCCATCGGCTCAAGATCCTAGTCAAAGAGGGGAAGATATCATGGCACATTCGCATCCTAATTTTGATGCGGCAGTACTAAATAATTCAACTGATGGTGAAGCTAGCTTGGACGACACCGATGTCTGTCCAAGCCATTCCGATGAGGAGTGGAGCTCTAGCGAGGACGAAGGGTAGGAACCTTGCTTAACTCCTGAACAAGCTAGAGTGGTAATAGAGGTACTTGGTGAAGAACCCACAGGCCATGGTTTCGAGGATGTTAGAAACATCAGTAGACGTTTCTAATGACGGGTTGTTGGGAAGTTCTTCGGGAATGGCACATATTCAGAGAGACGAGGACAAGAAGCCGATCCTTCGCAAGGGGATGCAATTCAGGACTTTGGATGAGTTGAAGGATTTCATTGCAGATTACTCCGTGAGGCACCATAGGCCATACATCGTTTACCACTCCGACGTTAATAAGAGGTACACGGTGCAATGCGAGAGGGGTTGTGCATGGAAGGTGTGGGCCAGGTTGAGTTGTGACAAACTATGGAAAATCTCGCGTGAAGGAACCACACACATGTGGTACATCACAACTGTCCGGACTGCACTTACATGTCACGCTGAAGTACATAGCTACCTGCATCACTAGCGTGGTTTGTGTTGACCCAGATGTTTCAGTAGATTCCCTAATCGAGATGATATTTGCCATGATTCGTTACCACGTGAAGTACGAGAAGGCTTGGAGAGCTATGCAGTTGGCGATGAAAATATTATGGGACGACTGGAAAGAGTCTTATGGTCGGCTTCCAAGAATATTGATGGGTATGCAAGCTGCAAACCCCCGGATTAGAGTACTATTATTCCACAATAACCGCACAGTAGTTGATCAGGGTGTTGTGAAACATGTTCTTCAACAGGTGTACTGGCACTTTTTGCAATGTAAGGCCGCCTTCCAACACTGCCGACTGGTCCTGCCGTTGGTGTTGACGCCGAGGACCAGCTTATTCCACTAGCGTTTGCATTGACAGAGGGGGAGAAAAATGACAGTTGGGAGTGGTTCCTATACATCATTCGCACGAGGCTAGCTGACCCGTTGTGAGAATTATGCATCATATCTCATCGGCATCAAGGCATTGTCAACGCTGTGAAGCATAGCTATGAAGGGGTCTGAGACGTCCATCACCGGTGGTGCATACGCCATCTAGTTGCTAATTTCTATAGCCAATGCAATCAACTCGAGCTCTTCAAAAAATCAAGATTATGTGCAAAGTGCTGGACAAAGACGATTTCAAGGCAAAATATAGAGAACTTGGGAGGCTGTGCAATGCTGGGGCCAGATCATGGTTGCAGGACATGAAGCCAAGGAGGCAGCTCTGGGCTCAAGCCTACGATAGTGGCGGGCGCCGATACGGCATGATGACCACTAACATCTCCGAGGTGTTCAACTATGTGCTTAAGGGGATTAGAGCAATGCGTGTATCAACAATTCTAGAGTTCACATTTAGGAAGTGTAGTGCCTATTTTGTTGACCGATGGAAACTCGATAATGCTATGGCGTGTAGTGGTGTGGTATGGGTCGGGTCGCCCAAGAACAACTAAGCATGGTTGAGAAACAGTTTGGCTCTCAGGTCGCTGAGGAGTTCGATCTTGAATTGCATGTATGGCAAGTTAGATCTGCTGGGGGGACTTCGATTGGTGGGGAGCGGTACGGCAGAAGAAACTATAGAGTTAATTTAACCGAAGGTTTGTGTAGTTGTCGTATGCCCGAGCTGCTTCACTTGCCATGCAGTCACGTCGCAACTACCTGTCATGCTAGGGGAGTGAGACATCTTTCGCCGCAATATATTTTTCCAATTTTCTGTAAGGAAGCCACACTTCAAATTTGGGCAGTTAGGTTTGAGCCATACCTAGACCCGACGCAGTGGCCGCCGTACCATGGCGAAGAATATGTTCCAGATGTCGATATATTGAACAAAAAGAGGGGTCATCGTAGACGCAAGAGGTTACACAATGACATGGATAAAGCATAGGGTTCGAAAGATAAATATAGCCTCGATGATTTCAACGATTTCTCTGCGAAGAATCGCTGCTCCGTCTGTCAGGTATTCGGCCACACTAGAGGCAAGCATACGGAAGAAGAGAAAATAAAGAGATGTAGGCCCACGGGACAGTTAGGACATTAATTTCTGTTGTTCTTTTTTGTTCTTAGAATATTGTTTATGTTCATTCATTTGCTATAACCGTTTACTTGTAAGCTGACGTATTCTAACCTTTAACACTATGAAGTGTAGGATGGCTCCGCACCCACACTACCTGCAATAATAGTTAGATTGCAATTTTGCAACATGGCAGTGCAGGGGAGTCTTGCCCTACAGGAAGATTCCACCAAATTAAAAAGAAAAGATGAGATCACTCTGTGTCAATCCTTTGTAGCTCTTAAAATATGGGCCAACCTCTCTGTTAATATTGATGCTCACTGTTTGTATTGGCTTGTTTGACTTGCTTCGCACACCACGTTGATACTTAAAAGGTTACTTTATGCTCAGATTGAAAACTACGACAACATCAGTACATCCAAGTACATTACGTAATACAATAAGAACAGTGCACTAATAAATGTCATAGTCCGGCCTAATTAGAGTTTCATAACTTCAACATGTGTGATTTATATAGCTCTACTACGTGCAACGCAGCCACTTCCTCTTCCTAATAGCCTCTGGGTCGGCTTCCTTCGCACGTCTTGCCCTCTCGCGCTTTCTCTCCCTCTTGGCTTCACGCTCCGCTCTCTTCAGGGTTTCCAAGGCACACTCTCTCGTCTCATGTTCTTTTCGTCGCAGCCGCTCCGCCTTAAGCTCCTTGTGCTTTTCCTTACGCTTCCTGTCATCCTCCTCCCATTGCCTGCGAGCGTGACAGTCGCTATGTTACTTTCAGTCATCTCCGTGTCAATTCACTCTTCGAAATCCCATGGTGGAGGCATGAATTTCTGTAAAACTCTGTTAGCATGTGCTAAAAAATAATATGATTTCAATACCGCTGAAATTTTAATTTCAATTGCTACATTACGTACGAAATTGCCGGAGCACCGAACGGCTGCTGGAGGATCAAACTCAAAGTTCGCACACATCCAATACCTTTGACCGTACGTATCATATGCCTTTGATTTGTCTATCTTGCAAGCGTCACTACACCAACACATTGGCGGCACACCGGGTTTGGCACGACCACGAGACTCATCCATCTCTTTCCTATCTTTCAAACAACTTCATTACGAACCAAATGCACGAAATGGCAAAAATACATGCAATGTTTAGGTACCAAATGCACGAAATGATGGTGACGTCTTTAAGAACTAGGTCGGAGGACGTGGTCGGGGAAGAGAGCTCACCGGAGGGTTCACCGAGGTGGGAGCGGTGGAAGGAGGCCGGCCAGCTGCGGGAAGGTGCAGAGGGGTGAATGGAAGAAGAAAGAAAGTTGAGGCCGGGGGGTGAAGGGGTATAGAGGCTGCGGCGCCAGGAGGGATGGCGCCATAGCTGTGGCCCCAAGATTCCTGGCGCCGCAGCCTTGGCCATGTTAGTCGCCACGGTTCTGCGGCCACCACGTCCCCATGCTCCGCGGCACTGGAAACTGTGGTGCTGCCAAAATGATTAGAAATGAAATTTTTTTAGGAGTAGGGTTAACTTTAAAGTAAAGATAGAACAAGGATCAATCCGTGAAAAAGATTCCATCTTGCAAGGTATAATACATGAAGCATATCTAAATGAATTCTCGATGTAATGGACACTTGTTGCAATAGTTTAATTTCTGTGCTGTAGTGGTTCAATCGAAATGCTCAAATTATTTAGAAATAGCAGCGGAAAATGTTAGATACCAAAATCATTTCGGGGCTGGCAGCCAGAACCAACCAGGTTCAAACATGCACATTTGTATGGAAGATGTGAAAGGGGGTTTGGGGGCATGAACCGGACCGGGGTTCCAAAAGCTGGAACCGGGCCTGTTACATGGTCGAATATTCTCTGCCTAAGTGTATCTACTAGGGACATCAACAGTACAATTAAATTTCCTCTAGTAATTATCCAACAGATGACATCTATTCCTCCGCGCAAATCCAACGGCACAAAAATAATTATCCTGCAGCTCTGGCAAACTCGCTTCTGGTTCCCCTGGAACCGCGGCACCGAAATCGTCCACCTCCATTTTGGCGCGCCATGCAAGCTGCCTGCCCCTTCCAATTCTCCCCTAATCCATCGCGCAGCCGGGAGGGCGACGTCGCCAGCCAGCCAGCGCTGTGAGCTCGCTCGCCCGGCTCGTCGTCGGGCCGGAACGTACTGGAGACCATGGGGCGCCACCTACGCTCACGCTCGGCCTCTGCGGGCTCCTCGGCGCGGCGGTCGTCCGACGCTACCGAGCTCTTCTTCGCCGCGGCGGACCTGGACTGCCCCTTCGGCGGCATCGACGCGCTAGGCCCCGTGGAGCTCCGCGAGGCCGCGTACGAGATCTTCTTCATGTCCTGCCGCTCGTCCGGCGGCCCCACGGCGTCAAGCACCGGGGCGCGGGGCGGCGGCGCCGGCGGCGTGTGGGAGGGGGAGGTGTCTTCGCCGGTTGCCGGCGCCGGGGCGAGAAGCGGGGGCGGGGGTAGTAGCGTCATGGGCAGCCGGGTGAAGAAGGCGCTGGGGCTCAAGCCGAGGCGGTCTTCGCCGACGATGGTGCGCACGCTGAGCCAATCGTCGGACCCGGCCTCGCCCGGCCGGGCGCGGCGGCCGATGACGTCGGCGGAGATCATGCGGCAGCAGATGCGGGTCACCGAGAAGAGCGACGCGCGGCTGCGCCGGACGCTCATGCGCGCCGTCGTTGGCCAGGTCGGTGCATGCACGCGCGCGCACATGCATGGCCATTTTCACATCACATTCATGCACGCACCCGTGGTTCATGGTTTGCATTGATCGATGGATTTGCGCAGGTCGGAAGGAGGCCCGATACGATCATCCTCCCACTGGAGCTCCTCCGGCAGCTGAAGCCGGCGGAGTTCGCTGATGGCGAGGAGTACCACCAGTGGCACTTCCGGCAGATCAAGCTCCTGGAGGCCGGCCTCATCCTCCACACCTCCCTCCCGCTCGACCGCCTCCACGCCGCCGCCGTGCTCCGCTTCCACGAGGTCATGCGCGCGATCGAGATCCGCGCCATCGACACGGGCAAGAACTCGGACACCATGCGCTCCCTCACCAACGCTGTGCACGCCCTCGCCTGGCGCCCCAGCAGCGGCAGCGTCACCGACGCGTGCCACTGGGCCGATGGCTACCCGCTCAACATGCTCCTCTACGTCTCCCTCCTCCAGACCGTCTTCGACTTGAGGGAGTGCACTGTCGTGCTGGACGAGGTCGACGAGCTACTGGAGCTCATCAAGAAGACGTGGCCGATCCTCGGCATCGGCAGGGCGGTGCACAACGTGTGCTTCGCCTGGGTGTTCTTCCAGCAGTACGTGATCACCGGGCAGAGCGAGCCGGACCTCGCGGCCGCGGCTCTCACCGTGCTCGCCGACGTGGCGGCCGACGCGAAGCATGGGGGCCGTAATCCGGTGTACGCGAAGGCGCTCGTGAGCGCGCTCGGGACGATGCAGGAGTGGTCGGAGAAGCGGCTGCTGGATTACCACGACAGGTACGAGAAGGGCATCGGCGCCGCTGGCACGGAGGGCATGGTGATCTTGCTGTCCTTGGCGCTTGCCGCCGGGAAGATCGTCGCCGACCGGGAATACACAGGCACTGGGAACTTCGCCGCCAACCGCGTCGATTACTACATCAGGTGTTCGATGAAGAACGCCTTCACCAAAGTGAGCGGGATCATACATGGACTAGGAAACACAGCACATTTTGTACGCCATAATTTGGTGAATAATTCGGTATGATCTGATTTTCAGATACTCGAGAACAGAATGGGCGAGGCTGACAGCGTGATCATGGACCGCGACAACGACCCCGGCGTCGCCCTGACGCAGCTGGCGAGGGAGACGGAGCAGCTGGGCATGTTGGAGCGCAGGAAATTCAGCCCGCTGCTGAGGCGATGCCACCCGGCCCCGGTCGCGGTCGCCGCGGTCACCCTGCACGGCTGCTTCGGCGTGGTGCTGAGGCAGTACCTGGGCAAGGTCACCATCCTCACGGAGGAGCTCGTCCGCGTGCTCCACTCGGCGAGCCGGCTGGAGAAGGCCCTAGCGCAGATGACCGCTGAGGACGCGGCCGACTGCCACGACGACCGGGCCAAGGCCGTCGTCGGCGACATGGAGCCCTACGAGGTGGAGTCCATCGTGATGGGCTTGCTCAAGTCTTGGATGGACGACAGGCTTAGGATTTGCAGGGACTGCCTCCTCAGAGCCAAAGAAACCGAGGTAATTAATCGAACACCTCGATGATGTCAAGCTGAAAGTTTATCGAACTTACCATGCATTCATGTGATACGAAATGTGTTGCGTGTTTTGTTTCGTAGAGCTGGATACCGAAGTCCAAGCAGGAGCCCTTCGCCGGGTCGGCAATGGAGCTGATGAAACTGGCCAGGGTGACCATCGACGAGTTTTCTGAGATCCCGGCGAGCGCGAAAGACGACGTGGTTCGGGAACTCGTCGACGGCCTCGAGTCGACCTTTCATGATTACATCGCCTTCGTCGCGTCGTGCGGTAACCAATGCAACATCTTCTGCTAATCAGCATTCATCTTTGTCATGTTCAGATCGCTATACCATGAATTTTCAAACCACAGGGTCCAAGCAGAGCTACCTCCCTCCCCTCCCGCCGTTGACGAGGTGCAACCACGACTCGGGCTTCTTCAGGCTGTGGAAGAAGGCGGTGCTGCCGTCATGCCAGGCGCCGGAGGGCAGCCCGCGCGGCGGCTCGCACCACAGCCCGCGGCCGTCCATCAGCCGCGGCACGCAGCGCCTCTATGTCCGCCTCAACACGCTCCACTACGTCCTCACCCACGTCCAGGCCATCGATATGTCGCTCTCGTCGGTGTCCCGGGGCAGCGGCTGGGGCTCCGGCTCCTCGCCGCCGGCCTCCGGCGGCGGCAACCGCGTCTCGACGTCCGTCCGCTTCGACCGCACCCGCGCGGCGGCCCAGTCGGCGGTGCCCCACGTTGCCGAGGTGGCCGCGCACCGGCTCATCTTCCTGGACTCGCGCCACTCCTTCTACCATGGCCTCTACGTCCGAAACGTCGCGGAGACGCGCATCCGGCCGGCGCTTCGGGCCCTGAAGCAGAACCTGTCGTTCCTGGTGTCCGTCCTCGCCGACCGCGCGCAGCCGGTGGCAGTGCGGGAGGTGATGAAGGCCGCGTTCCAGGCGTTCCTGATGGTCCTCCTCGCCGGCGGCAACGACCGGAGCTTCACGAGGGCGGACCACGCCATGGTGGAGGAGGACTTCCGGAGCCTGAAGCGCGCCTTCTGCACGTGCGGGGAGGGCCTGGTCCCCGAGGAGGTGGTGGCGCGCGAGGCGGAGACCGCGGAGGGCGTCGTCGGCCTCATGGCGCAGGCCACGGAGCGCCTCATCGACGCGCTCGGCGCCGCGACGTCCGAGTCCATCGCGGGGGCGCGCGAAGACGACGGCGGCGGCGGAGGGGCGACACCCATGCCGCCGACGTCGAGGCAGTGGGACCCAGCCGACCCGAACACGATCCTCCGCGTGCTGTGCCACCGCGACGACGAGGTCGCCAACCAGTTCTTGAAGCGCACCTTCCAGCTCGCCAAGCGGCGGTGAGGCCAGGTGCTCGATGGAGAGAATTCAGTTGCTACGTTTAGTCCCGTGATGAGTTCGAACGCCTCGTCGTCTCCATGCAATTGTAAACTCAAATGCACAGAAGCAAATATGAAAACAGCAATTTTTTGTATGGAGCAAGTGAGGTGAACACCGTAAGGCCGCGTACACAGATTCAAGTTTTTGCCACGAGTCGTCGTCGTCTCTCGTGCCGGCCGCCGCATGGACATGGCGGTCGCGTGGCGAGCGGAGCGCGCCCACCGCCGGCCTCGCTCGTCGGGATCCTTCCTGCCAGCTGCGCTCTCGCGGCCTTGGCCCCACCGTCCAGCCGACCCAGCCCTCGGCCATGCCACCAACCGCTGCCTTTCCCCGTGAGATATTTTATCTTTTTGTTTTGGCATTTTCATTTACTCATTTCTGTCCAAGTCACTTGATATGTTCTCTTAATTTCGATCCGAATAACTGGGCGCAGCTGAGGATGCCTACATGCTCTCTTATGCTCACTCAAACATTCCGCGCAGCAAATTTAGGATCGCTGTAACGATGTAAACTATGTAGGTTTGAGTTGTAAAAAGAGAATTTCATGATAAAATTCGATGGCAAGAATGTGGAATCCCTGATCACATACTATACAGTTACTGCTATGCAGTACATACCTTTAAAAAAAAATTCATCGGTTTAGGTGGGTATATTGTTAAGCAAAGTGTATAAGTTTCAGATTTCAGATTTAAGTTTCAGAAGAGCTTTCCGAGAAGTTACTTCAGTTTTCTTTCAGGTGTGCATACGTTGCTCAGACTACGTTTGCATTCATCAAGGCAATATTGGATCACTTCGATCTAGCAAATTCTGTATTTACCTTTTCCGTTGTGGATTGTGATCAAGCTGATCCGTATCACAACTCTGTTATGAGAACGCACAGACATGACATGAGCCATGCTTGTCTATTTGTTAACTTCTCAACTTACATTATTGATGCAGCACATAGTGATACAGACTTAAGCCATCTTTGGTCTTTGATCATAGGAGATGAATAATGTAGTAAGTAGCTAACCATGGGAGATCAAACTACTTAGACACCACATTTCTGACGTACAATATAATATCTGATGCATCTCCCATAGCATGTTTTATGGAATTTCCATGTAAAGCTTATTCCACTGACTTGGAATCAGAACATCAAACTTGAGCAACGGGGCGGAACCCATGCAGAATTGCAGCCGACCATACTTTCTCCATGTCTAGCACTGTGTCCCCGCACTCGTGTTCATTCCATCCCTCCAACGCGTGAACGATCCCAGCGATACGCCATGCGCTCATGACCCTCCTTGGCAGCCAATTCTGAAAACAATTCAAAACGGTCAATTTAGTTAGATGACGTTCTGAAGTTCTTGCACAGTTGCATTACACTGCGACCTGATTACCTCGCATGAATGCACGTTCTGCATTGTTTTAGGTACAGTCATTGCAGGAGTCGTCGAGTACGTGCAGCAGTCCTTGCGTACCATTCTTGGTGGGAACTGTGAGTATGGGATAAACTGTGTTCCTTTCTGTGCCTTGGACTGTTCAGCAGCATCCAGACCTTCTCCAATTAGCCACACCTGGAAAATTTGAAGCCAACTAGTGATGCTATTTGTTAATTAGGCATTATGCTATCTTATATGGTGCCCCCTATCCATTTCTTAAGAGAATGGAAGAAATGCAGAAGACCCTTCTTTTTGCTCCCTTCTTACCTTTGCAATGCCAATCTCTGATAATAAAAGATTGTTGGTTGCATTTTCTGGTATGTCGGGCTTAAGGAAATCATAAACCTGCTTGTTTTTCACTATGACCTGCCCAAGATGAGATGCTTGTTACATTTTAGTACAAAAAATCGTTTCTACATGTGATTAGAGTGGAGCAGATGAGGTTGTTTAGTTCTTACCTTGACATTTTTCTTGCACAATGCAGAAGCAATAGCACGAGCCACCTTCGAAATATTTCCTGCAAGGATAACTTGATCTGTACCCTTGGGAATACTATTGACAACCACTGCAGCAGCTAAGCTGGTGCCATCCACAAGTCTTACCCCCAACTTCGGGTATTTCTGTAGATAAAGTTCTCCACTTCCATTGAGGCTATGTGCCTGTTGTTGAAGATATTGTTGTCAGTTACACCTTTTAATATGCAAGAGGTCACATTAAGTACTTCCACAATTTCTAATGACACGAAATTCAAATATGCTTGAACCAATGCAATTACCATCTATGGCCACCTTGCCATCAATTGTTCTATTTTTATGTTTTCATCTACATGACAACCTTTTCCTTCTACAGAAGTAAACATAGATTACTATTTTTTCGTGAGTTCAATATGACACTATATGGACATAGTTACCATTTGAACTACAGAAGATGTGTTTCAACTTGTATATTTTGAATAACGAAATAAATGGCATACCTGATTCAGGAGTCCAAGGCTAACGACTTTAGCTCCTTTTTTGTCAGCCTCAGATATCGCCTTTTCGATCAGGTCATTGATTGCTTCCTTCTCCCAGCTCAATCCATACTGCAGAAAGGGAAATGTTAGCAATTTTCTTAATATACATACCAGCTCTTGTGAATTGAATTCAGACATGATTCTTACATGGAACCTATATCTTGGTATGGCCCATGATTGCATTCTGAGTTTCTTCATGACACTCCTTTCAACAGTGAATGAAGTACCATACACCCATGTCAGCACCATGGAGAGCCATGACGCAGGCCACATGATCCGCATGTACCACTTGGAAGCATATGGCTTTGAGGCGTACTCCGCAAACCCGAGCCTCATATGGTAGATGGACTGCAGGCTGGTAAGATGGGTAAGGTGAACAACATCTACTTCGCTCTCTTGGTCCTTGAGTGAGTTCTCATACAGCGTGTCCGTTGACTTGTCCATGGTATTGTATATGTAGTCATAGAATGGCATGAAGAGAGAGTAGTTTGTCCGGAACTTTGTGTGGTGAAGAGAATGAAATCTAAGAAGCAAAATTTCAGATCAGACAGAACCATGAAAAAAAAACCTTAATTTGACAGAGTAAAATCAATAACTGAACCTTGTCTGGCTTCGTTAGAGCAGGATATTACGAAAAGGAGAGGCGAGTTCATTGAAGAAATAGATGGAACACTTACGATGGTGTATACATTAGGTACTTGAGAGGGGGGAACCATTTGAAGAGCCAATTGGGCACCAACTCAAAGTTGCAGTGGCCCATGTTGTTCATGAAGTCAATATATATCACGTACATCTCGAACGCGATGATGGAAGCAGTTCCAGTCAAGGCGCAGATGATCATTGGGATTGAGAACAGCAGTTCATAGGCCACGAGCTCAGCAAATGGATGGATAACGGCTGCATGAACACAACAAGATGAGGACTCATTAGATGTATTTGTTCAGAAAGAAAGCCCATCCAGTGCACCTACTGGTCGCTGGTCATATGACTGTTTACAGCTTTCAAGCTTCCCTGCATGCATTCTAGAAGTTTTCTTAATTTTATTGCTGATTTTCTGTCATTCTGCTTCTTAATTCCTTCTGAATCTTGCCATCTGTGAGCCAAAAAAAGGCAAGTAGTAGGCATGTAGTTATGCATTCAGTTGATCTATATCTCCAACAGTGTGAATTAATTGTCAGGTGCATTGCCTAGCCTCCCTTTAGGTGCCACAAAAAGATCTTCCTGTTTTGTTCGAAGTATAGATGCATATTATGAGTAGTGACCATATCTGCAAGAGCATATGTATTGTCTTTTTCTACGAAAACATATTGTCTATACTCTTGATAAGTACTTTTTACAGTGTATCAAACCAAAAAAAGGGTAACAAGTTACATATACAGATATGATCTATTGTGAGTTGTTGATACTTATGGTCCAGTAACTATGATATGTTTCATGTGTCATGATCCCTTCTCTCTCATAATAATCATATTACTTCACCTGAACTACTTTAACAGTTCTGAAGTGATCTGCTTCTTGTTTTTGCTTCGATTAGATACTCCTCTTTTTTAATTATCAAATGTCACTCTAATTTTGACTTCCATTTGAGATAGATGTGTTGATTGTATGATGAGTTTAGCAGTAATGATTTGTGAACTATGTGAATGCCATTTTCCCCCTCTTTGCAGAAGCGTTTAGCATCTCCTTGCTCATATTGACACGAATGCACGTCTTATAGCAACACATGTTTCTCACAGGCAATGTGCTCTTACTACTACTAACTCCTAGCTGCATGATAGTAGCCTGCAGAGCTCTGCTTCCACGCTGAAGGTACTAGCTAGTGCTATCTTCATTTTCTTAGTTAAGGTACTAGATCTATCACATATCCTGCCCCCTTCAAAAAGAAAAGAAAAAAAGAACTACATCCTCCCAGTTCTAAGTTCCAACATATCTACACGCTGTTACTTGACTAGCTTCCAGATTGATTTTACATGTGAATATTACTGACCCCATACGGCTTCCAGGGAAGGAATTTAAACATTTTACCACTAAATTTGGTAATAATAATACGATATAATAAAATTATATAACAATACAAACTAAGAGAGTAAATTTATGGAAGCATTTTTAACAGAACGAATCTAGTGATGCAATATAGCTGTGCTTGTGGCCAATTGATTGTTGAGCGCGACAGCATTAATTTGCTCATAATTCCTCGTCCTTGGTCATCCCTGCCGTTGGGTCACTCTTTAATTAAGTGTCATGATGAAAGCTAAACTAACATGCACCTCAAGACAGGCCACAGGTGTCCATCTTGCGTTAATTCATTATAGGAAATAGGTAGCAAACTGGGAGTTTTACTAATTATTACCAACATTGAAAAGGATCACGTACGATACATGTTCAGGCATAACATGTTCACCGGCCGAGGAACATGTGATAGCTCAGCTAGTGGTTAAGTAAGCGTGATAAGCGACGGCGTACTCACATGTGATGGGCTCGGTGACGATGGAGGCATGGTGGTGGGAGTGGTAGCGAGTGTAGAGGAAGTGGTGGTGCAGCGCGCGGTGGAGCCAGTAGTAGAGGAACTCGACGGGGCCGGCGTGCAGCAGCGCCAGCAGGATTGCGCCATCCGTCCTCCACAGCGGCAGGTGCTGCCCGCCCGGCAGGTACACCGCTCCGAGGAGCAGCAGGATGGCGCTCAGGATGATCTGGTCGTCCCTGCCATGCACACACACACACACACACAAAGTCACAAAGACATGTAGTTTCATATGCCACACGATGTAATATATTATGCTGCGACATGCAGGTGTTGAAGCATTCGCTCACATTATCCCAATGGTTTAAGCTTTTGGTGAATTAGTTAGTGCATATTCTAAACATAGTATATATTAGAGCCAAGACGCCATAATTAAGTTCGAGACACAGGTGCCACGGTTTTAAGTACAAAACAATTTTAGCTCACGTCAGCATAAACAAAATGTGAGGGGGTGTCGAAGCATGGATATATTGCTACATTTCCCTAGCAGCCAACTTATGTTTTGGCGGTGAACTACTGGTTGGTGTATGTAACTCAGGTGTTTTGAGCGCCGGAGCATGTACATACCAGTTCCTCTCACGGTCGACCTGCTCGAACTCGATGCCGCGGTCGACGATCTGGCGCTTGCCGCGAGCGTTCTGTAGGCGGGAGATGGTGATCCAGACCTGGTTGTGGATCATCCGGAGCAGCATCGACGGGAGGATGGCAAGGTAGCCCAGGTCGGCCTCCCTCCAGCCCTTTGTTGCCACGATGTGGATGCCGTGCACCATCCATGGCGCCAGCACAATATACTGCGTATTATGCCCGCACAGGTGTGTCATGACAAGTTCACATGTAAAAATGCTTCCATATTTGCAGCATGCAAAGGTTCTAAAACTGGAAAGCTTCCATGTTTGCAGCACCGGAAGGTTGCAAGAATTGCATTGGAGCGTTAGGAGGAGGATGCATGGACAGTGATGCAAACTGAAGGTACCTTGAAGCTGCCGAGCCTCTGCCATGGCCACTCGGTGAGGATGCCGGGGTTCGTAGCCATTGCAGCAAGCTAGTAGCGGCACCGCTGTGCACAGATACGTGTGAGCGCTGGCTCTCTTGTTACCTGCTAGCTCTGCCAACGTACTGAGCCCTGTATCCGCTCTATTTAAAGACCCGTTATGTGTGTATGTGTGTACAGCGAAGCAGTGCAAGCCTAATTCCTTAAATGGTGTCAGAACTTGAATAGCCACTTCATTGGGTTGGCATTAGGTGTTGAAAGCGAGTGCTTATCCCCCGGAATAGGCACCTAACTCAGAGCATGGATTTCTCCGGATCTAGACGATGTATCACACAATTCCATAGCAGCTTTAGAATGTGTCCACAAAATCTAGATTACAGGGAAGCTATACCACCACTCAAATGCCTATTGTTTTAGGATGAGTCCATAAAAATCTTAATGAAGTTTATATATAATGCCTCTCCGATGCACTTGGGGAGGAGATGGTACCACTCCCACGTGATATGTCTTAGCACTATTTGATGCTATTGTCTATACCGGTGTGTCATCTTTCTTCCAGGTACAAACTGCGATTGTTCATAGTGGCGCATTGTAGATTCTCTTATGCCGTATCAACGGATCAACTTAATTACCTCACCTTATGAATATAGAGGGGAAGGCAATTTAGGGCCTCTTTAATTCACGGAATTTTTTTTCTCATTTTTGTGGGAACGGACTGTTGTCCGTGAATTTTTTTTTCTGTGCAAAATTACTCCGAAGTAAAGAGATACTTACCGTTTAGACTCCCCTCCCCAGGGTTGCGCACCCACTGGCTAAGAGTCTTTCCCCTTTGCTAGAAGATATGCTGTGATCGTTTCTCAAAACAAACAAAAAGATGCTGTAATCAAATTCTATGTCCGGTTGTATTCCTCTCTTCAACTTGTTGATTTTTTTGAAACAAACTTATTGAGATAATTATACGTAGCTAGGCGCAAGCATGGGACTAGTTTTAAATTGAAGAGAAACAATGATTTGCTGTTTTATTTTCTGTCTGCGAGCAACAGGAACAAAAGTAACCATCTTACTGAAAGTAGTCTTTTACAGAAAGATGAGTTAGTTACGAGTGAGAGCTACCGCACCAGTAGTTGAATAGATTTTTTCTAGAGGGAGTTGTTAAGTTCATTTTTTCTATAGGGAGTATGTAAATGCACCAGTACTTGAAAAGTAAATGTAAACTTCACTAAATGTATCCATAAACCATAAACATGAGATATTAAACACGGCTTCTATCAACAATAGATGAGCAAAACGGACAGTTCTATCTCATGCATGCTGTTGAGTGTTGGCCAATCCCAATATATGGTTCTACTTGAAGCCTGGGCCGACATAGAAAGTACAGAACACACCAGCTAGCATGACTTGTACATCAAGAGATTGGCCAGTTGGTGCATCTTTGCTTCAACATTTGGGCAAAAAGCAGGTGGTACATGTCACACCTTTAACTAATTCGTGTTGGCTAATTCTCAGTTGCCTGAAATTTTTGTAAATCTCAGTCATCTAAAATTGCACATCAATTAGCCTAAAATTGCAGTTCTAAAAGTATGTAATTTTAGTGAAAAGTTACTGCAATTTTTAGTCTGTAAAATTGCACATACTTTAACCTAAAATTGCAGTTTTAGATGTGTGCAATTTTAGTGAAAAGTTACTGCAATTTTTAGTCCGTAAAATTGTACTTTATTTTAGTGGAGATGAGAGTTGTTAAATTTTGATGCAAAGGCTTAAAAAGTGACTAAGATTTAAAAAATATTTCAGGCAACTGAGAAATAGATATTTCCTAATTAATTATATTTGATCCAATAACATGGGAATTGTCTGAGGGTGAAAGTGATCACGGACCTCCACGTTTGCTCCGCGTCCCAAGTGCTCGGCCGACAGGGTGTGGTGTGGAGGCGGCAATGACTACGCGTCCGTGGACGATTCAGGGGAGCCCATCGGTCCCCTCCACCGTTTGATCCTATCTGTCCCTCCTTTCCATTGCTTCGATCATCTTTCCTGCACCGAGCGCCTGCATTTATCGTTCTCTGCCCCGTCCTCCATTGGGGTTATTAACGCCCCACACTCTTCTCACTCGTCCCCCGCAGCTACCACAATAAGATCCACCGTCACAGGTAGCTGTTTCCTAGCTACCCGAGGAAATCAGGCCATCTCCTCCTTTGGCAACGGCCCACCCTCCTGCTCTGTCCGCTGCTTGCCTTCCCCGGAGATACAACGTCGCCTCGTAACTTCACCCTAACCAGCCACCTCTCCACTACCGGGCCTATGCCTCCTCGACCATCCTTTAGACCCACGGAGCACAAAGAGAACCCTACACCTTCAACTTTCCTGGTGAGGTCTCCGTCTTGAACATCGGCTCCATCATGGCACTAGAGAAGCAACAACAGGGATAAGCGGAGTACTAGTAGTAGCAGAGGAAAGGAAGCAGCATAGCGGTGGGTGGAAGATGATGTGCGCGTGCGCCCTCGGATCTGCCAACTCAAACGGCTTGCATTGTGCGAAATGCGCATGCGCACGATCAACCCATGGAGCGGGACAACAGTTTACCAAAAATAACATATCAAAACGAAAATAAAACGAAAAACCTATTGTAAGAATGCACTCATGCCTATTTTCAAGAGCTGTGGGATACCCTCCGCACGCCAATAGGCCTAGACAAGGTGTGTGACTGGCTGCCTCTCCCCCCTCCTCGCATCCTACTCTATGAACTTTCACGTCTCCTACCATCTTAGTCACATCCTACCCTACGAACTTCCACGTCTCCTACCATCTTAGTCGATCTTCTTGCATGTCGCGTACTCTATTGCTACACATCGGTGTGTTGTACGACCACTGTTGGATTTCGTTCGCTGCACCTTTGGCGCATTCATGACCTTATATATCATGTAATAGTGCTCACGTCATGTAGGCAAAAAAAACTCTAATTTTATGTACTACTTTTCTACTTTCTATTTTTCGTAACTTTCATATTTCAAAATTTGCTAGTTTTTTGGTTCCGTTTCAGCTCATTCAAAGTTTCAGATCTTTTTTATTTGGATTTGTTGGCTCCAATTTTTTGGAATTTCGGAGGAATAAAATATGAAAGAGGAAGGAATTTGCTAAACCATAGACGACTATTTTACAATTTGTCTTTATAGAATTAGAAAGATCTAACACACATCACATTACATTGACCTATGGTATAAATACATAGGCAAAAGGCACATAAGTCCACCCACACACAACTAAACTAATTAACTCAAACTACGAAGAAGAGATCGTGGCACGAGACTTGATTCAATCAGAAGGTTCGTTTGACCATGTGAACATGGCATGTGGCCACATGCACATGCGCACTTTGAGGGCAACGATAATTTTGCCTCCGTCTTGCTTCCTCTTCTTCCTCCTCCGTCCTACTGCTTCTTCCTCTTCATATTTAGCAAGGACTCTAACCTACTTTTTCTCTCACATTTTGATTATCACTTACAATTGTTTCTTGGTGTAATTTTGGATAGCTTTCAGTGTACACTGTATCTCCCAACAATTTTGCCTATATCTGTCCCCTTGGATTGTTGTTGATCACATTAGAAGTCTTTCTATGAAAATATTTTTACCTTATATTTCTATTTTATTTTCCATTGAAGGTACTTTCCTTGATTTTAGTTCATATCATATACAATTTTGTATTTCCATTTAGTTGTCCATTTCGGGTACTTTTCTTGTAATTTCCTTTCTCTCATAGAAGTTTCTCTATGTCTCTTTCCATGCTCATTTTTTGTACTTTAGTTGTCATTTATTTCATATGATTTGTTGTGTTAAGATTGTAGATAGCCTATTTGTTGACTATATTTAAAAATTTGACTATGACCAAAAGGAAAATATTCGCTTGTTTGAATCAACACTTCCGAATAAGAAAGTATAAGAAAATGGCTGAGACTATCAATTTGCATAGACCTTGATAGATCTGGTCACGCTTTGCATTTTTGTTGGCCTTGATTCCAATGGAACGACCCTAGCCGCCCATGGTCTAGCATGAAACTGCCCTATGATGTTGCAGATATGGACCTCATCAGGCTTCCACCGTCATCACCATTGGCAATGGTGATAAGACGTCCTTTTGGCTGGACACTTGGATTGGGGATAAACCTCTATGTTAGATAACCTTGGAATTATACAAGATTGCCTCGTGAAAGAATAGAACGGTCAAGAAAGAGCTCGAGGGAGAAAACTAGATCAGTGTCATTGCAAGGATGAACACCCCAGCCCAATTCATGAAATCCAATGGAATGGAACGACTCGGGAGAATACTCTACAAGGTCATGAGATACAGTTCCATGGTTGTTTCCTAAAATTTGAGCTAGTGAAGATCTAGAAGGCCCTTGTTGAGCCCAAATGCATAATTTTCTCTTGGCTCGTCCTGCACAACAAGATCTTAACAGTGGATGCCCTCGCGGTCAAGGGATGGCCCCACAACCCGCTCTGCCAACTATGTCCTCGAGTCATGGAAATTGCACCCCACTTATGCAAGGACTGTCCCTTCTATGCCAAGGTTTGGAGCCTGGTCAGCCATGGCTAACCCTGCTTCTTGCCCCTCCATGGATGCCTGGTGGAATTGCATGCTTCAGGGGGCGAGCGACCATCGGAAGAAGAGCGGACATGTCCTATATATTATGTGGAATGTTTCAAAAGGGTGCAACAAATGCATTTTTAATGGGACAAGGTTTATATATAGGGAGGTAGCCCTTTTGGCCATGGGAGACATTAATCAACACACCATCGGTACCTCGCCTTTTTGGGAGTAGTCCGCAAGTAGTCCGCATGTGGATACTCAGGGTTTTTTTTTACTTTTCTTCCCTTAAAAACAAGCACTTGTTGTAATTATGTTTCACTTCTCCTAGTAGTTCCACCTGAAAGTAAATTCTAGAAGAAGAAGAAACCACATCCAACAACTTGACACCCCTCAAGGGTGTGCAATCTTGCATGAGGCAAAGGAAAATGCAATTTTTGCTCACCTTTTAGTAATCATGAACAGACTGGGTGCCAAGATGCTGGATTTCAACTAGGCGGTTATCAACCCTCCGTCGGCTGATCTCGAAGATGTCGGCGCCCCTTTCTCCACCTCCGAAATTAGGGTTGCCATTTGCCAAATGCCTCCTGACAAAGCCCTCGGTCTAGACGGTTTCACAGGTGCCTTCTTCTGCTCACGTTTGGCACATCATTGGTGATGATATTATGGCAGTCGTTTACTCCTTCTCCTTGTGAGAGGCCCACAACTTTCACATCCTTAACACCGCACATGTCACTTTGCGTCTACTCGATGGCATAAATAATAACTCTATAGATATGTGAGAAGTCTGTCCGGGCTCTATGTCTGCGATGTCTATGGCACAAGTGGGTCTCCTTGCACAAGCCGTGGGTGGGTTTGGAAACCCCCTACGACAAGTTGGACGACCAACTTTTCTGGGCAGCCACCTGCATTACTACTGGCGACGGGTCGATCGCGGAGTTCTGGTACTTTGGCTGGCTTGATGAGAGCAGACCCATTTGATGTGGCTTTGAAAAACTTGTGTGGGATGCTTGGGCACCTCCTAAGTGCAGATTCTTTGCATGGCTGGCCATTTAAAACCGTCTCTAGATAGTTGATAGGCTGGCAAGCCAAGGATGGCCTCATACCCCCTGTGCCAGCTTTGCAAAACCACCCCTGAAACGGCAGCCCATATGCTCTTTGAGTGCCACTACTCCAAATGAATCTAGTGGGCCATTGCTGCTTGGATTGGGAACTTGAACCTATTCCAAACACCCATCTCCGGTTGGTCTGTGCTATCCTACTGGGGGACCTTCTTGTGCTACCCGGCTATCCTTACAAAGGGTTTGCTCTCAGTGGTCATCCTCGTTTGCTAGGAAATTCTGAAAGAGTAGAACACGCGGATCTTCAACGACAAATCCTCTAAGCCTTTTGGTTGGTTTTGTTGGACTTCGATCTGGGCCATTATACTTTTTCTGTTTTATCAATATAAAAGTCAGGGCTCCTACCTCCTTTTAAAAGAAAAAAACTTAAAAAATATATTACTTTTACAGTGATCTCCATCCATACTAGGTGAAAGAGCTCCTCCATACAGAATGAGATTGAGGCTCCCTTAGGAATAGCTTATAGAGGGCGTATAGGTCCAGTAAGCCATAAACTATTCCTAAAGCCTAACTTCTCAAAGACCGTGGGGTTAAACACCACCGAAACCCCAATTGTAGCAGGAAGCTTCAAATTTGAGGCTTCCCGAGCTTCTCTGCACTGAGATTGGGCAAATGCTATTGAAGTTCCACAAAATTACATTCCCTTTGCCACTCGTATATAAACTGAGATCCTACCCGTTTTTCCCCTTCTCCCTCCTCTCCTGTTTCACCGCCCTCCTCTCTCTCATGTTTCGCTCCCTCCCCTGATGGCTCTCGCTCTTCCACCCCCTCCAACGGTCCCTCCCCCACCAAATCCGACCCGCTCTCGCCCAGCTCCTAGGTAGCCCCCGACGCCCTCCGCCACTCTGCTCGGCCCTTCCCCCTCCGCCTAGCGGCCGGATCCTCCCACGACGCGAGACGCCAGCTCCCTCCATGACTGCAGTCGGCCATCAACTGGGCCTGCGGCCCCAACGGCGGCGCCGACTGCCATGCCATCAGCCAAGGCAGCACTTGCTACAAGTCACCTGACCTCCATGCGCACAAATTCTATGCCTTCAACGATTACTTCCTCTGATCCGGTGCCACCGCCAGCCTTGTCGCCTACGAATTCTCCGGTGCCTCATCCTCGCGCCTTCCTCTTCCCTTCCTTCTGAAAGAGTTCTTTGTGTCTCGATCTGTACTTCTATCTTTGGTGTTCTTGTCTGGAACTGTGGATCAAAGCAACGGGCAATAGAAACATATGTGCTTAAGTTATTAATTTTGCTAAAAAAGATTGGATTTTTGCGTGTGATTGTATAGGTGGATGTATAGTTCTGTCGGTAACAGTTGACGCAAGATTTTTAGTTATGTGTGTGTGGCATGGTTTGGTCCATTTGTGTTGGTTGAGATTTGACGATAGAATTGGCATGATCCCTGGAAACTCTCATATCCTTGCTTGTTGTTTGGAATTTCTTCTGCGTAATCCTGAATCTTTGCTCCACTGATGAGTTTTGAAATCTTATATTTCAGAAAAAAGTTTTGAGTCTTTGTTTGTTGCTTTTCTTTTTGTACTGCAAGATCTCTAAACAAAGTGACTACACAAAATCATGACTAGCTTACCTACTACGGTACTATCTACTGGATAGGACATGTGTTTTGTGGCAGATGTGCAAAACAGAAGAGTAATCCTCATTGTTGAACACATTGTTGACATATGGCATCAAGGTGTCAAATTTCTTTACTGACTAGTCATCCTCATGTAGAATTGATCAAATGTCAGGTGACATCAGATGCGTCTTCCAGCCTGACCATCCACTCTCAATCTGAGATCAACAGTCAACATTGTCAAGGAAAAAAAATTGAGATTTCTTGTCCAAGCAAATAACTTTCTTTCTTTCATTCATTATTGCTATTTTTTGGGGGAGAAAGCGGCAAGGTTTCCAAAGACAAAGCAATCATAACTGGGAGTGCATGACCGCCAGCGTCTAAAATTTTGTTTTACTTTATCATAGGAAACAGATAAATAATCTAAAACATCAATTACATTAATTAAATAGCAAATAAATAAGTATAATGATATTTTAGACTTTATACTCTTCGCCATAGATAATAAATTCAAATATATAAATTATTTTTAACAAACAGTTATAAATATGTTAGACTTATTTATACTGTAGCTTATAAAAAATTTATCTGGACAACTAGCATATACACAAGGCTAAACCCTCCGTAGGAGAGCCTGAATAGGTTATGTTATCGGTTCTAAATAGGTATATGTGATCGGTGGCTGTTTAGTGGATTCAGGCCGCCGCGCGCGAGCCTACCAAAACTTTCTCCGGGCCACCCACCGCTAAGCTGCCACGCCGTCTCTTGCCTCTCGCCCGGCCACCAGAGAAGTGTTGCGCGGTTGCGCCGCAAGGCGAGGCGGCCACGTTGCCTGCCGGTGCGGGCCAGGAGGACCCCACCCACTCGGCCCGCCCGCCGCGCCGCGGCCTCCAGCTGTGAGATATTTTTTGCCCTGTGATTTCCATTTTGCTCCTTAATTGGTTCGTCATGTTTGTTCGAGCTGATGCGTTTCCCTAATTTCACTTCAATTATAAGGAAATGACAGCGACAGTAGCAAACTCAAGCATCTATCTATAGAGTTACTAGTTATGTCGTGTTGACCAAAAAATTTCACGAAATTTCATTAATTCAGGTGAATATACAGCTGGGGAACGAACTGTAACCGACTGCTCAACATTGGGGGACAGTTTCTAGTTCTAACAACACCAGAAAGTCCTCTGTTTCAGTAATCGGTACTGCAGTTCTACACTGCCGACTTTTTAAGTTTCAGAAGAGCTTGCCGGGAATTTGCTGTGTTGTCTGTCGGTTGAGCATCATAAATTGGTCAATCTTTCTTAATCTTTGCATTCATCAAGGCGACATGGGCACGCTGCTGCAGAGAAAATGTTATGTTGAGTTGTTCCATCGCACGCAAATATTGACTTATTTAATTATGGATTGTGATCGAATTGAACCATACCTTAGCTCTAAATTTATGGAAGGGCACAATACTACCCAACTGCCAATGCTTGTGTCTTTGTTGAATTGCATTATTGATGCACAACTGCACAACTTTACTTATACATGTAGAATAATTTATTCTATTATCGGGACCCAAAATCATAACAGATAATTTTAAGTGAAATCACCCGCTAAGTCGAAACGTCAACCCCGACCTCAATCCTTGAGTACTAATTTTAAGAGGAGGGGGGTTGATATGGCTTCGAATAGTCCGAGACGTCAACCCCGAACTTGCTCCAAGTCTCCTCACTCTTTTCTCACTGAGCTGGAACATCAATCCTAAACTCGTCCCGGCAAATGAATGCTCGGCTGGAGTAGGATAATATAGTTCACAAACTCCCAATGGAAGAGTCACTTCACATGGGTGATTAAGCCTAACAATTCTATGATATAGACTCCGAAACCCTACCCGCACCGTGTGCTTCAATAACATACACGCAAGGCACATGAGGCATGTGAGAACAAACAAGTATCACAACAGCAACTTTACAACTGAAACTACAATAATACTAGTTATTCTTTAAAACTTAACAACATAATTCACACAAAGAGTCTATTACACAGCGGAAGATTAAATATGGCTAAGAAGCCAAAAAGGTAAGGCCACAAGATGGCAGTAAAACAAACCAAGCTGCCGAACCCTGGGCAGGACCACTGCCTGTGATTCCTAGCGACCAGTCGTCGTGGGCGTCGATCTTTACATAGAAACCATCCGTTGAGGGGATGATTTCCTCTACACAAAATTATCAATAACTGCAAGGTGAGTACAAAAATTATATTCCGCAAGACTTACAAGGGAACTTAGTAATAGATGCAACATGTTTCAATAAGGGGGTAATTCTGGACTATTTTGCGGAAAGCTGATTATTCTTTTGACAATATTTTTTAAGTAGGATGAAATTCGACTACTAGATTACTTTTAAAGGAGATGAATCGAATCTTCACGATGAAATCTATTGCAGACCACCATACACTTAACTCTCAATTCTTCCTCAACCACTAGGGAGAAAGCAATCGCTAACTCCTCAACCTTAGAGTTGGCATGTTTTAAATTATTATTGTAGTTGTCTAATTCGATGCGGATTCTTACCAAGTTATCCATAACCGTGGATACGGCTATTCGAATAGTTTAAATCCTATAGAGGTATACATCTTTACCTACACGTATCAATTGACTCTTAATGCTAGGCCGAAGACACACTTCACGAGGTGTGTTAGTAGAGTGTGATTGAGCACGACCTTTACAATATTTTTGACTTAAGTATGAGCCGCCCTAATGGGCTAATCCGTGTACACCAGTCCGGCCGGTACCCCGACATAGTCCTAAAAGTTGTAGCAGGTGATACATCCCCAGTCCCAGACCGTGTGTAACCCCAATTTGAGTTTTTAACCATTTATGTTTTTATACTATAAAAACATGTATGGAAATGACATGATTAGATAGATCTTATTTTTCTAAACATTTTGATATATAATTTACATTTTTCTGATTAAAAATGGATTTACTATGGTTTTTCTAAAATTTACTCATTTTTAAATCCTTTTTGCTATTTTTCTCAGTAATAAAAAAATATTAAGTCCATAATATTTTTATTACCTAATTCCAAAATAACCACAGCCACTGCCATGTGGGCCCCCTGGTCAGCTTGGTCAAAGTTTGACCGAGCTTATGATAGGTGGGGCCCACCATCATAATTTCCGTTTTCTTTTCTAATTCTTTTCGGTTCTCAAGACTGAATATTGGTTTTAATTTTTAAAATCGATTCAAATGACATTTTTATTTTCTCTAAATTTTAAAGAAGACTCCTGTGATCATTTAGGATCATCTAAAAATAATTTCGAGGTCACTTTGTTCAGAGGATTTTGAAACAAAAATTGGAATTCAAATTTGGCCCACTTGTAAGTTTGAACTACAAGTGCATGATAGAATTGCCCCAAAAATCTAGGAAACTTCAGGCAGGCAAGGGATAGCATATAAGTCCTAGATATGAATTTTTATGAACTTTTGACATTTTAGGATGCCCAAAAAACATGATTTCTAGTATTGATTTCTAGGTCTTTTAGAAATTTTGAAATTTGAACATGGGGTTAAATCACCCAGAAAAATCTAAAATTTTTATGAGGGACTCCTAGAGAATCAAAGAGAATATTTGGATGGATGGAATAGGTGCATCAAAAAGATAAGTGGTTAGCAAGGTATTTTTATAAGCTCAAGGCTATGGTGAGCTTCTTGATTTGCTTCTTCTCCCTGGGTGTCGTCGACTACGCGGTCGGACAATGAACTTGTGGCACCCCCGGTTGAGTGCTGGGTCACCCGGGTGTGCGTGAGGGACTGCGGAACGGAGCGCGGTGCAGCAGCGAACACTTAGAGAAAATTTGGGCAAGTCAAGAAGTGAGTGTAGCTTTTATTCCGTAGCCCCAACCTGGGGGGCGCTCCCCTATTTATAGGCCTCGGGGAGCGCAAGGCCGGATTACAATTCTGCCCCTAGGCAGGTTACGGTGTTACCCTCGGTCCGCCGTACGGACAAGAGCACGCAGGTCATTCGTACGCCACCCGCGGAAGCATATACCCTAGCATCTATGTGACGTCCAGTACGACACGCCGTACGGTACGTCACCCGTCGGGATCCTGCCCCGGGGTCGCCCGTACCCCCAGTTTGCACTCGCGCTCGTACCCCGCGTCTGCACTTGCGCTCGTACCCCGTGTCTGCATTTGCGCTCGTACCCCGTGTCTGCATTTGCGCTCGTACCCCGCGTCTGCATTTGCGCTCGTACCCCGCGTCTGCACTTGCGCTGGTACCCCGCGTCTGCACCTGCGCTTGTACCCCGCATCCGCAGTCGCGCTCCGCGTGTCTCATGGCTGCAAAGGAGTTAGACGTGAGTTTGTAGCAGGTATGCATGCCTTACCGTTGCTCATTTGTGTTCGGGGCGCGCGGGGACTCCTCCCACAACAGTAGCCCCTTGTCGGTGCAGGCGGTCGAGAAGCGCCCGTCCGGACAGGCGTTATACCCCTAAAAAGGGGTTGACGGGCGGCCTGGACTAACGCGGCTCTCCCTCAGAGTCGAACTCCTGTCCCCTTCATCTGGCAAACAAGTCATTCATACTCGGCGCAGAGGCGATGCGTTCAGGGGGCATGGACTGTCCGGGGTGAGGGCGCCGAAGCAGAGACTCCATCCTGCCGTGACGATAAGCAAGCAAACAACTAGGTCGACACATGGGACCATTCTCAGGCCCATCCACCAGGAGATGTACATGAGCAAGCAAGAAGGATGGCATGGAGATTAACCGGATGGGTTATGCAAAATAGAGGTTGCAGCTCACAGCCACGAATGAGCGAGACCAGTTCAGGATCAAGAGGGAGATCTATACTTAAAGATTAAGGGGAGAAGAATATCGGAGCTAATCTTTGTGACTATATCCATAACATGTTGGATCTGGAGTCCAAGCAAGAAATGGTAGGATTGCCGAGCTCGAATGGCAAGTCTGCCATGTAGAGTATAGGCCGGGGCCGGATAGCTAGCTAGCTAGCATGGATAAGCAACAGACGGCAAGTGCTATTGTACAGGTCCGGGATGTATACACAAGTATACATGGCCGTTTAGTTTCATCGTACTAAGATCAGAGTCTAGAAAGTTTGGCAGGTTGCCTTACTAGTACGAGTCCGTTCTGTTTCATTTCGAAGCCCGGTTCTGTTTTTTAGTTCGTGTACTGAGCTGGTCGTGCATGGGACCTTGCCTCCTACACGAAGAGCAGGTTATTGTACCTAAGAGCAAGAAACAAGGCGTCGCTCAGCGCAAGTGTGGCTTCCAAAGCGATCTTGCGCACGACACGCCCGGGGTACGCCCGGCATCCGGGGCAGACGCGTGCTATCCGGAGCAAGCGCAACGTCCAGGGGATCGACGTAGCCCGGGTCGGTGAAGCGGTGCGCGGGGTAGCCCGGGCTTCAAGGAGCTCGGCTCGCGGGGTAGCCTGGGCTTCGTCCGGGGTTGAGCAGCCAACGCGGCCGGGGTTCACCCGGGACTCGTCCGGGCTTCGCGTGGCGCGGGCAGGGTCGAGACCGGGACGGCGGCGGCAAAGCCGGGGCGGCGCATGGCGTAGCCCAGGCTTCGGCAGAGCGGTGCGTGGGGTAGCCCGGGCTTCGGAGGAGCTCGGCGCGCGGTGGGGCGGTCCGGGACTCGGCTGGGCTTCACCCGGGGTCCACCCGGGCTACGGTGGTGCGACGCACGGCGGGGCGGTCCGGGGCTCGGCCGGGCTTCACCTGGGGTTCGCCCGGGCTGCGGCGGGGCGCAGTACGTGGCAGTCGGGTTTCGGAGCGACGCGCGGCGGGGGTCCGACGCGGCCGGGCTCCACCCGGGGTTCATCCGGGCTACAGCACGATAGAGGGCAACCGGTGCACGCGCGCGCGCGAGGCCGCACCCGGAGTTATTTTATTATTATTATTATTATTATTTAGCGGTTAGTGGTATGGGACTATAAAAGGCCCCGCCCCCACCCCTTTTGCCCCCTTCCAGCTTTTCACCGTGCCACTGCCGTCACCGCACTCCGCCTCCCGACCGGGCTTCCCGGAGCACACGGTGCGCGCGCGGAGCACAGGTCCGGGGTAGGCGGCCGCTCTCCTGGGTCGGAAGGCGCAGCGTCCGGGGTAACTTCGGCGCGGGCGGGCGGCGTGCTCGGAACAAGGGGGAACGACGTCCGGCGTCCGGGCTCCGCGGGCTTCGGCCGGGGTTGAGGAGACCGTGGGCTTCACGGCGCTGGATCCGGGCTTCGCCAGGGTTGGCTGGAGCGCGGCGCGGAGTAGCCCGGGGTTTGGCCGGGCTCCGTCTGGGATTCGGCGGCGTGGCAGGTGGCGGGGTAGCTCGGGGTTCAGCCGGGCTTCGTCCGAGACTCAGCGGCGCGGCTGGCGGTGGGGTAGCCCGGGGTTGAGTCGGGCTCCGTCCGGGACTCGGCGGCGCGGCAGGTGGCGGGGTAGGCCGGGGTTCAGCCGGGCTTCGTCCGGGACTCGGCGGTGCGGCTGGCGGCGGGGTAGCCCGGGGTTGAGTCGGGCTCCGTCCGGGACTTGGCGACGTGGCACGCGACGGGGGTTCACCCGGGACACGGCCGGGCTTCACCCGGGGTCCGTCCGGGCTACGGAGCGGCAGCACTTGGAAATGATTCAGCCAAGACCTGCCCGGGCTTCGTCCGGGACTCACCGGGCTTCGTCCGGGGTTCATCGAGTTGCAGCCGGGACGCGCGTCGCAACCGGGCTCCGTCGGGACCTGACCCGAGATTGGTCCGGGGTAACGGCGGAGATCGACCCGGGGTTCAGCTGGGTTGTACCCGGAGTTTGGCCGGGCTCCGCGGAGCTCTGCTTGACAACGTAGCGGAGGTGTCCGTCCCTGCCGTCGTGGGGGCTTGAGCTCAACAGCGGGTGCCGTCGGTGTAGCTGGGTGTGCGAGGTACCGTGCCTCGGCTCTGTTCCGACTGCGGGAAAGGGGACGCGTCCTTGGGCTGTGGTCGGCTGCATACGCACACGCGCGGTCGCTCGAAAGGGCCGCGCATCGCTCCCGGACCTGGGCTCTCCCGCGGCTCCACCCGATCCTGCGTGGACTCGCCGTCTTCCGTCGAGTGCTCCGTTCGCGCACCATTCGGCGACGCGGCTGACTGTACCTGGAGCTGATCCAGGAAGATGCCGCACTTCGCGGCGAGGTTCTGCGACATCCGTCCCCATTGCTCAAGCTCCGGTAAGACACGATCGTCCTGCTGTCATCGCACTCCATCTTACCGATGTAGCTCACTCTCTTCCCCTTGATCAAATGGCCGCTGCCAGAGATGTGATCAACCGGAAAAAGGACCGCCAGAACGACCTCTCCCGCTTCCTTGGCACCTCCGCGATCACGAGGGAGACGCTGGACGGCCTAATCGCGCTGGGCCGCCTCCCGCCTGACGGGGGACCGCATGGGGCACGCATCCCGCGGGCGCCTTCCGGGGACTCGAGCACTGCTCCTGTGCCAGCACCATCCGCGCACCAAGATCCATCCACATACACCGTCCACAAGGGTGCGCCTTCTGTGCGTAACACGGACGCGGTGGGTGGCGTCCATTCTGCCACGAAGTCCGCTAGGACTTGTGACTTGATTGTTGTCCTTGGGGGGAACTCAATAGAGAAAGGAGCCAACTCTGCAGCCCATTTGCCGATGCGGCCCGACGCTTCCCGGTTGCGCAGCATTTCTCCAATTGGGTATGATGAAGGGACGCGGATGGAATGAGCAAGGAAGTAGTGACGCAGCTTGCGCGATGCCATGAGAAGTGCATACGCGAGCTTTTCCAACTCAGTGTAGCGCGTTCGGGCGCCTTGCAGGGACTCAGACACATAGTAGACTGGATGTTGGCATTGACCCTCTTCCTTCACCAAAACGGCACTGACCGCGACCGGGGTAGCTGCCAAGTAAAGGAGCAACACGTCGCCTGCATGTGGACTCTGCAACAGCGGTGGGGAAGATAGGTATGCCTTCAGGCTGTCGAACGCATGTTGGCTCTCTGTTGTCCATTCAAACTTGTCGGATGCGCGGAGTGCTTTGAAGAACGGGAGCCCCTTCTCCGCTGAGCGTGAGACGAAACGCCCAAGTGCAGCGAGACGGCCTGTCAGCCACTGCACGGCTTTTACTGTGGTTGGGGGCTCCATTTGGAGTATGGCATCTATCTTCTTGGGGTTGGCTTCAATACCTCTCTTGAAAACGAGGAAGCCAAGGAGCTTCCCGGCCTGCACACCGAAGACACATTTCTCGGGGTTGAGCTTCATGCCGGAGCGGCGGAGGTTGTGGAATGTTTCTTCCAGGTCATTCGCATGGTCTTGGGCCATGACGCTCTTCACCACCACGTCGTCGACGTACGCTTCGATGTTCCTTCCCAGCTGACTTGATAGCGTCCTATGTACCAACCTTGCAAATGTTGCACCTGCGTTCTTGAGACCAAACTGCATGCGTACATAGCAGAAGGTTCCACTTGGGGTGATGAAGCTTGTCCTTTCTTCGTCCTCCCTAGCCATCCATACCTGGTGATAGCCAGAGTAAGCGTCCAGGAAGCTCATGAGGTCGCAGCCGGACGTGGCGTCGACCAGCTGGTCAATGCGTGGTAAGGGGAAGTCGTCTTTCGGACATGCGCGGTTAAGATTGGTGTAGTCAACGCACATGCACCACTGGCCGTTAGCCTTCTTGACGAGGACAGGGTTGGCGAGCCATTCTGGATGCATGACCTCGCGTATCACCCCGGCAGCGAGGAGCTTGTCCACCTGCTCCCGCGCTGCGGCTTGGCGGTCTGTAGACATCTTGCGGAGACGTTGCTTAACAGGGCGTGCGTCGGGGCGCACCATGAGACGATGCTCGATGATGCTACGCGGGACGCCTGGCAGGTCTTCGTGCTCCCATGCGAATATGTCCTTGTTCGCGTAGAGGGTACTCAACAGGGCGTCCTCGACCGCGAGAGGTTCGCCCCGAGGAGCACAGTCTTCATTGGCACATCCGGGGAAAGGGGGACTGCCTTGGTTTCACCGTCGGGCTTTGGCTTAGGGACCCACCACCCAGACTCTGGTATTATGGGCGGCATGGGCTTCCCCAGCCCCTCGTTCATTATGACCTCCTGATGTGGCGCGATTGTCGGAGAGGTAGACGAGATGCACGAGGCAGCCCCTGGCGGGTGTGCCTCGGTGACGTCATGAACGTACTTTATTGCCGCCGTGGTGGTTTCTTCTATTCTTCTCGACAGGCCTTGGTCCCCGCGAATGGTGATGACGCCTGCTTGAGTTGGTATCTTCATGCATAAGAATGCGTGATGAGGGATTGCTCCGAACTTGTTGAGGGTAACACAACCAAGGATGGCGTTATACTGGTAGGGTATGTCCACTACGTCAAAGAGTATGTTCTCGGTGCGTTCGCATAGGTCATTGCGGAACGTAACCGACAACTCGATCCTCCCGAGAGCGGCAATGGGCTCTCCGCCGAACCCTAGGAGGGGAATCCCAGGGGGTTGCAAGACTACCCTCGGGATGCCCAGGGCCTCCAGCACCGAGGCAAAGAGGATGTCTGCTGAGCTTTCCCCCATCGATGAAGACACGGCGTATCTCGATGTCAGAGATGACCGCCGAGACGACGAGAGCATCGTGATGAGGAAGGACTATGCCGGCGGAGTCTTCTGGCCTGAAGGACACCGGTATGAGCGCCCAAGGCGGCAGCTCGGTAGGCGGGTATGACACGATATGCTGGACGCGTCGCGCATAGGCCTTTCTTTGCCGCTTGGAAGGGAAGGTATGCGCGCTCCCCCCGGTGATAGCATGGACGACGCGGCGAGGCTCGCCGCCGTTCTGGGCCGGTGGTCGACGTGGGGCCGGTGGAGGTAGAGGTGGCGTGACTTCCCGCGGCGCTTGGTTGCGGTGTTCACGCCTGTCAGGCATATTCTGCCGCAGCTGAGTGACCAGGTCACACTCGGCGGTCCAATGGGTGTTGACGCGGTGGACGTGACAGTAACGCTCTGGCTGGATGTCGCGGGCGCCGCCGCGTGGGTGGTTGCACGACGGGGGATTGCCCCGCGGTCCATTGACGTCGCCGGGACGCCTTCTTTCCTGACCCCGGGGAGGGAACCTTGCCGGGGCTCGACCTCCCACAGGGTCCCGGTGTCCGCCACGCCTGGGGTTCGGATCTGCGTCGGGAACCCGATGGCGCTGGGCCTCGCGAGGGGGGGATCTTGGTCTTCGTCGTAATCGGGGCGGCCGGCCGGGGGATGATCACTGGTAGACACGTGATAGACATCCCGCGGGCGCTGACGACGCTTGTCGCGCCGCTCCACCTCCTGCGCACGCAGCGATGCTGCCGCACGCATCTCTGCCTTCCTCAGCATCTGCCCTTCTTCGACGCGGGCGTATACTCGCATGATGTCGTAGAGCTCCTGGACCTTGCTTGGGCGCTTCTTCTCCAACTCGTCCACCAAAGCTTCATTTGTTATCGCTCGCCGAGCAGCTTCGCAGATAGTTTGCTCGGTGACCTCGCTGACCTGGCACTGGACTTTCGAGAAGCGCCGCTGAAATGCCATGATTGTTTCTCCCGGACGCTGCCGGAGGTTGTTCAAATCGGTCGAGGTCACCTCCTTGTTGCGGTACCCTTGGAAATGGCTGTGTAGCTTATCCCGGAGGTGCTCCCATGAATATACGGTGCACGGCGGCAGTCCAAGGTACCATGCTTGTGCTGTTCCTGTGAGGGCGAGGAGCAAGCTCCAAGCCATCACAGCTTCGCCTCCTCCGGCGGCCATCACCGCGGCCTCGTACACCCGCGTGTATTGCACTGGGTCAGAGTGACCAGAGAACTTTGGCAGGTCCGCTGGGCGGAATTTTAGTGGAAAAGGGACCGCCAGTATCCCCGGGCTGAGCGGGCTGGAGTTGTTGGTGAGGTCGATAACTTCAGCGGGTTGGCGTTGGACTTCGCAGGATGCTTGCGGGATGGGTGCGTACGTCACATGGGCGGGCGACTGGGCGAAGAGCGCTTTACCAGCGAGTTGCGAAGGGTCACCAAGCCCCTGCGTGCTTGTGCCGCCAGCATGGCCGTAGAGGGCTGCGTATGCCGCCTCTTGATTCTGCTGGATGGTGGCTCGAAGTGCCTCAGCCTCCTGGTCGACGGAGTTGGGGGGGCGAATGCTAGCGCGGGCTGCTGCGCGCATGTCGCTCTGTTGACGACGGAGGTCGTCAGCTGCGGGTGTCTTTGGGTTTGGCAACGGGGCGGCGAGTGCTTGGGTTGCTTCAAGCTGCGCGTGGTAGAGGTCGGCAACGTGCATGGTCTGGGCCGTCGCGCGGAGGATGTCGCGCTCGGTTGCGCGCAAGCGTTCGCGAAGCTCCTCCGCACGTTGAGTCACCTCTTCGGCCTGCCGGCGTAGGTCGTCAATCGATGCCTCCGGAGCCGACGTCGCTGCGGGAGCAGGGGCGGGTGGGTCTGGGCGACCGTCGACGACACCTGGGGGACCCCCGACGCTTGCCACGGAGCGAGTGACCATTCTCTAGGGTGCCGCTGGGGGAGCCCCTTGCACGGTGCTGGCCCCGACGATGCCCTCCGCAGGGGCGACCTGCGGGGCGGGTTCGGTGCGCGCCGAAGTCTCGCCCAACTCAGGCGCGTGTGCTTGGGTTCTCGCGGACCCAGCTCTCACTGCTGAGCCACCCGCGGGCTTCCTCTTGGTGCTTCTCTTCGCTTTTCGAGGCATGATCTCGTTGCGCTCGCTACTGCGTTGCACGTGACTTCTCGTCTGTGATCCCCACGGTCGGCGCCAACTGTCGTCGACTACGCGGTCGGACAGTGAACTTGTGGCACCCCCGGTTGAGTGCTGGGTCACCCGGGTGTGCGCGAGGGATTGCGGAACGGAGCGCGGTGCGGCAGCGAACACTTAGAGAAAATTTGGGCAAGTCAAGAACTGAGTGTAGCTTTTATTCCGTACCCCCAACTTGGGGGGCGCTCCCCTATTTATAGGCCTCGGGGAGCGCAAGGTCGGATTATAATTCTGCCACTAGGCAGGTTACGGTGTTACCCAAGGTCCGCCGTACGGACAAGGGCACGTAGGTCATTCGTACGCCACCCGCGGAAGCATATACCCTAGCATCTACGTGACGTCCGGTACGACACGCCGTACGGTACGTCACCCGTTGGGGTCCTGCCCCGGGGTTGCCCGTACCCCCGGTTTGCACTCGCGCTCGTACCCCGCGTCTGCACTTGCGCTGGTACCCTGCGTCTGCACTTGCGCTTGTACCCCGCGTCTGTACTTGCGCTTGTACCCCGCGCCTGCACCTGCGCTTGTACCCCGCGCCTGCAGTCGCGCTTCGCGTGTCTCATGGCTGCAAAGGAGTTAGACGTGAGTTTGTAGCAGGTATGCATGCCTTATCGTTGCTCGTTTGTGTTCGGGGCGCGCGGGGACCCCTCCCACAACACTGGGGTTGGAACTTTGCCTTCTTGCTCCAATGGTGGTCAAGTTGCTCCTGGTTTGCTCTTCCTAGTGGTGGCCTCCTCTTTATTTTCCTTGGTGTTCTTCTAATGAGTGTGTATGTGCACCATTGTGCTTGCTCTCATGGCCTCTCTCCTGATTTCCTTCTCCTTATGGCTTCATGGTGCAGTCTAGCTTGGCTTAAATAGCTAGGAGTAGCAGCTGGCCTTAGATAATGCAAGGATTGGAGAGAGTGCAGGGTTTGATTGGCTATCGCTGCTACTCTGTTTGAAGTACAAGGAAAAGAATTGTTTACCTTCAGTCTGATCTACAGCAAGCAGCTGGTGTCATACTTTTGTTCACTTGCTGTGGTTGCTCACATATACAACTAGGAGGTGGCAAGGACTTTGCTTCGGCCCTAAGCTTTGCTAGCAGCTGCTGTTCATTTGTATTGTGTACTGGTAGTACTGAAGTAAAGATCAAGATCAAGATAAAAAAATTATTGGCTGCTTTATGTGTGAGCTACTTGAAGCATGAGGTGGCTTGTGGTGTTTTTTCTTGCAGCTGCCCACGTTAGAAATGGATAAGCTCAAAGAAATACAAGTTAATTTACTACCATTTATTAGCTCCACCAATGTGTGCAAGGATTTTTTTTGCATACAAGAATGAGATGGCGGCATGAAATTGGAAAAGAGAACTAATTAGATGAGACAAGGGAAGATGAATTATCACTTGCCAAAAATTTCATTTCTTAATTAGCTTGCTAAACCCTTGATTGAGTTCATGCTTAGTTAAAATATTAACTACTACTAATGGTTACTTGAGTTAAGCCACATATAGACCTTAGCTCAATGTTTGTAACAATATTTTTATGTGATTTGGTTTGTTTATAGTTTCATAAAAATATTGGATGCCATTACACATCATTTTATCTAGTTGTAGAATTTAATTACTTATTGACGTTGCCCTTAAGACTTTTACTTTGATTGCAATTATACATGCATGCATGAAATGGTGCAATCAAGAGCAATTTTTAATTCTTGCTCAAATTCATCAACACTAATCATAACTAGCAAAACTGGGATGTTACATCTATGCCCTCTAATTTTACGATATCTTGCATAGAAATTTATGGTACTTTCTACGGCACTTTACCATCCAATATTTATAACATGATGTGTAGAAATTTACTATCTACCATCACTTTCATCAAAATTATGATGATGTATGCATGATTTTATGATCTTTTATACATGATTTACGACCGTGTGTGGAATAAGGTATTTTACACCCTGCTGCCAAATAGCACAGCAATGTTGATGCAAGACGGATAGTGATACAACGGAGCTATAAACTCATTTCGATCATAGGAGATGAATAATGCGGTAGATAGCCAACCATGTCAGATAAAAAGTACTAAGATGCTACGTTTCTGCTAGGTAATGTATCTGCTGCTTCTTGCTCTTCTGTAGAATTGCTCCAGCGAGTATATGGCATATCCGCGTAACATTTATTCCATTGACTTGCAACGAGAGCATCAAGCTTGAGCAACGGGGCGGAAGCCATGCAGAATTGCAGCAGACCATGCTTTCTCCATGTCTAGAACTGTGTCTCCGCACTCGTGCTCGTTCCATCCCTCCATCGCATGAACAATTCCAGCGATGCGCCATGCACTCATCACCCTCCTTGGCAGCCAATTCTGAAAATTTTGCAAATCAGTTAGCTTAATAAGATCATGTACTGAAGTTCTTGCAGAGTTGCAGTTAACTGGACCTTATTACCTCACATGAATGAACGTTTTGCAATGTTTTAGGTACACTCATTGCTGGAGTCGTTGAGTACGTGTAGCAGTCCTTTCGTACCGTTCTTGGTGGGAACTGTGAGTATGGGATAAACCGAGTTCCTTTCGGTGCACTGAACTGTTCAGCAGCATCGAGACCTTCTCCAATTACCCAAACCTGTAAATTTTGAGGGCAACCAGTCATGCTATTTGTTGATTATATATGAATTTTAATTATATGATATCCCCTACTCATTTGCTACAAGGATGGAAGACATGTAGAATCCCCTTCTTACATTTGCAATGCCGGTTTTTGATAATAAAAGATTTCCAGCTGCATCTTCTGGTATTTTGGGCTTAAGGAAATGATAATCCTGCTTGTTTGTCATTATGACCTGCACAAGATGAGTAGCTTGTTACATTTTAGTAAAAAACATCATTTCTGCATTTGATTGAATTGAAGCAGATGTGGGCATTGAATGCTGACCATAATATTTTTCTTGCACAATGCTGCAGCCACAGCACGGGCCACCTTCGAAATGTTTCCTGCAAGAACAACTTGATCTGTGCCTTGGGGGATACTATTGACAACCACTGCTGCAGCTAGGCTGGTGCCATCCACCAGTTTTACCCTCAGCTTTGGGTACTTTTGCAGATAAAGTTCCCCACTTCCATTGAGGCTCTGTGCCTGTTGTGATATTGTCATATTATTGTCAACTAGCACGGTGTCCCGTGCAATTGCACGTGAAACGTTTTTAATTATCCTTATTACTTTTACATGTATACGTGATATTAGATCAGTAAGGGAAATAAAAGTATAATTATGATGATCTATCGGATGCGATCTGTTTAGGTACAGTTATGATGATCTGTTTACGTATAGTTATGAAGATCTATCGGCTGCGATTTGTTTAGGTATAATTATCAAGATCTATCGGGTGTGATCTGTTTAGATACAGTTATGAAGATATATCAGTTATGATCTGTTTAGGTACAGTTATGAAGATCCATCGGTCATGATCTATTTAGGTGCAGTTATGAAGATCTATCGGCTATATTCTGTTTAGTTAAAGTTATGAAGATCTATCGGCTGTAGTCCACTAGTGATAAAAGAGTCCACCAAATTAACGATCGGATGTTTTACTTATTTGTGGAAATTTTTAGTCTCTCTCTATTTTTTCTATTGTATTATGCTTTTAGTATATAGTAGATGGTTTATATCTGTTATGCAAACCATCATTGATGCACCTCCGTATTGCCCCTATATGCATTTTTGGTGAATGGTAGCTACACTGAATGAGTAATTCTAAATCATGAGCAAGTGAACTGATGATGAAGAGGTCATGTGACTCAGGCAATCAATTATTGTTTAGACTTGTGGTTCCTATAAGGTCATACACCAGATAATTTTACTATATGAATGGTATAAAATTCTGAATTTATTAGCGCTATTAAAACAAGGTCCGGAGGCCATCTTTCCACTAAATTTCTTATTTTCCTGGTATTTTATATCTATAGAACTAGACCTTTTCCTTCAAGAGAAGTTAAATCAATGATTAGTACTGAAGTTTATTTCTGAGTTTCAGTTTGACAGTCTGCATACAAATCAATTCCATTTGATGTACAGAAATGGTATATAGTTTTGAGTTTGTACAGCTGAAGAAATGATGTACCTGATTAAGGAGTCCAAGGCTAACAACTTTTGCCCCTTTCTTCTCAGCTTCACATATCGCCTTTATAATCAGGCTATTGATTGCTTCCTTCTCCCAGTTCAATCCATACTGCAGAAACAAAAAGGTTAGTTACTATTTGGTTATTATAATTCAATATAAATCTGCTTTCCTGCAAATTCTCCATTTTTTTATTAACCAGGTCTTGTGAACTGAACATAATTCTTACATGGAAATTGTATCTTGGTATGGCCCATGACTGCATCCTGAGTTTCTTCATGACATTCCTCTCAACAGTGAACCAAGAACCATACACCCATGTCAGCACCATGGAGAGCCACGACAGTGGCCACATGATCCGCATGTACCACTTGGAGGCGTACGGCTTGGAGGCGTACTCGGCGAACCCGGGCCTCATATGGTAGATGGACTGCAGGCTAGTAAGATGGGTAAGGTGAACCACATCTACTACTTCCTCCTTGTTCTTGAGTGAGTTCTCATGCAGCTTGTCCGATGACTTGTCCATTGTGTTGTATATGTAGTCGTAGAATGGCATGAAAAGAGAGTAGTTTGTCCGGAATTGTGTGTGGTGAAGAGAATGAAACCTAAGATATCGCAAAAAGTTCAGATTACATATAGAGAACAACAGACAGGATGATGAGAAGAAGAAAAAAAACAGCTTAGTTTTAGATTGAAACATAGATTAACTGTCTGAACATCATTTGTGTTGGTTAGAAAAAGAATGTTACTTAGAGAAAGGATAGGTGAGTTGTATGATGGAGCGGATGGAATACTTACGATGGTGTGTACATGAGGTACTTGAGAGGTGGAAACCATCTGAAGAGCCAGGTGGGCACCAACTCGAAGTTGCAGTGCCCCATGTTGTTCATGAAATCAATATAGATCACGTACATCTCAATTGCAATGATGGAAGCAGTTCCTGTCAAGACACAGGTGATCACTGGGATCGAGAAGAGCAGTTCGTAGGCCACGAGCTCAGCAAACGGATGGATGACGGCTGGACAAACATTACAAGATCATGAATATTGCAATTGACAAAATGTTTGTGAAACAGATTTAATAAAATGACAATTAGATTTATTAAATGCATAGATAAATTGTTGTGCAAGATTGTTGACAAGGCAAGTACGATAAGCTTGCACTCTAAAAGTTATCTTACTTATTGCTGCCTTTCCGCTTACTATGGTCAGGAAAGTGTATGTGTTGCCATCTTGCAGGAAAAGGAGGGTCAGGATATCTATGTTCAAGAATGTGAATTTATTGCCTAACTTCCTGCTCCTCTGCGCAGACATATATTTATGTTTTCTTTGGAGTGTACTCATGTTATAAAAAAAACTACATTCTTAAATTTTAAATATCCAGGTACCAAACACAGCAGCCAAACAAAAATATTAAAGAGATATGCTTTACTATGAGTTCTTGATACATATGCTCTCATAGCCATGACATGCTTCATTTTCATTCTTTGTTTATTTTTGTAAGTTGTGAAACTAGTACATGTTTGCCTTGTGGTTTAACAATCTATTTTTACCTCCACTGGAGACGTACATATGTTTGATTAACTGATTGTTTTAGGAATTTAGCAGAAACTTGTGAACTATTTCATTATCATCATCCTTTTTTTTGTAGAAACATGCGGTATCATTTTTTACATGTGCATATCGACACGTATCAAATATAAGAACTACCGTCCTGACGCTATGTGCTCTCACTATACGTAGGTGGTCCAGCTGAAAATTGTGATTGACAGGGTATGCTAGCTTTTGTTCTGTTTGGTCATAAAGGGAGCATGCAGATGCAGTAACGTATCGACTCGGTTTTCCAATGGTCCCGGAATATATCTCGTCCTGTATGTTGCGCTCAATGAGTTGGCTCCAGGGTCGCTATCAAGGTCTTAAAACTCAAGCCCTAAACATGCACTCAAGGATGAGAAGCGATCGACTTGTCACAGGTGTCGTACGTTTCTGATTTTTTTTTGGAAAGAAACAGGCAAGATGTTAATCTTCCCGATCAACTACATATCATGCTCATGTCCTTATGGAAAGACATCTCTTACTACCCTTGGAAAGGCGGTTAGTCTGCATGAGTACTTCATGAATTGTAGTGTCCTATTTACTTATTTATTATTACTAGAATACAGAAATATCATAAAAAAACTGTTCAGTTCCCGCAGGAATCGGTTTAACATTTCCCCATACTGAACAAGGCCGAAATGTTCGGCTTGTCGAGAAAACCAGCTGATAGTTGACGCACACGCGTTTGTACATGTGTTGTGTGTATGCATGTAATGTGTGCTCTCCTTCTTGTAGTTAACAAAACATACTGGAAAAAAAAACAAAACATACTGGAAAATCATGCAATAGCTCAGCATGTATAGCGGACGTGCTCATGTTTGTGGCATGTGTAGTGTGCGTGTGCGTCCTTCTTGTACTGAAAAAGCATACATAAAAATCGCGTGACGGCTGCCTAAAAGAATCATGCACGTACATGTGATGGGCTCGGTGACGATGGAGGCGTGGTGGTGGGAGTGGTAGCGAGTGTAGAGGAAGTGGTGGTGCAGCGCGCGGTGGAACCAGTAGTAGATGAGCTCGACGGGCCCGGCGTGCAGCAGCGCCATCAGCACCGCCCCGTCCGTCCTCCACAGCGGCAGGTGCTGCCCGCCCGGCAGGTACAACGCGCCGAGGTATAAGACGATCGCGCTCAGGATGATCTGGTCGTCCCTGCAACAAACCACCCAGATTTCACGTCATCTTTCGCTGTCACGCCGATCGGGAACCGGAAATCGTGGTGCGTGCGTAGTGCGTTACCAGTTGCGCTCGCGGTCGACCTGCTCGAACTCGATGCCGCGGTCGACGATCTGGCGGTCGCCGCGGGCGTTCTGGAGGCGGGAGATGGTGATCCAGGCCTGGTTGTGCACCATCCGCAACAGCATGGAGGGGAGGATGGCGATGTAGCCCAGGTCGGCGTCACGCCACCCCTTGGTCGCCACGATGTGGATACCGTGCAGCACCCACGGCGCCACCACCAGGTACTGCATGCATGCCCGCTTGGTTAATTAGTTTAAACAAGATACAACATGCATTAGGGTCGCATGCATGGCGCGCGGTGCGAAGTAGAGAGGTACCTTGAAGTTGCCAAGCCTCTTCCATGGCCACTCGGTGAAGAGACCGGGGTTCGTGGCCATGGTGCCTTGGATCGAGCTGGTTTGTTTATCTGTTCTACAAGAGCATGCAACTAGTCTTGTGTACACATGCGTGAGAACACTGCAGGCCTCTGTGTGGTAGCTCCATCAATTTATAGCCTCGGCTGGGGAGTGGGTGTATGAGTGTGTGCATGAGAGATGCACGCCTGGTCCAAAAGACAGTCGCCGTTTTCGAATTGGAGTGACTATACAAAAGCATTTATGTTTTCCAATTCTTTGAGGATAATAATATTTTGGTGAAAACATTTTATATAATCATGGCACAATAAAGTAATCTTTGCAACTATATACATCTTAATTTCACTGTACAGGGAGGCTATACAAGTAGAGTATACACAGCAGAAGCAAGTCAGACCCTGAATCAAACAGTTAAATGTCTTGTTTATCTACCAGTAGTACATGTCAGGTCCATTTCAGAAAAAGGAAGTAGTAACTCCATTAGTCTGGAGTTGGCAGTATGGTGGTGGGCGGTTACAGGAGCTTAGCTACACGTGCTATGGTCAAAGCAAGTTACTCCCATACTACGGACTACGATTGTGTAGGGTGATTACTGCGTGTGGTCCAACTACATAAAGGCCGCTTACTGCCATGCCGCCAACTATATTTTTTCCTTATTTGGAAGAACTGGGATCCGTAGTCTCGTCCTACAACAAATAAGGCTATGTGGTAGGATCAGATTATTGTAGAAACATAAAGAACAAATTATTATAAGATATTATATATATAACATAATATTCTACTATTGCGTGAGATGTTTTCAGGTAACATATTTCATGCAATAAAAATATTTCTTTCGTGCGGTAAAATTTTTTTGCAATAGAGACTCATTCTACAAAATTAAAAGTCAGACTACAAACATATAACATTTCTCTTTCTAAAATGAACTGGTCAAAATGTTACCTTGAGATTGAGACCCAACGATCGACGCCCTACAACTATAGAAGGAAAACCTTAACACACCTAATATTAACGAATTTGTTATTTCTCAGCCACCTAAGAAATTTTTATTTATGTGTTGACCGAGTTGCACATCATCAAATTTGTAGTTACAAATAAAAATTCGTACAACTTTAGATCTAAAAATATGTAATTATTTATAATTTTTAAAATGTGTAACTTCTTAATTAACTATTAGATATTAAATTAATATTTAAAATCATCGACTCAGAGATAACTATTTTTGGATCGAGTTCAAAATAGACGCTCCCCAGCTATAATCAGCTGCCCCCAAATTCTGACTCCACCACCCCTGCCTGCTGCCACCACTGATGCCCGGCTTTCCTCCAGCAAGCTCCGCCGCCTCCACTCCTGTCCGACGGCGCCTCCGCCGCTTGCTGCACCACCATCTCCTGTTCGCCGCCCTCGCCGCCGCTGCCGCCTCTAATAGTATTAATTAACCTGTCGTCATTGGCTAGCCACAGCTAGCTGGAAGACGAGAACAGGCTTGCATGCAGAACCAACATGGCAAGGAGCCTGGCGGCTCACTGCATGCATGGGCACGGTGCAGCAACGGCAGATCGAGCAAGTTGCGTGTCAACCATGCACCGGTGGCTGACCGAGTCCATGCCATGCAATGCAAACGACATGCTGAGACCTAGAGAGGGCACAGCTGAATGCCTGTACGCAGAGTTGCTATGTCAGGTTACCCTGTTCTAGCTAGCCGTTGCAGCAATGCAGACGTGCCACGTGTCGATCAGCGGCGCTGCCTAATCATTGTGAGGACACGTTTGAACGGGCCGGGGTAATTAATTGGCACGGCATGACAGTCAAGCCTAATTAATGTTTGCAGCATGATGGACAATTTGACAGACACGAGATGCGTATAAGCCCCTTCCTCCAACTTGGACTGGTGCTAAGACATGCCTCATACGCAAGAAGATGATGGGACGAGATAATTAAGAAGGAGAAAGATAGTTTTGGTGTCTCCAGAAAAAAATGATGCTAAGCGCATGGACCTATGCAAAACGGATATGTGGCATCTATGTACTGGGGAGGTTAGTTGCTAAACAATTAAATGAATGAAGTTTAGTTACAAAAGGCTAAGCACCTATGCATTGGGGATTTTAGTTGCTAAGCTCTTTCATGCACTTAGTGTAACAGCCCATTTTAATTAAAAAATATTTAATTTTGCAAACGTTAGCGGGGGCCCCACCCGCTGACGCCAGCCCGGCCGCTCGCCTCCCGCACCCGCCCCGCTCCCCGCCAGCCACGCGGCACTGCCCCTTGCGCCCGCCCCCTCGGCTCCCGTGGCCGCCCGCTCTCCGCGCGCCACGCGTTACGCGCGTGTGCGCCCGCCCCGAGGCTCCTCCTCGCGCTCAGCCGCGCCCCGCCACGGCGTCGACGCCCATGCCGTCGCCGCTCGCCTTCCCCGGCCGCCCCGCCTCCTCCTCTCTCCCTCTCCCCCATTTTTCCCGTCCACCTCCTCCTCTCCCCGGCTTCGCCGCCTCCTTCGCCGCTCGCCGCCGAAGCTCCGCGCCGCCGCCACCCCGGTGTTCTTCCCCGACGCCGGCACCACCTTTCCCTCCGACCCGGCCGCCGTCTCCTTCCCCGCCTCCGGCTGACCCGCCGCCGCCCCGTCTTCTCCGCGTGCCGCCCCTCCCCCCCCCCGGCCCCCGCCACCCATCGCCGACCTCGGCCCCGACCGCTCAGTGAGCCCCGCCGCCGCGCCCTCTCCCCCTCCCCTCGGCCCAGCAAGGCCCGTGGCCCGGCCCCGCCTTCCCGCGCAGCCCGTAGGGCCGGCAGCGCCGGCGGCCCGCTTCCCCCACTTCCCTGGGCCTAACCCGAGACCCAAAAAATAAAAAATAAAATAAAAACCCTAAGGCCCACTGTCATAGACTCAGGCTAGCTGGACCTAGGTATAAAAAAAAATTAGATTTATTTTTGATATTTAGAAAATTTAGAAAAAGGATTTTAAAACGCTGAAAACTTAGAAAATTCACCAAAAATTCATATGAACCCAGAAAAATATGAAATTTTTATATTTGGAATCAGTGCAACCTGTAGTACCCATTAAAAATAATTTTTACCATAGATTTGTGCTGGAAATTTTTAGAATATATTAAAATGCATTATAACGTGTATAAATTCCTATAAATTTATTTATTGCTCAAAAATTATGAAAATTTACCCACATGACCAGTATAGCCGTACCTATCACTGAAAAATAACTCCATATTATTTTGATGTCCAAAAAATCAATTAATCAATAAGGATGGTTAATTA
Source organism: Stipa capillata (assembly GCA_019208055.1). Taxonomy (NCBI): domain Eukaryota; kingdom Viridiplantae; phylum Streptophyta; class Magnoliopsida; order Poales; family Poaceae; genus Stipa; species Stipa capillata. The sequence goes on along the minus strand of JAGXJF010002397.1, from coordinate 218,072 downwards.
ATCTTTAATCGGTCGACGAAAAATCGTGGAAACCCTAGTTTCCGATTTTCGCCTCAAGAACCAGAACTTATTTATAACTGTTTTTTAACTACAAGTGTTTAGCTATTGTGTGCATCTCATACAAAATTCATGTAATGTCATATAGAATGCTTATTTATTTATTTTCGTTCTTTCGTCCTCGTTTTGCAAAACCCTAGAAACCGTCAACGAGGGAGTGGAGCCTCAGCAATCTGACTTCCAGGAATCCAAGAAATTCCCCAGTCCAGGCAAGCTGAGCTTGCAACATTGCCATGCTATTTTTATCGACATTACTTTATTATCGCACCCTATGTTATAATTTACTTTCCAGTTCATGTGTTATGATGCCACTATCGTGTTGAGGTTTAACTTGACTATTAATCACTTGAAACCCTTAATGAGTAAGATGAGAGACGAGAGAGCATGGTTGGGAGGGCGTCTGTACATTGTTGGGGTCGCTCGAGCCCTACGTCGAGTTTTCCGGAGGTGTAGTACGTGAACCCTCCCTCGATGTTTCCTGAAAAGCCGCGAGGCAGCTGGTTGTGTCGGGGACCATAGTTGATGTCTGGTTGGGGCCCGCTCATGGTGGACTAGCTATCCTCATGAGCCGGACCATGAGAATCTTTATGGGGTCATCGACCAACCAGGGTCTCTTTTAGTGAATTGATCTGGATGATGGTGATCTGTTGATCCAACTTATGACTCTATGCTGTATATCATGTTGATTGGTCAATTTTAGGTTTATCCACCCATTGATGTTATTTCAATTATGTATCATAAAAAAACTTACATTATTTGGATGTTGCTCAACCCACTAGCATGGTAGGGATGATGATCTTTTTCCTGTTAATTTCATGTGAATATCGTGTCCAAGCACTACTAAGTCTTGCGAGTACGTTTGTACTCATTGATAGTTGTTATTGCATGCTTAGGAACAGGTGAACCTTCCCTCAGCGACTATTTCCCTGAAGACGCTTGAGTTGGTTGCCTCTTCAGGCTTTCGAACCTGTGTACTAATGTAGGGTATTTTGGGGTCCTTTTGGAGATACTAGCTTGTATCTCAGGGTAATTGTATGTTTTCGCTGTTTATTTCTCGCACTTAAGACCTTCGAGCCAGTTGTGTGTAAGTTAAGTATTTGCCCAAAAGTAAGGGATGCGAACTATTATCTGGTAATCCTCCCTGTAGAGTTCGTGTAATGATATGCAAAGTTGTTTACTACGGCTCTTCGTGCACAGTGCATGTATGATTGAAGTGTGCGAAGAGACGGTAGTGAGTTGGTACGAATCTTCTGTACGAGGTTCGTGATCACAGATTGAGTGACCCGCCAGCTGTGATGCAACTGCCGGCGGGGCAGGGTGTGGACGTCAGTGTCGGGCCTTCGGGTGACCCACCAATTGGGCTAAGGCCGATTGGGTTAGGGTGTGGACACAGACGTCGGGCTCCTCTTGTGATTGTGATTCTCGTCGCGAGAGCTGAGTACTAACCCACTACAGGATTTCGGAACTATATTTGGCTCTTTGAATGATATTCGTTTCTGGCCGGCTGTACCAGCAGTGAGACATACGACACAGTTGGTCAGGTGGAGTTCGTATGCAGTGCTGGTTCGGTATCGGACCCTTAACGGCGTATGCACGCGAGGTAACGTGTATCCATGTTAAGCGGTTGCTCGGTCTTTGACGGTGTGTCGTTCGTTGAGCCAGGTACAGTTTCAAGTCCCGACACTTAACACATCATCTAAGCACATGTGCATTGGGAGGGGCCTAAGACGTTTCTTGCTCCGGTTAGTTCTCCGGAAAGCTGGTGTGACCGAACATGCATATCGATGATAAATCGTGTGCGTCGACGTGTCGTTCTTCTCCCTACAGCGTTAATTGTCAAAAAAGAAAGCTGTGTCACATACTCATATCATAATATCATATCACCATGCACATCGATTAGTTTCGCCACTTACACAACCGACTCAGAACATGTCACGATGTAGGATAGCCGTATAAGGCCAAACTCGAGTTTGTGCCATCGACCGAAGCTCTGAAAATGCTGTGAAAATGTCCATGGATCGATAAAACAGAAGTTCGGTAATTAACTTTCTGGAGCCTCTGCTTTATGCTCTGCCTGCATGATGTACGCACGTACGATCATGCATCGCCTTCAATGTTCAATTAACTCATGCAGCTAGCTAGCGAGCGAGCTAGACTTCCACTGAATTCGACTGCCGCGATCAAGTGCGCGCCTTGCTATTTTACAGAAGCATTCGGTACATCTCTGGACGCGTGTATATACACGGTAATCAACCTATGGCTCCTTTAGAGATGGTTTGAGCTCATACATGAATTAATTGTCTAAATAAGCTTCCTATAAGCTATAGTGAAAATAAGCTCTAATCATAAGCTACAATGAGTTGAACATACCATCGATGTCCACCAGCTTCGACCTGCCGATGAGGCGTTCGGGAAGCAGCGGATGAATCAGGAGGGGAGAGGCAAGGAGCGGTGGAGGGAGTCCGGAGGAAGCGGCCACGGTGGACCCAACGGGGGGTGTGCTGGTGGCACAGGAGGGCGATTGCTGCAGAGGGATCCGGTGGGGGAGCTTGGTGCGGCTGGAGATCGAGGATCGGTGGCTGGAGGCCGGTGCTCGATGGCGATTGCTATAGAGTGAGCTCGGCAGGCGAGAACGGCGCGGGCGGCGGGGGAGGATGGTGCGAGGAGGACGGCGAGGGAGGCCGGGGCGGTCGGCGTAGGGAGGACGACAAGGGTTAGCGGTGCCCGTGGGTTATCGGGTTTGGGATGGGGAAGAGGGGAGTGGGGTGGCCGATCGATCGAGAGGAGAGGGGTTCGGGTCAAGATATGGAGTGGCAATTCTTTTGTAGTTACTGTAAATTTTAAGGATAAAGTCAAATTTAGGGATAAATAGGAGAACGGAAAAGTTTGAAAAATCTCAAATTTGCTACCAATAAAAATTAGAAAATACATAGAAATTAAACTATTATCTTAAAATTATGATAGATTTAGCTTATATCATATTTCTATCTATAATCAATTTAAAAAGCCATGTTTAAGAGGGCCTATATGCTCCAGGACTCGTACGTGTAGATGACTTCCAACGGAAAACGCCAACTCGTACGTGCGTACGTGCAAATATCTTGGCATGACATGAAGTGACCGAGTGAGTCCGCGTCCCTTTTGCGAGAGCGACCGGTGGGTAGTACGTGTTGATCAAGAACAGTGCCTGCCTGCCTGTACTTGGAGCTTTGTCGCGTGCATGAGTGAACCGCTTGGTAAGCCGGCGCAGATCTACCATGCATGCAGAGAGGCCATTTCTTTGCAGACAAGCAGCCGCAATAATTGCCATCCTTTGCACAAGGAAAGGACACTCAGACAGCCATGGCACATCATTTTACTGTGCTCACACTGTTCACCGGTCTCGCTGGTCTGGTCAGCCTCCCATTCAATATATGGTTGAGAAGCGGGTTGTTCCGTAAGTGCCGATGGGACGGCCGGACCTTCTGCTCACCGGGATGAAGCGAGGCGCCTTTAGCGTCTCCGGTGACTTTTCTGGACCACGAGTCCGTGCAGTCTATGGAGACGTTATGCTAAAGTGTAAATGAATACATATATAACACTATATAATACATATAGTCACTTCTATAGAGATCTTTATCACAAATAGTTTAGAATTGTTATCACAAACAATTCTCTTTGAACTTAGAGAAAATAAATCAAAAGCAGTACGGGACAAAGGGCGAGCTTAGGCAGGACGCGGCCATGCTCCTGCTCCGGCTCTACCAGAGGTGAGGGCGAGCTCGACCAGCCCGCGGCGATGCTCCTGCTTCTTGCAGTGTTTAGATCCATCTGGGACGAGGAGTGGCGCCCACATCTAGTCGGGGCAATAGTGGATGCACCCGGCTAGCTCCAGAAGAGACGGTGAGGGTGGTGGTGCTCAGATCTAGCCGAGGCGAGAATGAGCGCAGCGATGGTCGTGCCCGTAGTCTCATCGCCCTTCACGACAGTGAAGGTGGCGGCGGTCAAGCCAACCGTCGCTCGCCCTCCACAACAGCATAGTTGGCGGCGTTTGGATTTGAGCAGGGTGTCCTTTTCCTACAATGTTGATGACAACCACCTGCACGACGTGCAGCAGCAGGTGAAGCCCCTAATCGTCGCGTTGCTTCTGAAGCCACTGCTCTCTTTTCGCTCCTTGGCCGACGCAGAAATCATCGTCGCAGCCACCGAATCTAGGAGGAGGAGGAGGAGGGGAGGGAGGAAAAGGGTGTCGTCCTGAGGCAGATCTAGGAGGAGAGGACGAGGAGGTCGCTGGTGAGGGGTGGTACCAGCGGTGCACACGGGATCGAGGGAGGAGGAGGGGCATCAGCACGGGATCAAGGGGAGGTGAAGAGGAAGGGTTAGGGTTAGGGGCGGCTGGCTCGGCTATCGTGAGTTATATTTTTTTTTGGATTGAGCCTAGTGGCCCAGACTATTGCACGAACTATGTCATAGACGATTTTATCATAAACGGCATTTCCAGCAAAAACCGCGGGATCGAGAGGAGGGGAATAGGGTTATGTAGGGGCAGCCACCGGTTTGGCTATCACAAGCTATAGTTGGGCTGGCTTGATGGGCCGGACCATTAATTACATAGACTATATGTAGACAAGTATCAGAGATGGTATTGTTATGTCTTTTAGCAAATATTGTCTGTGATATACATTTTAGAAAAAAATTATTTATGATTAGTTTATTATATATAAATTTGATAAATCATCTATAATAAGACATCTTAGAAAGACGTCTCTACGGAGCTGGGTGTATTTCTAAAAGCAATATGGCTGCACCGTCGCGCGTACGGTACGCGATCGCGTGCGTCTCAGCTAGCTCAACGGTGCCGGCCCCTCGTCGCTGTTGCAGGCAAAGCCGGCATAATTTGGCTGAGGGCGTCGTGGAGACGCCGTGTCCGGGACGGACGGGTGCACGCGTTACCTGCTTCAGTGGTGTGTGGTATCTTTGTCGCTCGCGAGCTGCGATCACGGAGGATCGCACCGTGCACACATTTTGCATGGCGTTCTGTTTTTCTTTCCCGTCGATCGACGGTGAAGTGTGCACGAATGATAATTAACAGATAGATGTACGGATTCAAGAGTACAGGGAAGCAGCTTGAATTCCACAAGGGTGAGTGAAATCAGATCTACGCTACCGCCACGGTTGGGTGTCCAATAGTCGATAGAGCACGGAAGATGTGAAGCTCACGAGACCGGTACGTTAAAAGTAGAGAGCAGCTACACCTCGGCATCCCGTCCGAACCCAATCCGACGGGACAGCAGGTAGCTAGCCGTCTCATACTAGCTCGATCAGCCTCCGTCTTCTTCACGTAGACAGCTCTCTTCCTTGGCTGCTAGGAGTTGGACAGCCATCACGTTGGTTTGAGTGAGAACGGGATATCGTTCTTTAGATTTTTCTCTTATCGTTCATATCCAGCGAGCTAGCGGTGTTCTCCACGATTTTAATTTCCGCACAACCATCGCAAGTGTTCAGTGGCTTTAACAAAATGAAACGTATACGTAGTATAATATTACTCTCTTTCGAATAGTTGTTATTTTAGATATTAATATCATCTTCAATAAATGCCTTTGACCAATATTTTTTATATGTATATATTAACAAAAAACTATAAAAACTTATATTTTAACATGACAAATCTAATGATAGTGTTTTCACCACACCATTCTAAATATCTTTTAACTATTAGCAGTCAAAAATAGAAAAGTTTGACTACACACTTTCTAACACTAGTATAGAATGACACATCCCACGCGGTTCAAAAACCTCATGCCACAAGGTTCTGGCGATTGTCGAGAATGCTTGTCGGAGATAAGACATCGTTATCACACACAGTTCCCAGAGCCATCTAGGATGACACACCCATCTGCGACGGTTCTACTGGATGCCATGTGGGATGAGCAAAATCATGCGCAATGGTTATTTCTGCTAGTTGTGTGGGACGATGTTGGCGTGCACAACGTTTCTATGTATTAGCCGTGTGGGGCTGAGGCTGTCATCGGCAACGGTTCTACTATTCATCCGTGATGGTTCACCGTGATCAATAGTGTGGGATGAGCTTCTTATCCTAAATAGCTCTTCTGTTGCAACTGTTTGAAATTGCTACCAAAAGACAGGACTAAATATTATTCTTTTAGGCTAGCAAACAATAAATTCATCAGAATTTTACTAGAATTCATATATAGACAGCAGCACATGATAGCATAATTCACTCATATAATAGAAAATACACATTACATTCATATGATATCATCCATCCACACATGAATGAATTCCAAATGACAAAATTTCATCAAAACACATTTACACAAGTCTAGTGGCCGATAAAGTAGCATTTACATGTCTACTAATACATCCATCTATGGTATGTTGAACTCCCTGGCAACAGATAAGATGTTTGTAATGAAAAAAAGTACGTGAATTGCCCTCCAATCTCAATGAGATCGATTTCCTTTAACGCCTTCTCATCCATTGATGTCAAAACCTGTATAAAGTAAGTTTAGTGTCGTGCATATGTGTTGAATAGAAAGTATTAGTAAAAGTTAAGATTGGCTAACTGTGAGTAGACTATGTAGGTCTTTGATCCTCGAATCTAGGATGAGTTTCATCATATTGTGGCAAACATAATAACTACAAAGGTTGGTTTACGTCAGTCGCTGGCTACACTGGAAAAAATATAGTAAAGGGATTGGTTATGGATAACATTTTTTTTATGAACTAAGATGACATAGGAGAATTTTTTTTCATCATTTAGGGAATACCCTAAAGCTAAAGTCGTGGTACCTTGGATTTTCCTCCATGAGCAACATACGCAATGAATGATCTATGTGATTCCAAAATTTAAGGCAATTCCAACATGAAGAAAGAATATAAAAAATTATGAAGAAAATAAAAATTGCTCTATCACCTGTCAATGAACTGGGTCATAACCATGAAGTCATGAGGCTTATAGGAATCAAGGTATACTACCTTGTTCGATTTAGGTATGATGACAATTAAGATTCAATGATAGCTGCAAAAGTCTATGTTCACATTTACAACTCATATAATTCATATTATATAAAGTGAAAATAATCACATAAGTATAGTGTATAACTTACTCCTTGTTGTATGAAAGAAGTATGCATTTCTTGCTCTGTTGAATCCACAATGATTCTACCAAGTGATTGTACACGACTTTTGAGTTATTAGTGATGCTTTGCTTAGAGACCAAATGTGGGTCGAGGAAACTCACTGGAGCATCTCATAAGGGAGTTGTCAAGTTCCCAAAGCTTGAAGAGGAGGAACAGTCATCGAAGCCTACCATACAATCACCTGCCTCGTGGAGGAAATGTTCCGGCTTGAAATACACAGCTATACTAGCTTGTCTTTATTCGCACTACCTGTTGGAGACGGTCATGTAGTTGGTATGCAATTTCTGGCACAATAAACCTACATGCGCCAATTCATTTGGTGGCACAAAAAGCTCCATGAGTGTACTGGCAGACTACCTCCATCTTGGCAAATAAGTTGTCAACCTCCTTGTCACACCCCGAACTTCCGGAACCTGAAAATTTGGGCTAACAAAAACTTTTTCGTTAATCGTGCCAGCTAAAAATATACTTAATTAAAACTTTAGTCCAAATCAACTCGAAACTAAATACCGAACAAGAGAACCCTTATCGTTATCTTTATCGAACCCCGTTTGGCCAAAACCCTAGTTCTCCGAAACCCTAACCCGAGATACTCTAACGCGACGCCTACGCGGCATACGCTGGTATGTCTGCGGCACCCCAAAACCAAATGTCCCAAACCAAGACACTGACGTTCCGGAGTGTTTCCATGACCCCCTTCACCTTGCCACCCTCAGAAAACCCAAATTCCCTATCCCTATCAAATCAAAACACAAATCGCGCCTTAATTTCACACGCGCTGCATATGCCATTAGAGTTACGGCACCCTGAAACCCAATGTTCTGAAGTCAAGACACTAGCATCCCGAAGCATTCCCAAGTGCCTCGTCGCCTTGCCGCACCGAAGACCCTAGTCCCTCAGCTCGCCTTATGTTAACCCTAATATGTAAAGGGACTCGACGCAATACACGCACCATACACGTCACCGCGTCGACGGTACCCCGCCACCATCATGTCTCGAGCGGAGATAAAGGACTTAACTTGAGGTCCATATCTCTGCCCCACCTTGACGCGCCCAGGAAACCCTAGCCCTCGACCAGATCCCTCTCTTCCTATTCAACAATTATTTCCATTAAATACCCTAACTGAATACGCTCTACATACACCGACACACTTACGGCACTGCATCACCGAGCATACCCAAACCTAGGTGGGAAGATTCACGAGAATCTCCATAACCTCTCCCCACCGTGCCGTACCCCGAAATCTTAATTACAGCTTCCGATCCTCTTGCTTCTTAATTAAATCCATCCCCTCCCAAAACTCTAACCACGAAACCTATCACTTCTCGACCTTTCCATAAATCCTGAGGGTAACCGTGGGATACCCTAGCAGCATCTTTAACACAAGGATAACATAAAATATTAATGACTAATACAAAAATATTTGTAAAAACAAATAATAAACACCGGGAGTAAAAGGAGCGTTACACAGTAACCCATAGATGCATATTTCCGAAAATTCTGATAAAATTCTACAATGATCCCCGCATATCCAGGAGCCCAGATATATAGAACATGGGTAAATTAGATTCAACAAACTAAAATATGAGCCATCAAAAACCTTCGCCAGAAATCGTCAATCGCATGAAATCATAAAGAGACCCTCCCCAAACTCTGCCAAACAGCTAGTAGAGCCCCATCCCGGTCTTCTCTACCTCCCTGCACCCGCACATTTCCCTGGCAGCTCACATTCCATCATTCACATGTAATACCAAGCCACGTAGAGCAATATCAGTCAAACATCTGACACCAGACCTACTCCAAACTGTGCCTAGCTGAGCTGCTGCCTTGAACACGTCTTCGCAAGCAACAGTGGCATGGTCTGACACCGTGAGACGCCTCGGAGACCACCCCTACATGCCAATGCCACGCGGTGCGCGCCCATGCCACCCCCGGATGCGCACAGAACGCGCCCTGACATGCCCAGTACCAGCTAGCTTGGCAGGACCGCACCGTCTGCCGTTGATGTCGTCGTCCAACTCACCAGAGCGTGCTGCCCAGCTCACCTGCGCCCGCCATGACCAGCCACCTCACCTCAGCCCGCTGCCGCCTCGGGAAAGCTTCTCATCGGGAGCTCCGGCCGGCGCGCCACCTCTCCCCTTGAACCGTTGCCTCATCGATGTCCAGCGCTGCCATGAGGGGTCGCATCCCGCGCCGCCCGCTGTTTCCATGCCGCACCGCCCGCCGCACTCCCCGTCGACACGCCACCCCGCGCCCTGCTCCAGAGCCGCCGCCAGCTGCTCCCTCGCCGCACCGCACGGCGTCAAGTCCCGCCGGGCCAATGCGAGCTAGCCACGACCCCTTCCTCGCCTCCTCACAGCTCAGCAGCTCCGGACGATCTCGGAAACGACGCCACGACCGACTTGACAAGTCCGGCGGCATCACGCCCGAACTCCCTATAAAAGGCATGGCCGAGTACCCAATTCTCTTCAAGCCAGCTTCCTCCTCCCCAGCCAAGACAGCAGCCTCACTTCCTTAGCAGCCTCCCCTTTCCACTAGAACCACCAGTAGCTCGGTCCCTCTCCTCTCCTCGCCGTTCCTCTCCTCGCCACCGCTCATCACCAGTACCCGCCATCAGCCCGAGCCAATCCAGCTAATCCAAGCTTTCTAGCTAGAGGAACCGAACCCAAAGCCTCCACTTTTCCTCCGATCTACAACTCTAACCGCCGGCAGCCCAACCGCTAGCGCCCCCAACTGCCGCCGCTCCGACCGCGCTAACCGCCGCCGCCGCCAACTGCCCCTGTCCGAACGCCCGACAGCAGCCAACGAACAGGTAAGTAAGCCCCGCATGGGCCGATCGGCCCATTTAGCTAATCAGGGGAATGCACACCTCGGTGGATTCCGTGTTGGCAGCTAGAAGGCGCATAATGCAATTGAAGAAAGCATAAAGTACAATTCAGAACCAGTTTAAAAATCGTTCAACCTGTTTCGGTCCTTTTGGCCGGTTTTCCAGAAGCGATTCCAAATCTGGAAACCTTAAAAAAAAGGATTCCAGCTACTAGTCTAAGCGCATTTTCGAAAATTTCAAATCTTTTTGGAATATAAAAATTGAAATGGGGTTAGCGTATTATTGTTTTCTTTAAACCCCATGTGCGTCGCATCCTGGTAAGTTTAAAATGATTTGAAAGGGGGACCCGATATATCAATATGTTAGAACATCCCTAGCGACCATGAAATCATAAAGATAGTGAACTTAATCACGTAACCCTAATAACCGTATTCCTTTCTCTAATTTTATGCGTCGCCATTTTATGAGGTATTTCTGCATATAACCGTCGCCAAAAGTCTTCTTTGAACCCGAGAATCCATACCCTAAAAACCCAAGAGCCCCACCATTAACCGGAGTTCAAATGCATACTCCTCTCAGATTTCATCCCGAACCACGCATAAATTAACAACCCCCTTTGAATGGAACAACGATTCCATGTCCGCAACCCTAAACCCAAGCTCGACAAGATCTTCTCAATAAACCCTAACGACACGACTATTACGACCTGATTAGGGCAATCGTCATTTCATGTGCTAGGCATACATGCACTCTCTTTCTCTGGAATTATTTGGAGTTGTTGTTCCTTCTTTTCATTCGCCGATTTCTTCGCCGTATAGTTAAGGGAGTGCCGTACGTGCGTCAGGAAGACCCAGGGTCACCTTCACGTCACGAGCGAGAACAGGATCCGGAACTGCCAGGCAAGCTATTTCCACCTTGACCATGTTGAAACCCATACTTATGAATATTAAGTATTTTGTTTGCAAACCTGCATGCTATATTGATATCGACGTAATCTTATGTAGGGTAGTTACGCCGAGTAATTGCATATGAGGTAGGATCCGAAATCCAATCCTTGTCGCCCTAAGAATATTTAGTCGGTTGATATTCGACCGACCAATTAGGTAGGAATATAGGCTTTAGCCCTGCTTAGCCATGCTGTAGTAAAAACTAAGTTTTAACGATACGAAGGGTTTGGGATCAAACCCTCGGTGTGTAAATACATACCGAGGTGCCATTTACAAAGGAATGTTTATTAAAAACCCTGAATGAGATGATGGAGGAATTTGGATTCGGGCAGGAATGCTAAGGGAGTTTGGAGGTGGTAAAGTAGCCGGTCGCTACATGAGAAATGAAATAGCCAGGTAGCCGGTTGCTACCCGAGGAGATGGTTGGATATGGAGTCCTGCTCGAATCAGTTAAGGACCGAACCTAAGTGCCGCTGAATCAGTTCCCTCACCGTACGTCCACATGTCCTTTGTGGGAAGGACTGGACCTGGTACCTCGTCTAATGCCGGAGCCCGAAATCGTGGGAAGTTAGGTTGAAGTGCTAGAGGATCCGGTAGATCCCTAGAGGATCTCCACGGGACTGAGTAGGGGGAAAACTCTTCATGGGTCTCACCGTATTGTGGGGGTAAAGCTCAGTAGAGTCTTACAAGGTGCGTGGAACATGGTCCGACACAAAGGGGGAGAGTCCCACCCCTGTCATTCGTGATGCAGGGGATCGGGTAGTCCTCCTAGCGAGTCCGGCTCTGGCATGAACACGGGGGAAGGGTCTCGTTGTAATAACCCTGGCAGTATACTTGCAAAGTACTCCCTGGGTGACCTACATCTTGTGGGTAAAGCCGTACAACCTCTGCAGAGTGTTAAAACTATTCGAATAGCCGCGTCCTCGGTCATGGACATGAACTGGTAAGGCCACACACTGGTTAGACTGAGTTTTGTTTGTGAAAGCTGGGAAAGGGATTAAGGACGTGGGCATGATGTGTCCACAGGGTGCAATTTACGCTACCCGGATTGGTAGCTAGGAATTGCTGAAGGAAAGGCTAGCTACACCGCCGGGGTGGTGTGAGCGGAAGCCGAAAGGGTAAGCGGTGATGAGCGCGGCTATCCCGCGGAGGAAATAAAGGAGAGGTAGCAAGGGCTACCACGGAGGATGATGTGATACGTTGGGATCGTTGTTTTACAAAATTCGCTCTCAATCTATTACTGTTATTTACAATAAAGACTTACATTTCCGCACAACTGCAACTTAGGGTAGAGCCATCCCTTGATCTATTCCCTGCATGAAATATTGCCGTATATTTTCTCCTGTGGGAATAGCTTGCGAGTACATTCAATGTACTCACCTGGCTTGTTGATTTGGCCAGACGAAGGAGATATCAATTCCGAAGAAGCAATTACGATCGCGAACGCTAGGGCGTAACCCCCAGTCAGTTGCCTGTCGGGTATGGCATATTGATGGGCCACATCTTCGTTGGATTTTCCGCTGCAAGTTTATAGCCGTTGGGCTACAGGTATCAGATTATCGACCCTAAACGGTCTATTTAATTGTTTACGCATGTATGACAATGATATACAGGTTAACTCGTGTGTATCGGCTACTGATCCAGGGACCGATACAGTAACCACGAGGGAGTTCCCGGCTTAAAAACCGGGGGCGCTACACTCCTCCTCGGTTAGCACCTTCACTTTGCCCTTAGCTTTGTCCTTTGCTTTGCCCTTAGTTTTGCCCTTGTATGTAGTCTTCACAGGGGGTGCGGTGCCGGTAGATCAAGATCATTGAGCTAGGGAAACCGACAGTCCTAATAGTGCGTTCTCCAAGACTATGTTCTTCTTGGGTCACTGGATGAATGACCTAATTGCATATCTCAAAGTCCGGTGTTTGTCATCCTCGCGTATGTGATACAGTGGGACTAGCATAAATTTTCGATCAACAAAATCCACAGCCCACAGTCCACAATCCATAGTGCACCTGGCAAAACCTTGCGCTAGTGGAAACACCATGTACTATAGCCCCTTCAACGGGCAAGTAGAAAACCCAAATGAGCAATAATTAGTTGTAGCTTGCACCTCTTGGACTCGTTAATGGAATCGATAGGATATATGTCATTGGTATCATTGATACATTTAGGGCCAGCTGACGCGCAGCTAGTCCGATGGGCACCAGGACTGAGGTGTCCAATACCTTCTTTTTGTGCTTTATACTTTTCCTCCATGACGGCTCGTTTCCTTGCCGACCGAGCCTCAGTTGTCTTTTCCAAATCAGGCATTAGCTCATTCGTAGCTTAGCTTTCATATGATGTTTCCTGCGCTCCGCTTTGACTCTTTCCCACTCACGCTTCGACTCTTCATTGAGTGGGAATGTCCTCATATGTGTGACTAGGATCCCTTTACCTTGAGTACGACTTGGGTGCTCCTTGGTTCCCGAACCGGCTATGAGAATGTCACTAGCCCTATCAGACTAAAAGAGTCTTGGGAAGCTTGAACACTCAGCTCTTTCTATAAAAAGTCAAAGTCAGTTATATTAGTAATCATTAAGTTATTTATGGACTAACAACTAAATCTGGTCATCAGTCGTTATCTTACCAGACGTTGGTACACTTCTTGGTCTGTGGGGTTTTCGATAATCCTTTGACTCGTAGAGGAGGTAGTTGACCTCCCTCTCACGAGGCTTTGCGCGAGCTATCTCAACGTCACCAAATGACGCGTCAACATCCACAGACATGCATGTTCATCCTCCTTTTCCCATGATCTTTTCCTATCGTAGTATCCATTGGTGCTCATTTTGTGGGGTGTAAGTTTTTCGCGACTAGAGCCTGTGGCGTACCCAGTTTTTAAGCCGGATAAACCGTTGTGTTTCCTATACTAGTCTCATGATCAGTAGCTAGTACACACAAGCTATTTGATATCATAGTCGTCCAATACCGAGTCTAATACACAAATAGCCATTATGGTCTTTATTGGTACAAACTAGGCCTGTTGGCCGAATTAAATAAACTACAGCGGAAAGATACACGTGGTTGTTTGCCCATTAATATGCCAACCACAGGCAACTGACTGGAGTAGCTCCCTAGCCCTCGAAATCACTGTCATTGTTGTCGGAGTGGTACTCCTTTTGGCTGGCCACATCAACAATCCAGATGAGTACATTGAATGTACTCACAAGCAAGTCCCCACGGGAGAGTAATACGGCTATATTTCATGCAAGTTTCTAGTCTAGGTCTCATGTTGTGCGGAAAAATAAGTTTTCAATTAAATACAAGAATAGTAGATTCTAAGGCAGTTTTGAAATTAAAAGTAACTCAAATGATCATATCATTGCAAAAGGTAGTTTCCAGTACCTTTTTTCTCATCTCAGTTCGATAGCTTCGCCTATCACCACCTAAGGTCCCTGATACTTGTCCGTACTACCATTTATAGTACGCCTAGGCCTTTCTTCTGCAATTCCTTGCTACCTGTTTGTAACGTAAATTGCACTCTGTGGACACATCATGCCCACGTCCTTAATCCATTTCCTAGGTTTTGCAAACTAAACTTAGTCTAGCTAGTGTGTGGCCTTGCCAGATCATATCCATAACCGAGGACACGGCTATTCGAATAGATTTAACACTCTGCAGAGGTTGTACGGCTTTACCCACAAGATATAAGTCCCCCTTGTTGCCGAGTGCTACGAATACACTTCATGAGGTGTATCGGCAGGGTTATTACAATGAGACCTTTCACCCATTTTCGTACTAGAGTTGGACCTGCTAGGTAAGATCTACCCAGTCTCCGCTTGTGCTCAGTGACTCCCGACCCACAACCCGAAGTGGACTTACCTTTGTGTCAAACGACTCCCTACGTAGTCACGCAGAGGTCCTCTAGGGATGCCAATCTACCTAGCACTCTCTTCCTACTGCCCACGGGTCCAGACACTAGCACTCGATGGGATAATCAGCCAAGTCCTTCCCACAAAGGCCATGTGGACGTACGGGTTGAACCTGATTTAGCGGTACTTAGGCTCGGTCCTTGGTTGATTCGAGCGAGACTCCATTTTACCACCTGACAGCCATGCTCCTACCTGCTATGTCAAACCCCAAAGTCCTCTTACCATTTTCACCCGAATCGAAACCATCTCCTTTTTATTTGGGATTTTTGGTAATCACATTTTCAACATCCGCCCTGGGCGACTCATGTCACCCCAAGGTTTTTGTTTTTCCCGAACCAAAAGTAATTCCCGATCCCATAAAGATTTTGGAGTTTTGTTCTAGAGCGGGTCTAAGCCTGGCTTACAACCGATATATCTAGTACTTCACCGGTACTACAATGTCCAGTGTTTACTGCTAGGGCTACAAGGAACTTCATGTTCGACCCTTGGCAAATGCAACTATAGGTTATAACTAGCCTTAACTTAATATAGCATTGATACATAAATAGCATGCAAATTTGCAAACAAAATACTTAAGTTCAGCACATATAGGTTTCAACATGGTCAAGATGGAAACGCTTGCCTAGCAGCTCCTGGTTTTGTTCCTGACACGGGGGTGATTTCGGATCCTCCTGACACACGTACCTCACTCCGTCAACTGCACATTGAAGGAAAGTTGAATAAACATCCAAGCGGAACAACACCAACAAGAACCAAATGATGTGCATGCGTAAAAGAAGTTGATGCCACTATTTCGAGGTATTAGGCATCTTAGTTGTTAGGATGTCGGGTTAGGGTTTCAGAAAATAGACTCTCATATTAACCCTCAAGTTCTTAAGTTTATGACTTCATCAAGACGAAGTCCAGGGTGGTATATGTGGAAATCAAGTTAATATTAGGGTTCCAAGGT
Organism: Stipa capillata; assembly: GCA_019208055.1. Classification (NCBI taxonomy): domain Eukaryota; kingdom Viridiplantae; phylum Streptophyta; class Magnoliopsida; order Poales; family Poaceae; genus Stipa; species Stipa capillata. The sequence continues at coordinate 202,247 of JAGXJF010002397.1, read as the reverse complement.
TCTGAACTTTAGGTTAAAGAAAGAAAAGGAAACTCGCAAGCAATTGACATATAATCGAGAAAGATGGACCTCCGATTAAACATGGAAATGAGCTTGTTGGTTCGTTTGTTCCCAAACAACTTATACTTCTACCTGCTCTTAATATTCAGGAGTCTTCTAGGGCTAGAAATCCTTAGGTCATATTTTAGAGCTTTGAAAATATTATACATGCAGCATATATGTACCTAAAGAAAAGACTAGCCTAATTTCAAACTCCACGGTTTTAACTTTAAATATTTTGAATTTTGGAAATATGCTTGAATCAAAAGTTCCTAAATATCCCTAGGAGCTCAGAATCAGAAATGGAATTGCAAAAACCGGCCTGGAACTTATTAAGCCGGTTGAACCAAGGGGGTCTTTTTTTAAGAATAAACCCAGTTCTCTGGGAGGAATACGCCTTCCTCTGGCCCAGACTACGCTTTCCGGGTGCGGAGGAGGGAGGCTGAGGGCCGTGGCCACTAACCGAGGCAGGCCAATGGTTGGATGGGCCCCACCCATCGGTGGCAGGGGCAACTTACATCTGTGGGCATGCGACTTAATAGCATGTCGGCTGTCGCTTCCGCCGCTTGGGAGTGAGGGTACTGAGGCCGGCGACAAGGCTCCGGTGAGCAGGGGGAACTTCGATTTCGGGGCTCAACTCAGAAAATTAACTAAAAGAATTAGCTCGGGAGGTGGCGAGGAGCGTGAGAGTGGAAGGGAGTCAGGCTAAGGAGTTCGGCATCGGCCGGATTTTTGCTAGGCAGGACGGCGGAAGTCTTAGCTGAGAGAGGGGAGGGAAGAAGGGGAGCGGAAGGAAAATGGATGAAGCTTGGGCAATGTCGGGACTGATGGGAGCTAGGATGGGGAGGATGGTAGCCTGAGCTGTCTTCATATAGGCAGAGCCGAGGCAAGGGCGTGGCGGCTGCTGCTCATGTCCGTGCTTGGCGACGTGACTGCTCCGGGAGGAATAGGGATGACGCTGCGCTTGCTGGTGGTCGAGGCGAGGTCGTGGTGCACAGAGGCTCAAGGGGCGGTAGGGGAAATCAACGGGCGGCGCGGCTCACCGCTGTTGACTCTCACTGTGGCATGGCTAGGGCACGGCTGGTGTGCGTACGGAGCGGTATCGGCGTGTCCTGACCTACTCGTATGTGCACGGGTGTGTCCACTGCGCCAGGGGTGAAGTGATGAGGTGTACAACGGACTAGTGAAGTTGGGCACTGAAAACTACAGGAGGAATTGTGGACTGCTGTGAATGCTAAGGTGTGTCACCGGCTCGAGTTTAATGGAGAGGACAAAAGGAAGCTCTACTAGGGAAGTTATGAAGTAGGTGGGTAATTGTGACAGAAGAGAGGCTCTACAAATCTTTTTAGAGATTTTTGTGTCGAGGTTTGCTCATGATTTCATGTGGGGGAATAGCTAGAGTGAAGGTGTTCGATAGGGTTTGTTCAAGATTTTTGAACTGTAGATGCATATGTTTTTGTATATCTGGACTCCTGGGACTATAGGGATCATCGTAGAATCTTCTCAGATTTTTCTCTGATTTATTTGTTCATGACATAGTTCAATGCCCGATTCTGTCTTTATTACATTAATATCTAAATATTTCTGAACTAGACCTTTCAGGATTATTTTATATCTGGGTTGAGGGTGTTCTTGGAATGTTTCACAAATTTCCTTGGAATTTTTGGAGAGGTAGAATTATATCAGATCACGGTGTTAAGGTTTCTGCAACAAAATAAAAATATCAAAGAAAATGGAATTAGGACATGGAATCAGGGTTTCAAGGGCGAGGGACAGATTATATGTTGTGTATGGAAGTGGATGAATTCGCTTTCTAGAGTTGGGGCATAAGTGTTTGTAGATTGATGCTAGGGTTCGCATATGTGCATAGTGTATGTGCCATGGTTAGGGTTTTGTACATACATATGGCGCGGATGTTCGGATTAGAGTTTTATGTGCGTGTGTTTTCGTTACCCAGTCTTGAGATGAGTTTGTGCCATGAAATGACATGCTTTGGAAAGGATTTGAAAATCAGGGTGTGACAGAGCCTTGTGTTTTTTTACTTATACAACAAAATTCAGGCGTCGTTTTCATCTCCACATATTTTTCCCAGTCCTCTGAGGTAATCATCGGGTAGTGCCCAAAGGGCTCCTTCCTTCTATACATATAATTTTTGTTCAAGAAATATTTTCAATTCTTCCACGCATCTCGGGCCTCCATCAACGTGACTCATCACACCTCCTGCACCGCTGTTCGGGCACCAGGAACGCTCACATTATCTCGTCCACTAAATTGGTGCGCTCTCCTTCTATAATTTTCTTCTGGTCCTCAAGAGGATACTGACCTGTTCCCTTGCGACTGTCCTATATATGATTCTAAATTTCTTCTCTATTTTTTTCTGGTTCTGTAGGAGCTCCAGATTCCTCATGGATCGCCTCCACTTGAAACCATCCTTTCGACTTTATTGAGAATTTTCTTGGGTGGCGTTGTTGTATTGTCGTGGAGTCTGTTATCCCTCTTGGCAAAGTACGTTCATCGGACCCTTTCGCCGATATCTCTTCATCGGACCCTCTCGAAGAGGCATTATCGGACAACATCTATTAGGCATAAGTATTGTAGTTATAGTTAGGGGACGACATTCTACTATATTTGCTAGCAAAACAGCTAGATTATATTATAACATTATTATACTATATTTTTGCTATAACATTCTACTATGACATTTTAAATATATTTTTATTATAAAATTCTACTATAAATATAATGACATTCAATCTAACTAACCTAATAACAGTAACATTCAACTAACCTAGAATAGCCAAAAACGAATGGAAGAAGCTAAAATAGGTTTAAGACTCATGTGATATATATGTGTAAAATTCTCTATCTACTGACATCAGAATTCTTGTGGACGGTGGTCTGCTCAGAAATATTCCCAGGACAACGTCCGGAGTTGTGCTTTCACCCCATTTCTTTACTTGGAAGGCAAATCCGCCTTCTAACTAATGCTCTATTACCAACTGTCCATGTGATCGCGTGTGCCTTCCAAAGAAAAAACATGTATACATCAGTTCAGGTCATGTACCCTGAGAATAAACTGCATTTTTCTTTGAAGGGATGGAAATTACAGGGAATAATCTGCATTAAACGGCATGAAAAGTCTTTCTGGAGAGCTGACGTTCCACTGTAGGATTGCGATGATGGAGAGGAGGACATGAATGGTATACTATGGTGAGAGTTCATGAGGCAGGAATCGAGAGGAAGAGGACGAGGCTTTAAATTTGTACTGTTGTTTCTCCAGAACATGCAGTGACACCGCCCCACCGGTGCAATTATTTCTTGTTAGGCAGGCCAAGAGGAGAGGCTGCTTCCTTCCCCTCCTCACTGCGGTGTGAACGGTTACTCCGTAAAACGGAGTACGTACTCAGGCTTGTCGATTCTGAATATCTAATTACTTACAAAAAAAATGGATCCCTGATGCCTGCAACAATCGCAGGTTGTGAACTCTGAATAACTGGCGATTTGTGATAGACAGGAAACATACCCTGGCTTTCATGCCATTGCCAATAAATTGATTTGATCAGTGAGTGCTCTGTTCATTGATCGTTGCCCACTCACTTTGCAGTCTTGCACTGTTGAGAGGGACGGGATAGGCTTATTCAAGATAACCTTCCTAACTGTAATCCCAGGCCACATTTATGTTTGATTTATTGATGGAACAGGGCAAGGCCTCTGCAAGTGCAACATGGACGAGCAGTTTAAAACCAGAACTGCTCGAAAATGCGTTCGCCTACCTGGTTGAACGTCCATCGCCTAGCAGAGCCGTTGAACCCACTTGAAGATTCGTGTCGTTGTTTTGCAACAGATACCTCTAAGTCTATCCATTTATCACTATATAGGCCATCCCATATTGCTAAAATACATCCACTTCGTCGTCATCTCATTCTCCAACCCATTCACTCGAGAACACATAATTTAAAACTGAATATAATTCTTTCGCATGCATTGATACAACCATTTCCGGATCACGAAACTTATGAATAGAAACATGAACAAAATAATCAAAATCTCACCATTCCACCGAATTTGACCGAACCAATGAACCGAATTTCTTGAACTATTTCATATTTTTGACCATTCTTTTTATGAGCATAGTATAAATATTTTCTTAACAATCCAATAAAAAATTCTTGAACATGAACAAAATTTATTCGTACTCATGGTCAAACAGAAATCCCATGCATATTGCTTCACTGTTTCACCATCGCACATAATTTACTTCAAATATCATCTGCTATACAAAAACATTACATTCACCTGGCTCGGCACAAATTTAGATCAAGAAAAATATGAAGAAAAAAAGGGTACAAGATCCATTGCACCATTCGAAGATCCAAGATTCCAAAAAAAATGAAAAGAAAATAAGTGCCCACAACAGTGGATGAAGGGTGTGGCACAAATTCGGATCTAGAAAAAAATTGAAGAGGAAGGGAAGGCGGCAACAAAACTCAAGGATGGCGGGCCGCTAGTGGTTGGTTGGCTTCAAGCCTGCCGACTGTGGATGAAGGGTGGTAGCAGAGACGTTGGTTGGGGTCAGTAGCTGTCACACCCTCCTTGGCCGTGGATGCACGGCAACTCGTTGGACCCAGTGGCAGTGAGGGGAGGATGGATCCCGCGCGGTGAGGCTTGGGAAAGACAGATCCAGCGTCGGAGAGGCTAGGCAGGATGGATCCGGCGACGATCGAAGAGGTCGGAGATGGTGGTGCAGCTCGAGCATCTCGATGTGGAAGCAAAAAGGAGCTTCCTAGATTCGGGGAGGCAGCGCAACGGCGGGGGCTGCTGAGAGCGGAGGTGACAGCGGGGGTGGTGGCGATGGAAGTGAGAATAGGAGAGAGAGAAAGAGAGGTGTGGTATGGAAGAGACCGAACGGCGGTGGAGAGGGTGTGACATGTACTAGATATATTTCAGTTCTAAATATAGTGCTAAAGTGTTATAGTTGAAGGTTTTATATGTAGAACGTACTAATATAAATCTCAGAATATAATTGACGGTCACAATTGTTTGTGGACGTTCAAATTGGTGGGAACACTAATACAGAAAACGTTATTTGAGGCGGTTCAAATATAACATCTGAGGCGGTTAGACCATCTGCCTCGAAACAGTAGTTCCGAATATGGGGCATGTATTGCAGGCGGTTATGCAAGCGCCTCGGATAAGAGCTTATCTGAGACGGTTAAACTCCCTAAACCACCTCGGATAACTCCCTATCCGAGATGGTTCACGTACCTTAACCGTCTCCGATAACCTCTTATCCGAGGTAGTTGCAAAATTTTAACCACCTCGGATAATCAATTATCCGAGGCGCTTAATTGTTGTCAACCACCTCGGATAACTATTTATCCGAGGCGCTTGTTGCATAGTAACTGCCTCCATTAGTATGATATCGGAGGCGGTTTGTCCAGATTTTGGAGGCGGTTTCTAAGCTACAACCGCCTCGGATATGTTTTTAAACAGGCAATATTTTGCATGGCTTACTAGCCTCCCTGAAAAGAAAGCAGTTCGTATGAAATATCCAAACCACAACACATATAGAACAAATATATATATATCACACTGTTCAAATAATTCATTATCGCACCGATCACAAGATATAAACTTGGAACATTCACATACATACGCATATAAATAATATTACACAAGAAGTACACTTGTGACATACTCAATTCACAGCCAAGATATCGATCAATTAAAAAAAATACACCTCTCTTAAGCTGTTGACATGACATACAATCACTCGCCACAGCCTCCATATATGATATTTGTTGATAAAGAAGAAGTCTCATTTGTTAAACAGTAACATTCACAAGAAAAAGTTAAAATTATTTCACACCCACATATACGTTAGCACCGAGAGAAAAAGTAAACATGACATTTGAAAACTTCAAGTGCACTTATCATTGTAGACCACAAGTTTGAAAGATAACTACAAACTTTGATGCTTTCGAACTACAAAACTAACTAATGAATTGACTAATCACAATGCTATGTTCCTAGCTTGCCACCGAGTAATTGAACCGTCCTTCGGCACTAATGACCTCGTTGTTTGGGAAGTTAGCCATGTGCGACAGGATTTGGGCGACGTCCATATCTTCCAACTGTTTGATTGTCATAAGTTTCGCCCCTTCCTGAAAACAGGAAGCTTACACTCAGGTCGAATAGCATGATTAAACACTAGACGTTAGTGGCAATGGTTCTGTACTGCTAGATCACCGTACTTTGGGTTGTTGCAAAGAGCTAGCATGTGGAAGCACACGTAATATCCACAAAGGGCAGATCCTTCAGGTTGTTGCTTGCACTACACAAGGGATATTGATTAGGTATAGAGGGCAGGAGTATGATGATATTAGTATGAAGAGTCAAGGACATGAAGGGATACCTTAAAATTGAAGTCATGATGTAACTCGACGGGCACTCCTTCCTTGTGCCTCCCTTCTTGTTTGACGTACGTGTCAAACACTCTAAGTGATTCAGAACAATTAGCATCGAAATATCTTTTCATTTCGAATCAAGAAAGAATAGGCATCGACGAAGAGGAATGTTTTGGTACTCACTCGTCGAGTAGACCCAAGATGTCCAAGTACGCGGCCTTGCGCTGCTCATGGCTACGCCTCATGGAATCAAGGTAATATACCTTATTATTTTTTGGCATGATCACGATGAGGATCCAATGGTCCTTGGTTATACAATGCACCGTTATTACATGTTTAGCAGTCGAACGATGAGAATTTGCGAAGGATATGGCTTACCCGATGTTATAGGCAATCTGGAGGTAATCTCGTGCGGAGTACTCACGGAGTAAATGCAGAATGTAATTCCGCACTAGGTTCCTATTTGTCTCGATGGTTTGCACCGAAATCAAATGTGGGTCGCCGAACCCCCACAGAGTTGTGAATCGTTCTTTTCTCGCTCAGATCAATCATGTATCTGAGTATAGGAGAACAATGTGTTATATTATGCACTTAGCGGTAATAGAACAAAGTGGTGTTGTGTTATAAGAACTTACAGCGTGAAGCATCTCATGAGGGAGGCGTCTAGCTCACGAAAGTGGAACATATTGAACAAGTCAGAGAAATCCACCAGGAAGAAATTTCATAGAGTGTGCTTGAAGTGATGCTCCTTGAAGCACACCATGATGCTGACTAAGGTGTCTGGAAACGGCCTGTTTGACATGTCGAGATAATGATCATAAAGCGTCCGACAGGCTACGCCTAGGTTCACATTAACATCCACCATAGCTTGTCCCAGCACGTATTGGCGAGCTAACTCCATCATAGGATATTCAACATCAGCCGCCAAATTCGAAGTAGACTTCTTCGACCGGGAAACTTTTAGCTTCGATATGGCCCCTTGAGTCTTTGTTTGCCCATGATGAGGCCGTGAACTCTCCACATTTGGTACTACCGGGAGTTGAAGGGGTAGCGAACGATGAGAAACCTTCACATTTGGTACTTTCGGCATTGGTTGAGGGAGGCTGAGTAGCTTCGAAACTGCCGATGGAGAGCGATCAACCACCGATGAAAACCTCATCAACCCACTTGCCAGCAAACTAGGAGGATCAGACGATGCATTCGGTGCTGATTCGAGGACTATGTCCTTCTTAGGTCACTGAACGAAAGGCCCGACGGCGTCGTCTAGCTTCTGCATCTCATCCCCTTCTCGCGCGTTCCGCAAGGGACAGCTAGCGCAGGTCGGGTTAATTGACTCCACCTGCACTTGTGCAAAACCTTGCGTTAAAGGGACCCCGTGCTACACCGTTCCAGGAGGAGATGGCCACACCTGACCATACCCTGCATCCATTACAAAGTTCGTCGTAGTGAACTGTATCTACATCTTGCTCCACACAGGACCCTCGATTTGATCGATCAGAGAACGTTCCTTGGCGCCCGATGCGCAGCTACTGCGGCGGGCACCCGGGCTTGCGACTGCCACCCTGTCTTGGAGGTATTTGCTGATAGCCTCTCCTCCATGGCTCTCAGTCTTTTCTCAAATTGCACCTAAAGGGAGGATTTTATTTCCTCTTTCATCTTCTCAGCCCTTGCTTTCTTCCTCTACCTCTGTGCCTCATGTGTATCGCTGATGAGTGCTTTGCCCCATGTAGCGAGATTTCCAAAACCCCTGGTGCATCCATACGGCTCCCTGGTGCCAATGGCCTCGGAGAGTATATCCTTCTCCTAAATTGGCACAAACGTGCCTTGAGTTGCCTGCTCATTGAGCACCACCATTTTCTGGTAGACCTCCTCGTCTGCTGGGTTTTGCCAGACGCGTTCCCCATGAGGATTCACCTTTGTCCTCGCCCTGCACCAGTCTCGGATGTGACTATCGTTGAAATCGGAGAACACTGGCTGCAGACCATGCTTCTACACTTCCTCGCCTTCCTTTGCACATTTCCTCTTAGCACCCACGTATCCTAAGGTGCCGAGAAAGTGCGGGTGCTTGTTCCTCCTAGCTAGCTCCTATTCCTTCTGGCTTTCGACACTGAACTCCTCTGAGGACTTCAAGGCCTTGAACTCTGCCAAGTCTTCCTCCGTCACATTCGGGTATGACTGGCAAGGCGACTTATCTTGCTTAAGATAGTCCCTCACCAGTCTGTGTTTAAAATTCCTCCAACACTTTCCTTCTGTTAAAAGAGTTGCTCGGCGGAAATCGGCTTCGACTTCATTTGGGACTCTAAATGAACACGCCACTTCGTCATACAGGGACTTCCACTCCTCTCGTGTCAGCTCACCCCAATCTGAGAGGGTTATCCTAACTCTTGAACGAGCGACGACCCCGCATGTGGTCCGCCACTTCTTGCGGGTTTCTTCTGGCTCCGGAACTCCGATGGCCGGATCCACTGTCTCAACTACCCATCTACCTTCTGGCCTCTCCAAAGGTTTCCTTGGTTTGCGACGAGCCTTTCCTGACGAAGTTGATGGTCTTGGCGACCTCGACGGTGATATTGTGGGGGAGGACGGTGGGGAGATTCAGCTCCATTCTATTAAGGACTAACTAAACAAGTTTTACTATCAAGTTAGTTTAGCGTATGACAACTAACTAGAATAACATGGAATCATAAAAATAACCCTAATTCCTCTCAAAAACATTATCTATGTAATTATGATTTTTGGTAATTATTTTTCCAGGGTTGAAAACTTGAAATTGTACTTCCATGCAGCTGCAAGTGACTAAGTTATCGACCTCTACCACAATGAAATGCAATCAACTTTACTGAACTCTACTACAAAGAACAATTGGCCAGGAATAAATGCAATCAACTTTACTCAACTCTAATTTTGTAATCTCTCAAATGATATGTTATATACACATATAGGCTATAGGCTATACTCTCAAGAATATCTCTATCTCTAGCCCTTTGTCTAGCTTTTGTTTCCTTTAATTGCCAAATTTTATTAATCTCATTTTGTGATCTCTTTCATTCTTTCTTTCTCATCATCAGACAAAGGTTGAGACTCAGCTTTCGTATCTAAAATTTCAAATTCAACTAATAACTCTTTTCTATGTCTTCTCATAGCAGACTCTACATTAGCACTCCATCCCTTAGCCAACCTTCTAAATGTTGTAACCTTATACTGCCAGATATCTACAGCATTGTGTAACATCCTGATTTTCAGAGCTTTTTAAAATCTTTTTATCAAAATCAGAGCTGGAAAATTTCGTTGTTTATTCTCAAGTTAATTAAAACTTAATTGGAATTTCACAAATTGGACCGAAGTTAATTTGAATCAATCCAACTTGAATTTGATTTGCTTTTCAATTTGAAATATGTCTCCAGAGATTTTCTCAGAATTTTCGGAGTTCGTTTGATATTCAATCTCGCTCTACTGTTCTTTGTTTTTATTTTGGTTTCTCTTTTTCTTTTCTCCTTTCCTTTATGGCCGCCATCCCGGCCCATCTCCTCTCGGCATCCCGTCGTCTCATTTCCTCTCTTGAGCAGGCGTTCCGGCGAGTGTTGCATAGCGCAGCATGCGTCGCTGCATCTGTTTCAATAGTATTTGGGCCAAATCCCTTTCCCTCTCCCTCGTATAAATATCCCACACCCCTCCCACCTCTTCCCCACTCCCCCAAATCCTTTTCCCACGAAACCCTAGCCCCCAAACCCCTCTAAACAGCCGCCACCCCCTTTCTCTTCCCGTGCAGTTCCTGAACAGCACATCCCACCTTAGTATTTTGCCAATTGCCGTCGCCTCGAACATCTTTTGGCAAATCCCTTCGGTGAGATTGTTCCTAACCTTTTCCTCTACCTCTCTGCAAAATTTGGTGAAGATCCAACGGTGCAATCACCGAGAAATCTCTAAATACTAATGTTCTATTTGCACCCAGATTTTCTGCGCGTGCCTCTAGATTGGAACAACGCCATTGTCGGCTCAGACCTCCTTTCCAAGATCCGTTTGGTGGGATCATGGATGATGTTGTCAAGATCATCTCCACAAAATTTGAAGGCAATCCAATGGTCCAATCTCCGGGAAATCAAGTTTCTTCATGCTGTTGTTCGTGTGCAGATTTGACTGTGCGAACGGTACAGCGGCATTATCTCCTCTATCCCCGTTGATCCGGTGAGTCTTTGAAGAATTCCTTTGGTGAAATTATGTCTTAGATATGTATAAACACCTCTGTAAATTTTCTCCTTGATCCATGTAGCTGTTTGGCGGGAATTGATCCGTCTCCGACGTGCTGTTCGCAGATGTCCAGATTCAATCTGCAGAACATCTAACTTGTCTGATCTTTTCCCGTTGACTCGTTAAGAATTCTCCAAAACCCTTTGGTAGGATTGTACCTCTATGTGTCTAGTTTCTAACCCAATTGGCGGATTGCGATTTCGTTGAGCGAGCATCGCGCAGCATCCAAAATCCTCCGGTCTGTCCAGAACCAATCTATAATCTGTTCCAACCGTTTTGTGTTGCGAATATCGCCACCACCCATCTTGTTAATCTCCAATCATCTTGTGATGCATCATGGCATTGTTTTCTGTCATTAATTCTTGTTTGAAAGTACTCGCATATTCATATGTTCATGTCCAATAATTTTGATGATTGTTTTCATCATCCAATTGAATAGTATGTTATGTAGCATAAAGTTTCCTATTGTTATATGTATGATTGTTATATAGTCATATAATGTTAGTTTCATATAGTTATATAAGGTTATATAGTTTCATATTGTTATATGTATGGTTTCATATTGTTATATGTATGATAGTTTCCTGTTATATAATGTTCATGCTTAAGAGTATTCGTCATACGGATCAACCATGTTTTATTCATTAATAGGTGTATCCATATTCATATAGCTACATGTTGCATGTTTAGATAGTTGAATATAATATGCATGCATACAATATGGTTCCATCTTAATAGTCATTAGACATGAAGGGGTTCAACATATTAGTTCAAACTTGGTTGTATCATGACTAAAGTAGTTCATGTTTAATAAGATTCATATGGCATGATCTTATGTATGTTCACATATATTGTGTTATACAATATATAGTTGAACCTAATATTGCATATAACCTATAGTAGTAGAAGCATAATCTTTGCTAAACTAATATTAATGTGACATATCATATGTAGTTATGGTTGCATGATGTATATTAAATAGTGGTATGTGCATATATTCTTATAGGTTAACTCATGTTTATTTAAGGATTGTTATACAATTGGTCATGTTATTAACCTCTATTTATAATATGGTTAAGATTGCACACATGTCTCATATTTGTTCGATGCATTTCATGTGATTTACATATGCAGCTATGTGTATATGTTTATGCATATATACATAGGCTAATCCATATTTTAGATAATAATCCGTCATGCAATGGCTGAATACATTATTTTATTGATGTGTATAATTTAATTGTTTGTTTAAACACGATTAAGTTGCATGTTCAATATGTCTTTATGTTGCATAATCATGTAGTTGCATATAGAGATATGTATATAATTGGACTTAATATTGTTGACAATCTATATGTTGGAATAATAATCCCTTACTGAATTATTATTATTTAATCATATCGTATGTTAGTTGATGGACATATAGTATGTATGTACTAGTATGCATAGCTTGATATCTTATGTTACGCTTCCATAAGGTGGTGTATACTCACACATACATGGTTAACCTCTAGGTATCAATTATAATATATGCATATATGTTGCTAATAATCATTATTTACTAAAATATTATTATTGTTATGTGTAGTAGGTGTAGGTTGATTGCTGCATTGTATACACACAATAGCATGAGTAGAGTTAATGTTATGTCATAGATTGCATGTATGTTGGTGCATGTCATATCGATGCTAGTTGTTATTTGATCATATGGTTTAATCACCGTTTGCATTATCAATTATCGTTATTAAATTACAATTGCATGGTCATATGTTATCCTATGCTTGTCTTGCCTAATTTCTATTTCATGCCTAGTCTATCTAGTTTGTTACATGATGTCCAGTTGTATATTGCACAGTAGTTTCATATAGATTGACATGTTGCATATTATCATCTCTTGCCAACTAGCATGCCAGGACCTTGCTTGTTTACAAGTATGATTGGTCATATTTGTTTTGCTAGTATGTCGGGTTCCCATGTTTAATCATATGATTGTGCTATTGTTGTCATCAACCATATCCTATTCTCAGTTGCACATCTATCCCTATCTCGCATGTGGATTAACTTGAGTCATTTGACATGCAAATTCTATCTTCCATAAATCTATCCTTTTTCCAGAATGATCTGATCCGGAAGGCCATCTTTCGAGTACATGTATTCTATCTGGTTGAGATATATAATCTCACACCTTCCTAGTAGTCTTCCGATAATCCTATCCCTTCACCTTTGTTCTTTGACACCTATCCAACCTTGCTAGCCCTATTCTTATGGTATTTCTATTTAATATTTAATTTGGATTTATATTTATTTGCTTTGTGCTTTATTGTTGTTGCGACGAATAGGAAGTAGCGAAGTTGGGTAAGGACAAGTTCCTGCGGAAGAAGACCAACTCGTCAACGAAGGCATGCCCCCTTTTCTTGATCATATTTGATCCTATATTTTCAAAGTCATTATATTTTATTGTTTATAAACATGCATGCTGTTTTAATCCAGTAGCTAGCGTGTCGATTGACACAACTTTACCCTTATCCGTTGTCGCCTTGTTACTTGATACCCTGAGTAGTTTAGTAGGTTTTATTCTGAATAGAGTAGAAATGCTTAGCCATGCTCAATTATATCCCTAGGTTGCTTTTGAATTGCCTCCTCGGAGGAATGAATATCGGATCGATGATCCTTGTTGAAACTTGTTGAGCTCGCTGAGCTAGGGCCGGGTGCCCGATGTTTTCCTCTCTCTCTCTCTATTCCTCCTACTCTACTCTAGGTGAAACTTACCATCTAATATGGTGCGGGCGGCAGCTGGATCATTGTGATGAAGGAGCAGATGGTTGCCTACCCGCAGAAGGCCGGTTTAAAGGAACCATAAGTCGTCCGTACCGCCGAAGGTCGAAGTCTTGAAGTTGGAGAATTGTGACAATAGTACAACCACATGCTATATGGGCACTGGCTTGGTCAAGTAGGTTAGTCAGCCTTTGGTGCCGATGTTGCCGTACCGCAGAAGGGGTGGACGTAGCTACGAGGACCCTCGGCACAGATGGGGGGACGGAGGGTGGGGACGTACTCTCAACTCCGAGCCAGACCCGGTGGGCATGTCACACCTTAGGGGGATCTAGCTAAAAGACCTCGTCACAATCTCCCTGCTGGTACACCGATGGGTGTGTACTACGCTGGCGACGGCCAGTGGCAATAAGACGAGATTGTGTCGTGTGGGTAAAGTGTACACACTCTGCAGAGTTAAAACTAATCGATTAGCCGTGTCCACGGTTATGGACAACACATGACTCATTCATGATGAAAAGGACCTGTCCCTCTCCCCCTTGCTATTTCCCTCTACCCATTTGCTGATGAATCCTATGGTCGAGCTAAGGCGGGAGTCCTTGCTCGAATATGTTGGTCGTGGACCACACCTGTTGAAAAACACCCCTGATAATAAAAATTGGTTTTTATCAAAATGATGCCTTTGAATCTACCATAATATTTCAACTAAAACTGCTTTTCTGCAAATGAACCATACAGCCTTCCGTTGAAGCCTTGCATGTAGTTTAATAGGACCATCTGCTGCCAGGTGGCTTGCTGAGTACGTAAAGTACTCATCATGCATGTTGTTTGTTGGGCTTGTTCAGATATTGACGAGGACGATGAAGACTATGAGGAATCTTCTACGTCAATGCTGAGGTTTAGGTCACGTGGCCTCCATCGACTGCCTGTGGTTGAGATGGAGACATCTACGCTTTATTTTCCGCTGTGTTTTATGAATGGTAAGGGACATAAGTCCTAGTTACTTTATTTAGTCATATCGCTGCTATAACTCAATTGTTTATGTTTCTAAAATATTTCGTGATGTGTGCAGTGATATCAATTCGCCTGTGTTCATCAGCTTGATCCTGGACTGATGAAGAGATACACAGGGAGGGTCTGGAAGTTAAGTCTAGACTCTCACACATTGCTACTATGACAAGTACTTGACCAAGCTTTGATAAGTACATCTTTAAACGCAACCATTGATAACCACCATTTTTCAAATTTAAATCTAGATTGTTTAGGATGTACACAATGCCAAATTCCCACAGAATAGGGTAGTGGTCGATTCCTACTCCTGGCAAAGCTCTAGAACTAGCTAAAGGAAACAGACTATCTATCTCGCTAGTGCAGAAAATTTTATCAATCTTAGAAAGGATAGAGTTATCTTTATTGTTTGACCACATGTATTGTCTGCCAGAGCATACAACATAAATCACAGCCTCAATAGATAGGAGAGGATTGTTATAATAGTTTGGGGAGGAGGAGGAGGAAGACCTTACGTACGGTTGGAGGAAGCAGGGGCTTGGGCGCCGGTGCTCGGGGAGGCGCCGCCGCTTGGGGACGAGAGGCCGCCGCTCGGTGAGTCGCCGCCGCTTGGGGACAAGGCCGCCGGTGCTTGGGGATGAGGACGCGCCGTGGAGGAGGGGCGATGCGCTAGGGCTCGGGAACCTCGGCGATGATGGCGTGGAGTCGTACGTGAGCGCTAGGGAATAAAGGAGTACAATCATGGCACGGCGCCGGTTATATTTGATAACATCAAAGGCGGTTACGAGGATCTGACCGCCTCGGATAAGGAAAAAGGAGGTGGTTGAATGGATCTGACCGCCTTAGATATGTCCATATCCGAGGCGGTTGTGTAGTCCTAACTGCCTCGGATATCTACATATCAGAGGCAGTTGTTTACACCTAACCGCCTTGGGTATCTACATATCGGAGGCGGTTGTTTACACCTAACCGCCTCAGGTATCTACATATCAGAGGCGGTTTTTTACACCTAACCGCCTCGGATAGTCCTTAAAGGAGGCGGTCTATTTTTTGTAACTGCCTCTGTTAGTTTATAAAGGAGTCGGTTTTGACTTTCTAGCCGCCTTCGATAATTTTTGTTAGGCAGATGTACAGTTCAGAACTTTCAGACGACAGTAGACAACAGAATACAATTGGTAGTTTCAGAACTGATAGTAGACAGCACAATTTAGTTTACAATTCCAGAACATTTATCACCATGTGCACATAAACATAAACATCACAAGTATATCACCATTTGCACATAGACATCACAAATATACTTCTCAACTTGACAACAAAATGGAAACATGAGTATCTCAAATTTTTTATCGCCTTTGCTTGTGTTTCTTTTTCTTTTTGAGAGGCATTTCCTCTTCAAACTCTAGCCCTTCTTAATGATCGTCACATATGTAGCATGGTTCATTAGGTTCATCGATGATCGCGTCTCTTATGGTATGTGTGATCGGAGGGGTATCTTGAAATATCTTGTATTCATCCTCATCTACCACGTCTTCAACTCCAACAATCTTTCTTTTACCTTGCATGGCAATATGAGTATTCTTCTTCGCCAGGTCGATGACATAAAAAACCTGGTGAGCTTGATTGGCTAGAATAAATGGGTCATCCTTGAAACCGATCTGTTCGAGGTCTACTGATGTGAACCCTTACTTATTGACCTTCATAGATTGGAGATTGACCCAACGACATTGGAATAAAGGAAATTTGAAGTACACATAGTCCAACTCCCAAATATCCTCAATGAACCCATAGTACCAGCTCCGTTTCCGGCTCATGTCAAAAGCCTCTATGCGGACCCCACAATTTTGAAATGTGTTTTTCTTATCTTGATCTCTTGTGTAGAATGTGTATCCGTTAAAATCATATCCTTGCCAAGTGACAACTCTGAATGTTGGTCCCTTCACATACCAAGTTAGCATATCACTAGAGGCACCTAAACGGAGACGCTTCTTGAACCACCTGTTGAATTCTTTGTTATGCTCTTTCGTTCTTCACGCATCGGTTCTATTCGGATGCTCTTGCCTTAACTTTGCCCTGTGCTCATCCATGTACGGGGCAACGACAGTGGTGTGTTGCAATACCGTGAAATGGGCTAGAGCGTGTCCAGCTTGATCGGCGGTTATTGATTTCTTACCGATGATCCCAACACCATCAAGTGTGCCTTCGTGCCGGGAGCGCGCCACGCCAATCGGTTGGTTCGACTACATGTACTCCACACAGAACTTGACAACCTCTTCTGCAGCGTAACCTTCGACAATACTTCCCTCTAGTCAGTACCTGTTTCGCATGTAGTGCTTCAAGATTCCCATGAATTTTTCGAATAGGTACATGCTCCGAAGGAAGACTGGCTTGCACATCTTGATTTCGTGCACAATGTGGACGATGAGATGCACCATTATATCAAAGAAAGACGGTGGAAAAAGCATCTCTAGTTGACATACAGTCTCCGCCGCCGCTAACTCCAAATCATCTAGTTCGAACATATCCATCACCTTCTGGGAAACCTTATTAAAAAAGAAGCACAGGTTCGTGATTGCTTCTCGGACATTCGGCGGCAAGATATTTCTGATTGCAATTGGGAGCATTTGTGTCATCATAACATAATAGTCATGAGACTTTATGCCGATTAATTTCAAGCCCTGCATTGAGATGAGCCTCTTTATGTTGGCGGAGTAACCCGACGGAACTTTCACGCTGTGCAAGAACTTGCAGAATTCGGTTCTCTCGGCCTTGGATAAAGTGTAACAGGCAGGGGGATGTATGTCTTCCCGTTAGGTAGAATTATAGGCGCCAACTTGGGTCTGATTCCCATATCAACCATGTCAAGTCGGGCCTTAACATCATCATTCGTCTTGTCCTTCATGTTCAGCAACAGACCCAGCACGCTGTCACAAACATTCTTCTCTATGTGCATCACATCGATGCAGTGCCAGACGTCTAGATCCTTCCAATATGGTAAGTCCCAGAACACCGTTCGCTTCTTCCAGTATGCGGACTCATCTGCTGGCTTTTTTTCCCGACCCTTTCCAAGCAAGACATTGACATCATTAACCTTCTCGAATATCTCAGCACCGTTGAATGGCCGTGGTTTCACACCATTCTCCGTTCTCCCATTGAACTGTGACTTCCACCTCCGGTAAGGGTGCCTTATACACGACTTTCCCGTAATTCTTAATACTTAAGTTGACGGTATTCTCCATGCATATGACACAACCTTTATGTCCTTTCACCGTCTGACCGGAGGTGTTACCGAGACCGGGACAGTCTTGATTGTGCAAAACAGCATGGCCCGCAGAGTGAAGTATTCTCTTTTGTACGCATCCCATACCTCCACTCCTGTGTTTCGCAGTGTTTGTAGATCATCCATCAACAATTGGAAATACACGTCGATGTCATTACCAAGTTGCTTAGGCCCTTCGATAATTATGGACATCATAATGTATTTTCGTTTCATACAAAGCCAGGAAGGTAGGTTGTACATACTTAGTAGGCCACGTGCTGTGTCGGCTGCTCATGTTCCCAAATGGATTCATTCTATCCGTACTCAGCGCAAACCTTACGTTCCTGGTTTCTGCAGCAAACAGAGGATATTTCCTATCGATGTTTCTCCACTGGATAGCATCTGCAGGGTGTCTTAGCTTTTCATCGGATGTCTTCCGCTCTTCGACATGCCAGCGAAATAGCTTTGCTTCTTTCGGGTTCACAAATAAACCCTTCAGGTGCGGGATTACAGGCATGTACCAAGCAACCTTGGCAGGAGTCCCCTTTGTCATCTCGACGCATTGCTCAGCTCCATCTAGTCCAATCTTACCCTTGTACCGAGAAGCCTTGCACACAGGGTATGAATGTAACTTCACAAACTCTTTCTGGTATAGGATACAGTCGTTTCGACATGCATATATCTTTTTAACTTCCAGCCGCAAGGGACAAAGCACCTTCTTCGCTCTGTATGTGTTTATGGGTAACTCATTCCCCTCCGGAAGCATATCCTCTAGGAGGCCCAACAACTCGTTGAAGCTCTTGTCGGACTAGCTGTTGCTCGCTTTCAGATTCAATAGTTCAAGCACACCATATAACAATGTAAACTTAGCCTTGCATCCTGAGAATAGTGGTTTTTTTCGCGGCCCCCATCAAGCCTATAAATTGTTGGTACTCTCTGTTGGTTTCATGCCCTTCAAAATCACGCAACATCTGGTCTAGGTCAGGCATTGAGTCGGC
This sequence comes from Stipa capillata, assembly GCA_019208055.1. Classification (NCBI taxonomy): domain Eukaryota; kingdom Viridiplantae; phylum Streptophyta; class Magnoliopsida; order Poales; family Poaceae; genus Stipa; species Stipa capillata. The sequence continues at coordinate 183,516 of JAGXJF010002397.1, read as the reverse complement.
ATCATCGGACATCTGATAGTGTGAATCACAACCGATATCAAATGGCGTATCAGTTGCTTCTTCATCGGCAAGAATATCATTATCTGATACTAGGCTTGGTCTTCACCGTGCTTGGTCCAAGTTGAATACCCTTTCCTAAAACCTCTCTTGAACAAGTGGAACTCAATATGATGGAGCTCAAAAATCCTTATGTTACCACAGTCCAGGCATGGACAATAGGTGGCTGCTCTACCGTCTCTCAACATGTCCGCCTCCGCAGCTACCATAAATGCTCTTATTCCATCTCTATGCGCATCTGTGTTGCGAGCTCCGTACAGCCACGACCGATCCATCTAACCCATGCATATGAAAAGTTGAAATTTAAGTTACAATATAAAGTGCATCGACTTCGTGACATGAGTTTAACATTTCTTTAATTACTAACCTCACCGAATTCTAAAATAATTACTAACCTACCTAACTAACTAAGTAATATAGCTAACCTAACTAAGCTAACTAATTGACTAATATAACTAATCTATATGTGTCGACTCTCTTCAATTATACCATTTCTTGCATATGAAATTAAGCCACAAAAATAAATCCATCATTCTTTGTTTTTTTTCATTTTAGCCACAAATTTCCTTCAAAATTTCCATACCTTAACACACAATTGCTATGCATTCAACTATACGATGAATCAAACATCTCCATGAATCTAATTATGATCATATAATTCAATATGTTCAATGTCCAAGAAACAAAGCCAAATCACCAAATTATTAGATAAAATGTTCCAAAAACAAAGCACTAACCTTTGCAAATCAACAAGGAAGTATTATCTCTAAGTACTCTTCCAAATTTAGCTTCTGCACTAAAAAATCGTCAGGAAATCGCCACATTTAAGACATATCCTCCTCTGGTCGTCTGCCTGCTCGCACAACACATTTAATACTGTGCAACATATTGGTGGCGGTTATATACCAGTAACTGCTTCCGATATGTACTCAATTATCCGATACGGTTGACAGTATATAACCGCCGCGGATTTGACGGTTATCCGAGGCAGTTAATCTCAGGAAACCACCACGGGTAATATTGGAGGCGGTCACTTTTTTCTAACCATCTCGGATGTGGCGCTTATCAGAGGCGGTTTCTTCCGAACTCGTTGTTAGGGGCGGTTAGTTCATTCTAACCGCCTTTCATATATGTTATATGTAGTGTTTTTCTCTGATCGTCTTGGATATGCCGTAACGGATATACATTTCTATACTAGTAGGAAAAACTTTGAGCGACACGCTTAGGGTATTATAATTTGGGAAGTTTGTTCAGCTGGTCCGACAGGTACCTACATTGCTCCCTTTACTCACAGTGCAAAGTGTGTAGAAAACTAGCAGTGCGTCTTCTGTTTGGGAAGTAGGAATTTCAACAGTCGTTCAGAAGCTTCTAACCACCCTGAAACGTCGAGCCACTGACAGGCGGTCCGACGTGCAGGCCATACAAAAAAGGGTGCATTCACCGCTGGCGGATCCCGGATCCACGGGGTGGCGCAGCTCATATTCATGACGCGTCACAGGCTGGTGTTGCGCCGTAACAAGCGACCACCACATGGTGCACCAACCAAACAAGCACGAGAAGGGACCAAGGAGGGGACGCGTCAGCGCAGAGATGGCCGATCATTGCACGGCTGCCTGGCCGTTCTCGGCCTTGCATTCAGTAGCCGGCATGGTGCTGCTGCTGCTTCGTAGGAGGGAATCTCCTCACATCTCAATCAATCAGCAGTGGCTGTCCATTCTCTCCGTTGTACTGTATCTGGTCGTCCGATATCAATGGCCGCAGAAAAGCAGGCGTCTTTTGGAGCTGAAAGCGTGTATAAAAGCCGTGTGTAAGTTCGCAAACCTTAATACATTCACATCAACAAATTGAAGCTATGGATGGAATTTATTGTCCTTTCGAAACCTGTGAAGCTATGGATGGAATTTATTGTCCTTCCGAAACCTGCCATCTTGGACAGGGAAAATTGCTGCCATTTAGGTATGTTTGCCTACTTTAAAATTATGGTGGATTATGATAATCCATTTGGTTGACTTGTCTTTACATGTTTTACCGTTTGGTTAACTGTTTTTATATAATCTGTAGGAAATAAATTTAAAATACCTTTCTGGTTATCCTAAAAAAAAATACCTTTCTGGTTAACAGAAGAAACGGACACAAACATCCTTTTTTTAACTGTAGTGTTTTTACTGTATATTAGGAGTCCATTAGAGTATAATTTGGTGTGCCAAACATGATCCTAACTTTTCCACATCCACTTTTGCACATTAGTTTATAAAATAATTTCAGCAAAATAAGCCCTAACAGTGGGTGCACATAGCAAAGAAATCTTACATTATTATAGATTTACAGTAATTTTTATAAAATTTTACTAGTTCACGTGTTATAACACGATGCATACATATGATATTTCCTGATTTTCGAAATGCATAGTTCACAACAGGATATTCATATGCCAGCCCAAGCTCAAATGCCCAGTCTAAGGTACTATCTATCGGCCCAGAACAAACTCAAATGGGCCGGGACCTGATATTCCAACGGCCCAGCCCAAAATCAGATCCACCGGCCCAATTAGGATAAAAATGGGCCCACGGATAGGAATTGCCGGCGTGTCTGGATTCGCGAGCTCCGTGCCAAAACTCTTTCCCGTCGCATTAGCCCCCGCCGCGTGCCGTCGCCAACCGCAGCCACCTACCGCGCGCATACAGACACGCCGGTGCCGTTCCGTGCCGTGCCGCACCTTCCCATCCCACCCCCACCATTTCGTCGAGCATGGAGGAGAGCGGCGCGAGCGCGAGCGCGGGCGAGGGCGAGGCGGTGGTCCGGCGGCTGATGGCCGCGAAGGCGCAGTCCGGGAAGAGCTTCTCGGGCATCGCGGCCGAGACGGGGCTCACCAACGTCTACGTCGCGCAGCTGCTGCGCCGCCAGGCGCAGCTCAAGCCGGAGACGGCGCCCGCGCTGCGGGCGGCCGTCCCGGCGCTCAACGACGAGCTCGTGGAGCTCATGATGCGGCCGCCGTTCCGGTCCTACCACGCGGACATCGTCCATGAGCCCGCCATATACAGGTGCCCTTCTGCGGTTGCGCCTACAGCCCAGCCTAGTTCCGATGCGTCCTAGTCTGTTTCTTTGTTTCGTGGTGAGCGTAAGGGCTTTGCGATTACTATTGTGTGGATGCGAGCGACCATGTCAGCGAAAACGAATCTTGTTTTTGTTCTATCCATGACTTCAAACACTTAAAGTCTAGTTCATGATATGGTAAAACAAAGTGACAACTTGCTTCCTCCGTTTTAAAACTTAAGGCATCTACACATATTGATCAACATTTAGACCAACAAAATATGGATTACATGACAAAAAAGTGATACCGTTGAATTCTTATTCAAAAGTATTTTTCAATAAAATCACTTTTGTGTCACGTAATCCACGTTTTATTGATATAATTATTGTCAAACTTGAATCTTGAAATGTTTGTGCGTCTTACATTTTAAAACGGATTGAGTAGTGTTGATGACAAATGGAAGATTATCTGTTGTTGTGCTGGATGAAGACATGAGGGAGGGAAAGTTGCCAAAATGCCACAATGTTTGACAGACAGCAATCAGTTTAAATTTTCCTCACCAGCAGTCTGATGGTTTGTGCTAGCTCTAATCTTCCATTGTTTGGTCTGAGATTTCGATGGGATGTTCTGTAGGAAAATTGACAATTGGAGTTGAAGAATAATCTATATTCTTGATAGTTGTGAGTCTTGAGACTGATAATGATCCTTAACCTTCTTTTCAACAGCCAGGCGTACCATGATGCTTTTGTCCAGTGTCCCACTCTTTGTTCATTGCATCGATTTTGCTTCTTTCTTCCAGTTTATCAGGATTTACCACATGATTTCAAGTTTGCAATGTTTCATTTACGTTTTCTTTTTGCAAGGATATTACATTAAAGTTTTAGAGTCAAGGTATATTTCGTTGAATTTAATGCAACAATATGCTTTACTAGCACTGTTATTGATTTTTTTTTGTTATATTGAACACAGATTGAATGAAGCTGTTATGCATTTTGGAGAGAGCATCAAAGAAATCATCAATGAGGAGTTTGGCGATGGAATGTAAGATATTACTAGTTCCTGAGTATTGGACATTGCCAAAGTTTAGTGATAAAAGATTGTAAATCTATTTTCTTGTGCTTATTGAGTTTAGTTTGTGTTTGCCTGTAACTTAGAATGTTTATTAGAACTCGAGATGATTTGGATCCTTTCGTGATTTCATTTGTGTTTGAAGAACCTCAGTAAATTTTCAAAATTGTCTCAAATGTACATTTCTCAATTCTAAGTATGTTATTCTTTTTCCGCAAAACTTTGTTGTATAATTTATCAAATGCCAAATAGTACTATTATTGCATTTGCATAGTTGACTTATTTTATCTTATTAATTTAAATTGCAGCATGTCGGCTATAGATTTCTACTGTTCAGTTGACAAGGTTCAAGGAGCTGATGGAAAAGATCGCGTGGTGGTAACATTTGATGGGAAGTATCTGCCTTACACTGAACAGGTTTGTAATCTCTTCATGTGTTATATTATCATCTCTGTTCCTGATAAGCTCATGGTGCTAGTTTGCTGAACTGCTTACCTGCTTGAAGCGGTTCTACCCCCTACCATAAGTATTCCATTCGTACCATCATATACACGAGTATCAGCAAACCTTAGTAGATAATTATTGAATGAGGAGACAAAATTACATATCTAATTCTAATAACCATTCTATTATACCATATATTTATCGTACTACTGGCTCATCAGAATCTGACAAGCAGTTCTAAGCACACTATCTTGTATTTTTGTATTACACATATGCAGAGATCTGAACATATGATGTCAAGGTTGACCCGCAACGCATCTTGAGATGGCTGGTGCTGGGGACAGTGGACGTATCTTCATGCGTTGACATATTCTGTATTGTCTGCTTGTACGCTGGACCTGAAAAAGAATGGAGCGTACCTTCTAGAACGATCGACAAAATAAACAGACTCTATCCATGTACACATGAATTGTCAAAGATACAGTCTGGTATCACACTTTTAGTTTTACGGGGTTGGTTAATAATAAACTCATGAATTGTTAACTTGTGGGCTTTTGTGCTGAAATAAAAATAAAAATATTCTGTGAATGTGATGTGGCAGAGTAAATTTTCTGCCTTCTTGTTCTATCTGGACTGTAACTGAATAACAAGAAAGATATATGAAAGTATTAGTTGTGGTTTTGTCATACATCAACTTGTCAATAAATTATTTGCCTGGTACCATTCCTGAAGAGATTATTATTTTTGCGACTCGAAGGCATTTGCAATATGGCGTAATGGAGTTGATAGAATATGCCTGTCCGGGGAAAGTCCCGCTGGCTGTGCGGATTGGAAGGCTATCAGCTCTCTGAACCTCTCAAACAATGGTATCGTCAGGGAAGATGCCAACAGGTTATCACCAGCTGTAAACGCTTGTTTATTCTAGGATCCACAGCAACCACGCAGGGCTTTGCGGTTTCCCATTGAAGGAACTCATGAGCATGAATGCCTCGTCACATAATGAAGCGAACCAAGATGACGTGCAAGAAGAGGTGTCGTAGCTGTACTGTTTTGCGGTTGGTGCAGCACTAGGGGATCCTACGTACGATTCCAATATAAAACATGGGGATTTGCTCTGATCAGCCACGTCGGCCGCATGCAAGACGAGATGGACATTATTCGTTTGTCCTCGTGCCTCAAAGGCTAACACACTAGCACAACAAGGTCAGGCGTGCCAGGTTTTCAGATGCAACATAGCTAGTATATCGCCCTAGCTCGCTTGCATGGACAACTACATTTCGTGGTTTCATGCCCACCACTGGTAGGTAACTAGAGCACAGTCAATCCTCGCCGCATCAGTTTGTATCAGGCCTCGGCATCTCAGGCTCAAGAGACAGCGGTGCCGCCCCCGCGGGAGTGCTTGACGAAAGTACAGTTGCAAATATAGGGACTCCTGAAAGCTGAAAGAAAGCATGCCCTCTCATACAACAAGACTACGAGATTCACTACAGCTTAAAACAATCCAATAGCAGAAAATACCGAGTCAAGTAACACGCCTGTCACGTACTGAACAGACTGACAGCGTCGCAAGCCTTCTAACCTATATAAACTGGAGGCGAAGTGCCGACACTATGTACAACTGATCTCATCTCAGCAGCTTTATTGATATTTCTTTTCTTGGGGGCGGTTTGAAAATATATGCCAGAGTAGGAAGAAGGCACCTAAACAGAACAAAAGTACTACAGATGTTACAAAGGAGCATCCCCTGGTATATGACTTCCGAAAATTTCCCAATGCAACGTGTATACATAAGCATCTAGTGGTAAACATTTTGACTGTGCAATAGTTCTATGGCCGCAGCCACAACACCCTTTCCTTCTGAGAAGATGTCGAGTGCAGGTTCTTCAATCTTTCTCTGGAGGAGTTTGTCCAATTCACTTCTTAATCTCTGTCAAATCAAAAGCATCACGCATTATAACGAAGGGCATAGGTCTAATGCAGCAATACTGTTCCGAAAATATTCTTCATGCCAATCAATTGACTCTGCGAACCAGAGCATGAATCAAGTGTGTTGAAAGTTTTTCGCTGAAAAATAACCTATTTTATTCACTGAAATGGATTCGATAGCAATACCACACTAAAACCAGATATCAGTCAATGCAACTTACGTGATAACCACAGCTAAGTTTACTGTTGTAGGTATACGGTTCGTACTGAAGTAGCAAGCACCGACATTTCGAAATTTAACCAATCGAAGTATTAAAAAGCAAGTCCCAAGTCACCTTTTTATTGCTGAATGAACTCTAAAATTTACTTCATGCAAACAAATAACAACGGAAACAATACTTAAAAGTTCAAACAAAGCTATTGTAGCGAAGCTGGTTATACCTGAATCAACTCTATGATACGCTTTGGCGCAGAGAAATGAAGATACCCCTCAAGCATCTCGATGCCTTCACCAGTTTTGCTTGGACTGAGGGAACCACCAAAAAGTAGAAGAGCATAATCTGATATGTTTGTGGAGTCCCTGACATAAATACTAGCAGTTTTCACCTTCTCGCTGTAAACCAAATAAGGCAATGGGAATTGCTGCACTCCAGCATTGACTGATGATGGATGAATGTCCACCTTCCCAACATCTTTGGTGTAGAATGCCGTCCTCTTGCCCCGTCTTTTGCACTGTATGACATTTGGGTAAAGCCCAGCACATAAAACAGCAGAAACCATCTCCAGATCCTTGCCATAATGGTTATATGCCTGAAATTACAGCACTGAAGTAAGTAGTCGTACTGAAAACTGAAGCTCTAGAATAGAAAAGTAGATATGATGGTGTATTGAAATGAAAAAACATAGACAACTACATAGGTCCCAGGATTCACATTATAATTTTTTTGACACATTCAGTTATTAAGCACCAATTGATATGCAGTAATGTTCAAACAGGTGCAAAAGAGAATGAAATTTAGTTAGATTAATATCTTCTTTGTTGCAGTTACCAGAACATAAAACCCTCAATTGCAGTTACCAGAACATAAAACCCTCAACTGTCATATATGTGGTGTGCTATGTATTAAGTATTAACACATGGCAAAACAGAATCAGAAGTTGACTTATATTAGATTACACCATTCGTTTTTAATGGAGAGAGAGCTCAAAACCTTCACTCCTCTTGTCTTGCTAACAAATCCGATATCAGATAGTAGATCAAAAAATTGATTTCGCATGTCATCCATCATCTTCAGGGTCATGGGTGACAGAAAATTTTCCCAACAGAAAGAACGTTCCCTTCCACTGCATTTTGCTTCCTTCCACGCTTCAAACGCCTTAAGAAGGGCAATGTGATCACTGGCAAAAGAGGTCATAAGAATTATCAGCATGCCTTAAACAACTTCAGCATGAAAATTGTTTGTAAGTGATGCTATCCTTGGTAAATGATGTTATGTACTCAATATAGGACCAGTTAGAGCTTGTCACTATAAACCAGTACAGGTTTTAGCATCCACATCCCGTGGCACCTCTAATATGTAAAACTACCGCACTATAAATGAAGCAGCACTTGATGGTGCTGAAGAAATCGCTTCATTTTATTAGGCAAGAGACAATCAAACCAAAAACATAATTTATGTAATATTGGTTGTCGAAAAGCATTTCTACATGCTTCCTCACTAAATATCGATGTGATGTAAGTAGAAAAGAGATTATAACAATTACCTGCAGGAGTCACCAGCAAATGATCTTTTGACAGCATCAGCTTCTTCTTTTCTATCTATTGGGAGCACAAATGGATTACGATATGCGAGAGCAGCAGCAATTGTTAATGCAGGATCCAGGCACTGGAAGACAGATCCGATAAGTAGCATCTTTCCAATGTTAGGATCCAGTGGAAGTGTACAGAGATGCCGTCCTGCATAAATCAAAGAAGATGGGCAAAAGTAAATAAAAACAGCTAGAATAAAATCAAGCAAACAAGACACTATGCAGGGTAGCAGCAAAACTTCAAACCTAAATAAGTTAGTTCCTCGAAATCATCCAGTGCTCCAATGGTTTTCAGAAGCTCAACTGCATTCTTCACAGAAAGTGCATCAGGAGGTTGCAGTGACTTGGCTAAGAAAGAGGCTACTGCTCCAAGCTGTAAGCTTTTGATAGTAAGGCAGAGCTCTTGCAAAGGAGTCCTAAGAATTTCAGGCAACTGAAACTGTGGCATGGCATCATGAATGACTTTGGGGTATAGCCTATAGCAAACTCCTGGCTGAACACGGCCTGCACGACCTCGCCTCTGTGTAACATCACAAAAGTCATAAACTAAATCTGTTATTGGATTTCCAGTTTTGCCACAAAAGCTAGTGACATAGTCTGGTAACGTACCTGATGAGCAGAGGCTTTTGATATCCACGATGGTAAAAGGCATGCTAGCTTATTCAAGGCATCATAACTTGTCTCCTTCGCTTTACCACAATCAATTACATATACAACATCATCTATTGTAATACTACTTTCTGCAATATTTGTCGCCAGAACAATTTTTCTGCAAATTACATATATATAATAGAAATAAGCAATAAAGTAGTTCAAATTGCTCATAGAAACTGGCATTAGCCATTAGGATTTAGGAAGCCATTAGGATTTAGGACAACTACCTCAAATGAAATATGAGCTTGTTGCACAAGTACATAACAAAAAATAAATTGCATCAAGAAAATCATTCAAATAAAATACATTGGTATTGGTAATTTAGCAGAAAGCAAGAATAATGATAAGCGGAAGGCAATACAACCATGCTCAAATGTGGGTGCAAGAGACAAAATAGTTTACATGGCCCAGATTGCTCAAAAGGAAACTGAGAAGAGAAACGCAGAAGTTAATTCTATTGGTAATTGCTGCGGCCTAGCTAAAAGTATCACCATAATTTGTACCTTCAGTAGTTCACTTCCACCATAACATTACCTATGTGCTACATATGTGCCAAAACTTAACTTTACCATTAAAGACACTGCCATTGGTAATGGGAAGGGCAAGAAACCCAGCATGTTTCTATTCCTATACAAGTCATAATGTGGAGGCATGATCCTGAGGAAGTGAGAAGGTATGCAAGCAGAAAGATAAGACCATGTCTGTAACACATTATCCACACATAAAAGCAAAATTATATCCATAACACATAATCAAGATTCTATATTTCTAGATATCTAGGTGACTAGTTACCTCGTATTAGCTGGTGCTCTGTCAAAATTTCACGCTGATTGACAGTTGGCATAGAACCATGCAATGGAAGAACTAAGAATTTACTGGAATTTCCAAGGAGATTGTTCCCCTTAATCTTGTCCAAAAGTTTTGAAATTTCATCCCAACCAGTAAGGAACACAAGGATTGCACCGTCTCCTTCATGACGACAGATATACTCAATTGTACCCTCCACCTAAAATGTCAACATAAAGTCATAGAAGCGTCATTAGTCGCACAGATAGGTTACTACTTGATATCGGGATTTCATGACATGCGGTTTGCTTCTTGGAGAGATATCAAGTGCATCGCCAATTAGGTGCAATCATAAATCATTAAATCACTTTTGGTTGAGGGTACCAAATTAACATGAAATTCTTTTTTTTGTGGGAATCTAGATGCACTTCTTGGTTTACTATAAACTATCAATAAAATATCACCTCCAAATCAAACCTATGTTGGGAGTAACAAAAATGAGAAAATCCTGACCACTAATTAATCAAAAGGAAAAGGAACAACCAAATGTTCTAATTCACAGCAAACTTCTCCTCTTTGTTTCTTCTAATACATTTTTACTTTCAAGTTTAAACTATAAAGGGTGCTACAGCTCTCCATAGACTGCATCTACATTTTTTTAAGGATTTGTCAGGTTGATTTGATGCCCAAAATCCCAGACCCAAATCGAATTCATTATTGCTAATTGTGTGGTTGCCCTTGATATCTCTCTCCCTGCCTCCATCTCAGATGGTTTAAAAGTTCCTAAGGTTCAAACTGTACTGGCATACAAAGGCAAGTGCAGTGCAGCCATGTGGGAGACAAGGAATAACATGCAGGAATGGACTCTTTGAACAGCGCAACAGAAATTACTCTTTAAGCCTTAAAAAGGACAACTAGCAGCAGGCCCCAACTGTCAATCTGACCAGTACAAAACAAAATAAGAAATGGTAAAACGCAGAACTTTCTTCTCCAGTATAGGAAGCAGCTTGCTCCCCGAATGAATCATTTACAAACAAATAAGAGATAAATCAAGCATGAAAGAAATACGCAAATCACTTTTCACTTGTTTCTTCAATGTTTGCAGATAGGATCTCAGTACACAACTTACACATATTTGCATCTAACAGTACTTATTATCCCATGTGTTTATTTATGTCCTTTCTATTCCTGATCAATTTTAATACAAAAGAAGTAGATCCAAGACATCTGTTAATAACATGTGCTTAATTATGTCCTCTCCCTTTCTATTCCTATACCAAAGAAGTTGATATGAAACATCTGCTAATACGTAATGGACTAATTAACAATAGGCATTTAGCCAGTACTTTTTAGCAATATCTCTGATATACTTTCACTTAACTGCAACCAGTCATACATTTATGGAAATAGATCTCTTCCAGTAACTATCTCAGCGATGAAGAACTTCCAGCTACTTGTACAATCAAATGTATGCCTCAAGATCTATGCTCATGAAAATAAACAGTTTAGAGTACATACAAGGCTCAAATCTAGTTCAGTGGCAGACCAAGCTTCAAGGGACTGCCTTGTTGTAACACTGTAATTTCCATACTCCTTATCAATGTCAAAATCCTGGAGAAAAAGTAAGTGAGCAAAACAAAACTATCGAACCCTCCTAGTTTTAAAGAATAGGAAAATCAAGCATGTCAGACTTTTGCAATATTGTTTCTACACTTCAGTTTTAAAATTAGTTATCTTGCAAAGAGTAGCACTACATCATGTGACGTATTGGGTAATATCAGAACTTTGTCTGATCCTCTGCCATCACTGAGTTAAGAAAATATAGCTGGCACGTTGTAAAAAGTAGCTGAAGTGTACCTCGAAAACATCAGATAACGGATCATCCTTAACTGATGCAAGCCTCTTTCTTCTTAAATTCCCTTGAAAACTATCACGCTCAGACTTGATCTTGTAGCAAGTCTTTTCTAAAATATCTTCCAAAAACAACTCAGCAACAGGAAAAGTGAATCCCTGCTCAAAACACCTCAGTATAAGTATAGTGTACAAAATACTTAAACGGGCATGTCTTTACCAATGCTGTTTGCGAAAGGTTACAGTACCAGGATATGCATAACTGGAGCTTCTCCAAAGTACTTGGAAAAAAGTTCAGCATTTATGGTTGCACTCATCAATACAAGGCGGAGGTCAGGACGCCTTGGTAGAAGGTCACGCAAAATAATGATGAGAAAATCTTCATTCATGCCACGTTCATGAATTTCGTCAACTAGCAAATGACTTACACCAACTAAGTCTGGTTCCTGAACCTGCAGTTCATATATTGTTTCAGCAAATGTAAGTTTGTTAACACCAAATGACTGCATAAAAATTTAGAAACTAGTTGGCATAGGTTTTAAGGCGTCACCTAAGCGGTGCTTAGGCGCCGCTTAGGCGCTAAGGCGTCCCATGATGGTAAGGTGCGGCCCTCGCCTTAGCCACATTTAGCATATGGCGGCCACAGCGAAGTGTGTTGCCATGGTTCTCTGCCGCCGCCCGGTCGTCACTGCATCATTGCTATGGCTGCTCCTGGGGCTTGGAAACAACGATTCTGCCACCTCCCTGCACTCCAGTGAGCATCCCACTGCATCCCTGCTTCCGCCATTGCCTCCCTTCCCCGATCTATTCTGCTGCTGTGGTGAGGAAGAAGGGAGGGGTTGTGAGGGAGAATGTAGGGTTTTGTGCTGTTTGCTGATGTCATGAGGAAGGAGAGGATGAGGAGTGTGGCAGCTGAGGTGAGGGGGAAGGGAGGGGTTGTGGGAATTAGGTCATGGGAGGAGTAGATGGGTTATTAGATGGGCTTTTGGGGCATGGGGAAGTTGTGTGTTGTGTGAATAGTGGCTCATCTCTCAATTTTTTTTCATTTTCTCCTGTAATATATGTGTTGATTACTCCGTTCCTAGAATGTCTGAGGCGTCGCGTTGCCTCACCTTAAGCACTTAATAGTTAAGGCGGGGGTTGGGTGCCTCACCTCGCCTTACACCTTAAACACTGCTAGTTGGTAACCCAATTGAATTTGCAAATCTCAAAATGCGCAGGAGCAAATGAAACACTCTGCCACAGTACACAGCTTCAGATCGGCAATAGCTATGCCTAGATATACCAGGGGTAAGTCACATGATTAATAGGTCACACATGTATATCTGAACAGAAGCTACACTTAATGATATGATTGGAATGCTAGAAAGCACAGTATTTTGACTAGTTTTGGAGGCAGTCAGTAAAGGAACTAGGGTCATGTACAGGCACATGTGTGATAAAATAATTTGCACAATCAAACCTTATTCTTTCACATCTCTAACAAAAATAAACAAAACTTTGCGCTCCCCTTGTGTCTAGTTAACTAAAGTATCCAATACTGAACATGCAACTGCACAGTAAATTCAGAACATAATAGCCAGACGAGAACCAGGGTAGAACTTCTATATTTCCCTTAATTTCCTTGAAATATTGGAATAAACTTGGAGGAAGATTATATAGCTACGAATGGGAGTGCTCCTGCCGGGTTTCTCAAAAAAAAAGATTATATAGCTACAGATAACTTCACGAAGCAAGATAAGATGGAACCAAAAGTTCCGAGATATGATAGAAAGCAACAATCATCAATAAACAACGAATAAGGAAAAATATATACTTCTGTTCCAACACAAGAAGCAATCAGCAAACCAAACAATGCAAAGATGAAGTGGTGTGGCCATCATAAGTCATGACTCATGTATATGCTTAACTATCAATCAACGAAGTCATACCAGTCTTCTAAGTAAAACTCCAGTGGTACAGAATAGCAGCCGTGTTTGTGTGGACCGTTTTGATTCAAGGCGAATCTGGTATCCAACAGTCTCACCAAGCTCTTCACCTCTCTCAGATGCTACACGTGCTGCAACCGATATGGCAGATATACGGCGGGGTTGAGTACATATTATGCTGCAATCAGCACCACGAAGGTTATCTATCTCCTCTTCTAGTATGAACTGTGGAAGTTGTGTTGTTTTACCACAACCTGTCTCACCAGAAATGACCAGAACCTGAAACAGTAAAAATTCAATGAGATACAAAAAAGATATTGCATGTCTGTACCACTAAGATCAACTATAGAAGCCTACCATATAGGCAATCTTAAAAATATAATGAATGTCAACAGATAGCAAAGATAAACAAAAACCACAAACAGTACAACATTAACTCTGTCAGCATTAAGAAGTACAACCTCCGTTCCGAAGTAGATGACTTACTAGGAAGCGTTTGTCAAACTTCTCTAACTTTGACTATTGATATATAAAAAGATTATTGAGATTGATCAAATGAAAATAATATGACTAGATTTGTCATGAAACATATTTCATAATTATGTCATCTTTTAATATTTTTTACTAACATATTCATATAGAAAATAATGGTCAAAATTGCATGTTGGAGATTGTGTCCATATCTAAAATGTCATGTATTTTGGAACAGAGGGAGTACAAAATATGCTAAATCTGTGAGACTGACCACTAGATTCAAGTCATGTTAACTGCACACATCCATTCAAACAAACTAGCAACATAATTTATTAGTTATTAAGGCTATAAACCAGGTATTGTCTGGAAAACACTTCAGTATATGAATATGAATATATTCATCTAAATAGATCAAATTTTGGAAGCATCTTACCTGATTGGCTGCTACTGCTTTCAGAAACTCCTCTCTCATTTTGAATGCCGGTAATTTTTCCCTGAAAGAATGCATTGATCTAGCACTTGGCATCATCTGAAACAAAATGTAGATGGTATGCCTTCAGAAATTGGGGGGAGAAGGTGATCAGCGTTCGAAATTGATGGGGTTTGCTTAACTGGAAAATCATTGGCGTTACCTTTTTTGAACTCTGCAAATCCCTAAGTTGAGAACTGAGCTTTTGTTTATCCATATCCGTAGCTGATGCAGCTAGTGACGAGGATGTGCTAGGCAAAGATTGTCTCGTTAAGGTAGTGGATGTGCTAGCAGAACCATTACTACTCGACTGTGCCTTGGACAAAAGGTTTTCCACTCGTCTCTCTGTCTCATTGGACATCTTAATCTGTTCATAGTTCAAAATATAAGTATCAGTAAACAAAAACACATATTGATGTACACTATCACTAAGACATCGCATAACACCTCTTTTTGCGTTGATCCATGCCTCTCATCAAGATCTGCCCGATAATCAGGTAGTGGTACTTTGCTAAAAACAAGTGTCTTTCCTTTATTGTATGCATTGCTATCTTCCCCAGGTTAAAACACAAGAGAGAGAAAGTAAGATTTGTCAGCTTTGAAATGTGAGTTACAGGCATATCACAAAAGGCATCACTCTCAAATAGTCTTCTATTGAAGACAAAATCATAAATAAGTTAGTTATAAATTAGCAAATTCTGAGAGCATTGATGAACTGATGATAGCAAGATGTTGCACACTTGCATCTATGCACGAAAGTTAAGCATAGTCACAGATGAAAGATTTAAGGCGCAGAATAGGCATGCCATCCTTACAAGTAAAGCCCTTGTCTCTGAGCCATATCTGCAAGTATGTTTTGTCCATCGCGTCCAAAATTCTTCTTAACTATTATCTCCTGCTGGGACCCTTCTCTTAATTGTCCAATCTTATTCCACCACTCATTCTCATCGACCTTTTCCACCTGAAGATTAGGCAGGAAAATGTTAATCTTCAAGAGGCAACTTAAACAAATGTGATAAAATCCTATATGTCTCTCAAGAAATGGAGCAATTCAGTAAACATTGCATGGGACAGGGCTACGCATTTTGTACCATACAATCTGGACGGTAAGTTTTGTAGTTGAAACAGTTACTAGCAACACATTTGGACAGAAAAAATGTTACAGGAGATGCAATCTAGCCGTGTATTATGCAGTCTAAATGGTGATTGTTCGAACTTACCGGAAACTAACACCTCAAACAGCTAACTGCCATTGCAGTAAGCAGTACGCAGGCTTTCACAGGATTGTCATGGCAGCAAACTAGTAACAAACCTGCTGATCTCTATGTTACTGCAGGCTTTCACAGGATTGTCATGGCAGCAAACTAGTAATAAACTTGCTGATCTCTATGTGCCAAGGTGGACGCTAGCTACAGACTTCCATGCAAAGCTTTGGTACAAAAATACAACGAGACTCTGGAGTCTGGAAAATAAACTGCACTCGTGAAAGAATCGAGCAATCGACGCGTCACAAATTTCGCCGTCGCAGAGAAGCACGAAATCCACACGAAACAACCAAAACACCGTCCAGCCACGACGAGGCACTGGAGTAAAGTATTCCTCACCTCGCCGGCCATCTGCCGTAGCCGCTCGGCGCGCCACTGCGGGTCCCACCACCTCTGCTCGCCTCGTCCCCCGCCACCGCCACGGCCTCCCCTGCCTCCTCCTCCTCGCCCACGCCCGCGACCGCGCTGGGAGTTGGCGCCCCCGCCACCGCCGCGTCCGCCGCGATAGGACATGGCGGGAGTAGCTACTAGGGTCGTGAGCGCCCTTAGGGTTCTCGGGGAGGTGGCCGCGAAGGAGGGGAGGAAGCTGCTGCTGCGGACGAGGAGGCTGCCGCGGCAGGCGGAAGAGTGGAGCAGCATCTGGGCCGGGTGGGCATGGGCGTGCTCGGTTTGCGCCGCCGCGTGTTGGCGCGTTGGGGATAGGAGTCTTTGGTTGGGCCGATGGGTTTGGACTCTGGGCCGAGATTCAAGTGGGCCAGCAGAATCGGAAGGAGTTTTGGAAGGAAACAAACCCATCTTTCACCCTTGACTTTTAAGCCCGCGGAGCAATAATCCCCTATAGTAAGTCTAATTTATACCTTGAAGTTGTTAAACCTGGTACTAGAGGCTAATGTGAACACCTAGCAGACGGTTTACATAAATAAGATGTTGATTAGAACTTTGACAGCTTTCTTGACTAGCGATAATGTAACATAAATGGTTGGGCGGACTTAATTGAGTTGCGTCACCTATTCTCCTACTACCCCTTCGCACAACTCTCCATGGAAAACCACGTAGCCCTCCATCGGCCAGTGCCTCTAGCAGAGCGACCCCCGTCATTGCGCCCTCTCATGTGCGCAGCAACGCCCAGCACCATCATCGCCGCAACAGCGAGCTCTGCTGTTGCCACCAACCGCGCCGCATACTACTCCCACTAGTATCACCCGACAACCGCCTCGTCAACTGTGATGCCGGCCAGCAAACTATCGTTTGTAGTAGTTGCGACCCCACTACTCAAGCTCCTCATCCATGTGGCCCTCCTTCCTCTCCGGCATCGGCACAACGCTGCCATGCTTGCTAGCTCCCTCGATCATGGCCGCAAGCATTCCATAGTGAGAAGTGGAGGAGGAAGATGGGAGGAGAAGATGTTTGTGTCGGGAATGGTGAGAAACCACGTCCTCGCCAGTCAAAAATTCAGTCAAAGTCCTAATCAACAGTTTAGGTGTGCAAAACCCCCTACTAGATGTCCACGTCAGTAAATCCAGCCTCCAATTGGGCAATGATTTAACCATGTTTAACAAATTCAGGTGCAAATTAGATCAAAATTTACTTTAGTGGGGTTATTGTTTCGAAGGCCCAAAATTCAGGGTGAAAAATGGACTTCTTCCTTTTGAAAAAAATGGCCCTCCATTTGGCTAGCAATCCGACACATGCAATGCATGTTTTATAAATATAATATTACGTATAACATGTATCATCTAAATATTCACTTAAACAAGGTTCAAAAGATATATATTCACTGAAACACACCGCCTTGAATGTTCATTATGTGTGAGATACTTAGAGGCCAAATGAGCTGGGCGTGGAGGAAGGCAATGGAGTAGACTATTAACTCTCTTTGAGTGAGGATTAACTCTTCTTTGACTCTCTCTTAAATATGCAATTATGAGGTAATTTAAATTTTAACTTAATTTGTGAGCCATCGGATCTGATTGCATGGATGGCTAAGATTATTTGGATTTCATCAAACTCGTACCTTTTATAGTAATTTAGAAATATATATAGATTTAGGATTTTGTCTAGATATAGATTCAGGATTTCGTATATGACTCGGATGAGTCAATGATTTCAAAAGGCAGGTGCTATGCGTCGGACGGGCGGGCTGAGCACCCGATCAGCGCCTTCCCAACCGTCTGATCTCACTTAAGTAAGTAGATATGAAGCGTTCTACTGTTGCAACACAAAATTCTCGCGTGCAACATTTTTTTTTACCTATGCAACATCGTTGCAACACAGTTCAATAAAGATGTGCAAAAAACGCTTGCAACATCTGCAACATTTCAAATAAATCTATGCAACAAAATTTTGTAAGTATGCAACAAATATCAAATCCAATGTAACAATTTGTGGAAAATGACGGCAACATGTGCAACATAGAAGGTTAACACATGAAATAAAAAACTAACTTATGCAAATACACACGTGCAACATGCACACAACATACGTACCCGGAAATCTAGAGCATTGCAACAAACATCCATGTGTATGCAACAAGAAAATACACCTGTGCAACATGGAAAAACAACCTATGCAACATCAAAAATCATGAAATCACTATCCTTCTCGTTATTAACGTCGAGACCATCAGCCTCGTCACCTTCAGGCTCTGCAGCAGTGAATCCAGCCGGTTGGGGCCTATGGTCGTCAGATCCAGGCGAGCCGAGCCCAATCTCTTGCACCACACCATCCTGCCCAAGCTTGGCGGGATGGCAACTAACCATCGTGAGCTCCGACGACATCGTGCCATTAGAAGCAGTGGAGGAGCACGGAGGAGCTGCGAACGGTGACAACGAGGTAGAATCTGGTGGCAACGAGCCGAAGGTGGGAGGTCCTCCACAGGGTGAAGCTCATGAGGAGAGAAAAAGAGAGGAAGGAAAGAAGAGAAAGACATTGTGTGAGAATGAGTGGCAGAAAAGTAAAGCAGCAACGCAAGTGGAAAGCGGCCGGTTCTTTTGTCGGTCGATCGGATAGAAGCTTTTTCCTTTCAAAAAGCACAGGAGGCCCGATATTGATATTGTTATTTCGGGTACTCGCAGTTGTCTTAACCTTCATTTTATTTGGAATCATTTCATAAGAAACAATTTAATTCTCCCAGAATTCGGAAAAAAGTTTTTCGCGTTCCTAACAGGTTTTGGTTTTTCCTCCCTCCCTTATGGCTGCACTCCTATGAAGCGTACAGGCTAGCTTGGCTTTGCAGTGACTTTATTTTATTCTAAGTCATATTAGTCTGCAAATGTTTTAAGGACTTGTACTCAAATTGATGAATATTCATGTTAACTCAGCAGTCACCGGCTCAACAGGGCAAAGCTAGAGAGCCCTGCTTGCACTAACAAATGTGTCTCATTTCACAAGGAGATTATTTTTGGCATCCATCAGCAAGCATATCCTGGGACTCTGACCAACAGCATGCGAACACTGAAGGCTATAAATATTGAGATATGCTACAGAAAGTTAACTTTGCTGTATGAACGGCATGACAACACTAAAGGCTGGATAGCAAACTGACCACCAACACAATTGCACAAAGAATATAACAAATTGCCACAAAGAGGATGTATCGGAATAGTTATTGCTAATTCGTTCACATACACCATTGAGAGCTAAACCAAAAAATAAGTGGGAAATGGAACAGCAAACTAGTTTCATGGTGGGATTTTGAATGGTAATTTGGTAAATTTGGATTGGTTGCTTGTCGCAAAAAAAGAATAATAATTCAGAATGGTTTATTAACGGGAATCCCTTGGGCATTTCAATCCATGCACAATGACTTCACCCACAGTACAAGGACAAGATTACAACCATTCACCCACCAATTTGCATTTGGGGGGTGGGGGGGGGGTGTGGAGAAGCTGCTTTGAAGACTTAAAAATTGCACCGAGGTAACTATTTGGCAGCCTGAAGCTTTACCTAGTAGATGTTGTTACCTACATAGGCAAAGAACTTAAGTGAATGTATGTATAAAGAATTTAATATGCATGTTCAAATTGCCATATTGGAAGGCAGTAAACATAAACACTAGAACAAAGGCCAGAATTCTGTCATTTGATCGAAGTCTGAACTAAGATTTAATTGGAAAATAAAAAAGTATCCAGATTTTGTGGTGAGATTAATAGAAAGTAAACTAGGGAAAAACTTTTCAAGTCAGTGTCCTATGAAGTCATTGCACATATAAAACCATAAAGGATAAGGATCAGAATTCAGTGTAAAAACCAGTGATGATAAAGACATAAATAAAGATCATGTGCACATAGGGAGCTTACCAGCCAAAACATGACAGGGAATCCTTCAATTCGTAATTGCTGAACTGCTTCAATAGACCAGATGCAGATGCAAGTAATATTGACTAGACTTGAGCAAAACCACCAACCAGAAGATTGGGACATAATTTAATTGAAGTTGTTAGAATACCATCTCATTAGTGCATGACAAGAGACTACTAGCTAAGCAGCTGCATGAATGAACAACAGTAAAGGGTCTTCCATAGAGGAAGGCATCCAAGAGAAGTCTACATTGAGTACTGTTGCAATAGAAGCTATTTTAATGCTTGACAAGTATGTGGAGTCCATCCAACAACTTTGGTTGCTGCGGACTCTGCCACCAGTATCCAGCATTATTATGTCGCACATGATTAAGTAGAGCCACTGGATTACAGAAAATTTCAGAACATTGGTAGTGCATCAGTAACTTACATACTCTTGGAGTTCTTATTCTGCTGAGATATCATAGTTGACAGCAATAACAGGACTAGAATATGAAGGCCACTGGAACATCTTGTACCTTGTATGATTTCTCAACATATGCACAGTATAGTCCAAACCTAAAGCTTGAGATAGTTTGCTTCTTACGATATACTGACATTATATTGGTACTCTGACTATCTGTAGGTCACAATGAGTGAAGTTGCTCCACAAAGTAAATTGAGAAGAACATCATTTTTCTTCATGCTGTATAGAAAACAAACTGGAACTATAGATTGAACTGTTAAACAAAAAAAATCCAACTGTATCTGATGCTATAATCTCTCAATGTAGGATTGTAGGTCATGTCTGGAACTCTGTAATCTACTATTTCATCAGTGTAAGTGAAACATTTCGAAGACATATAATAGCTTACAGTTTCTATAGCCCCTGTACATATGTCATCTGAAAGGTTCTACAGGCGCTGTTTCTTCAAGAAGAGCAGCAGCTTGGAAACATTCAGCAGCCTCAGCTGCTGACCTGCCACCTTCCTCTTTGTAGAGTAGGCCGAGATTAAACCATGCCATATGATTTGTTCTATCCAGTTGCAGTGCATCAGTCAGGAAGCACCGTACAGAAGGCAATGGCCTATCACCAAGTTGTCGAAGAATACTAGCAGTTGATATCAAACTTGGAACATGTTTAGCATCAAGGTCTAATGCTCTAAAATAAGCTCCCAAAGCTTCTTTTGGAAGACCTTTCGCTTCATAAATTTTTCCTGGAAATAAAATCCAAGTAAATAATATGAGAGTATCTTAGGGTACAAACTGAAGTACTTTTTGCTAAATATTTACTGAAGTTGTAATAAGAAATGTGTTATAACTTGCATGGAGCCCATGCAGATATGGTTTGATTGAAAAATGAATGTTGTGCCTACAGAATGGTTTGCACTTACATCTTCAAATGCGAAACAAAAGAACTCAAAATCTATCAGGTAATGACATTTTGCAACACAAAATGGATGAGTAAAAACCAACTGGAACTTTGATGTGTACTTGAGTAGACATGTCGATGTTTTTTTAATTCTAACTCCCAAAATATTTTGACAGCAGACAAGATTTTCATAACATTTTCTTATAAAAATGGACAAGACTAACCTGTAGCATGCCAAGCCAAGGCAGAATAAGGACTGGTGGCTCTTATCTTTGAAACACAAACTTCTGCATCCCTACACTGTAACATGCCTAGGTACAAGAGAGCTAGATCATACCAGGTCTCTATTTCCAGGCTTTTATCATCTTCAGCACCCTGTAAAACATGATATAAGAACGTCAGAGACGTATTTGCTGCTTTGCTATGGACATAAACCACATAACGACCAATGTAAAAGGATGAAGAGGTCACTTCGGTGGTCTTTACTAAGTGCTTGACCCAAAAGTGCTCGCTCGTTTTATGCGAATGCAGTCAAATTCATTAATACCAATAAAACTTGGAAATGAAAGGGAAGAGTGCTGGCAGCAATCACCATGTTGCTCTAGTTGGTTACGCTGTGGCTCTTGTTGGTTAATTTAAACCTGAGGTATTCGGAACTTTTCCTGTTTTCGGAAAGGAGATCAGGACAGCTATTACATCAGCAGAACTATGCCCTCATCACAAATCTTGAAATGAAAATGAATGTATATCGAATGTTCATGTCTCGTTTGTCTTCAAATCATTATAAAATGCATCCTGCTCTAGCTGGCAGAATAGGCTACCAAATATTTGATGAATTGATCTAACAGCAACATGGAAATTTCAATTTTGTGTAATAGTCTAAGTACATTAGCCATATGAGCAATAACATGTGATTCCTCAGTTAGATATGAAAACAGAGTTTTAAAGCACCTTTGCCAAGGAGATCCCAGCACTGAAACTTTTGGTTCTAAGTTGAATTACAGCAAGAAGTTGGGTGTATGTCCCAACCGCATCCCTGAATCCCCCCTGTGCGGCCTGAATTCTGGCTTTGGTTCTCAACAGATCTCCTTGATTCCATTTCCCAGTCTGATCAAGAGCAGCATCAACAATGGTTTCAGCATCAGCAAACAGTTTTTGTGCACTCAGTATCCGAGCTAAAAGAAGCCAACTCCTCAACTCTGATCCAGCCTCTAATTTCACCAGCTTTTTGGCATAAAAAACTGCTGCATCTAATTTCCTCTGCTCAGCATTTTCAAGGCTGAGGTTGTACATTACCCTAGAATCTTTCCCATGCATACTTTTTTCAGCATTCCCAAGTACTTCCAGTGCTTCACACTGCCAAGAAGCTCGCTCTGTATCAGATAAGGCATATCTAGCTTGATTAGAAAGGGTAACACCAAGCAAAAGGTCCGCAACACCCGCCATTTGTTCACATCCTGCCTGTATATTAGCAATGGCCCTCCGTGCAAAGGAAGCACCTTCAGCATGAGCACTCTTCTCAACACACACCTTTGAAGCTAGGAGAAGTTCTTTGAGTTTGTCAGAATCTTGTCCAGACTTCAATATTCCTTTGAGCAGATTCAGGGCAGTCAAATCATCTTCTTCTGCTAGGTAACACAACGCGACACTGTATAACCATTCTCCTTTGTCTAGCACACCAGGTAACAATTCCTCAAATTGTCCAGCTAGTGGTTTCAGCTGCCCTGACATAGACAGTGCAAAAGTAAGGTGATGCATCACAGTGGGATCCCGCTCAACCCTCCTGAGATTGAACTTCCTCAATAGAATCATTAAAAGAAGAGTAGCCTCTTCCATATTGTTGCGTGGTACAAATGAACCATCCAACTGAGAATGGAGGTTTGGAGGGCGTGCTTCGCAGCCACTGTATAGAAGAAAAACAGCAAATTCCTTCTGTATTTTAGCTATGGTCTCTCCATCAAGATTCCAATTATTGAGAAGAGATCTCCTATATGAAGCTATGGCTTCAAGCGAGAACCCCCCTAATTTCCATAGCTCAGGGAGAAACTCTACAGCCTTGCATATTACTTCATTCAATTTACAACCTTTTCCAAAGCCTACCGGCAAGCCTTCAGGTATTGCTGCTTCCACAATATCCAGTATCATTCTGCATTCTTGTGCAGCGTCTGCAAAATCAAATTGAATTGATGTTATGCTTATAGTAACCTAATGCATGACTGTAGTAATGGTAAAAAGGAATTAAGAACTACAATGCCGAGCACCAGCCCAGACATGTGTAAGTGTCCATGCCTGTTGATGTGTGTGACAGAGAGATGGGGACTACCTTTGAACTTCCCAAGATCATGAAGTGCTCTTGCTTTGAGATATATGGCCTCCATGAGTAGGCTGACAGCATGCAAGGGCATTGGTGGAGAATCCCACTGCAAACGAGTCTTTCGACGATCTGCCTTTCTAGCAATTGAAATTTTCATATTAGGGACTAATGCAGATATGTCTATCCCATCAAACACACGAAGTGCTGCATCTACATGCCCTCTTTGGTATTCTAGCCTTCCTAGCAATGCCCTTGCTTCCTGCAAAATGTAGAAACATACTTTATGATTTTGCACTACTTATGGGTGTTAGTCAAAGCTTGCGATCACTAAATCCACATATGTTAAAGTTATGAAGATGTTCAGGAAAAAAAATTGAAATTCTAGCATATGATAAAATCGAAGAAACAGACTTGGTGATAAGCAAATAATCGGTGTTTTTCTGAAAAGCCAGAAAGAATTTACTCATGAAAACTGCTCAACTAAAGTGATTGTCTAGCATATATTGCGGATAAACTAGTAAGAATTACAAACAAGGAAACAACTTTTGTTTGGCAAATCGTACAACAGAAAAGAATAAGACAGATGATTTCTTGAAACAGCACGGAGCTAGTGAGCCAATTCTGATAAGAGTACAATAGGCATACATCTATTGAATTATTACACAAGAACAGGTAAGTTAAGCACATGTTAAATTTGACATACTCTTCACAAGTATAAAATGAAAATCCATAACCAAGATTAATTTAACTACAAAGCAAACTAGCTGCCAATAAAAAATCACTTCACAGGGAAGCACAAGATATATACATACAAGAAAGCAGGTTCAAAGACTGCACATTCTGCAAGCGATTCAGTTGTTCCCAGCATACGCTATCATAACAACAACAAAAATCACAAAAGGAAACACCAACCTCATAGTTAAGGCAGACGCCTTCCCGGAGCGACAACTCGGCTTCCTCAATGTTGCCATTATCAAGGTACTGCTCGACCTCTCCATTCCGGGACGAGTACCCGCTGGCTGAGCAATCTTTGGTGATCGTAGAGTCCGATGACCGGATGGTCTCATCTGCCCCTTTCAGATGCTCCCCAGAGCACAGGCACTCCATTGTCATCCTCCGGACAAAATTCCTCAATCTTCCCCTCCGTTCCCTACCCTCCATCCTGCTCTATCACATGTGGTCCCATCTCTCCGCACAATTACCTAACATTCAATAACATGTTCACGATTACTAAACATTCTGTGATAGATATAACCAAAATAATCACATCATAATATAGCCCTTTCATGCTACCATAACAGAGAGACACTCAAACTTGCACTCAGTTTAGTAATCGATGCACATCTCAGCGATACTCAACTACGGCATGGACTCAGTGGTTTACTAAGATAGGAGAATTGCACGGATGCCACATCGCAAAGCGAAAATGAACTGGGAATAAAAAGGAGGAGTCTTTCAAAATTAACTAACCCATGAAGAACAAGAACGAGATTCGGCCGCCGGCGGCAGCAGATCGAGATATCTGAGCAAACTTTTCTGCGAAGTTCTCAAGAACTACCCTAAATACAGACCCTACGGACCAAAAATCTCTGCTTTATTCCAAGAACTCCAAGAGAGAGTTTGCCTCAGAAAAGAACGCCATCTACAAAGCCTATCTACCGCCCTATCTAGCGAATTCCCCAACTGAATGCAAGATTCGCAGTTGGCAACCTCCTCTCAGGTCTTAAAAACCCGGAGGAAAAAGCAAAAGGAAAAGGTGAATCAAATACTACATCGCAAAGAATAAAGCAAAAAAGAAAGTGTAAAAGAGTCAAAGAGCCAATCAACCGAGGCCAAGCATCGATTAGTTAAGTTTAATTTAAAGAACTCGCTCACCTTTCCTCCTACCCAAAGGGAACCCAGCTCGGGTCGGCTCGTCGCCGACTCCGTCAAGAACTCAACCAGCCGCTGAACACCCCCACAGCCTTGCGTTCGAACGGATCGCCGGAGTGCCGAGAAAGCTACAGTTTTGCGCGGGCGGATCGACCGACGAGCCGATCCCCAACTTGAAAAAGAATGGAGGAGGATCCGCGAATCCAAGAAACGGGAGAGGGGGTTGTCCGATGGGAATCTACCCTTGTTTAAACAATGCGGTGGTGCTTGTGTTTTTAGAAGGGCAAACGTGGGTGGGGTAGCTGGATAGAACGGGTCCTAGTCAGACGACTCAATGCCTGTAGACTGTGAAGTAAAAGAACAGAGATTTTCCGTATACATACTTATGTTTTGTTTATTCTCTGTGTAGGTAAGGACATGTTGTATGTAGGCTGGCTAATGCTTCATTTTTTGGAAAGCTGGAGTTTCTCTTGTTCAAGATACCAAACGAAACGCAGATTTTTCTATATTTCTTCGCAGCTAAAGTTATTATTTCTGGTGGTTATAATATTTTCGACCAGCACGAAGAAGTAAAACGTTAGACAACGATTTATAGCGACCATTCTACACAATATAGACCAACTTGATGAAACAGAGTACTCTAGCACCGACGAATGGTTCATGGGCTCACATGAGCCCTTTCTACAAGAATTCGGAGTTTTTTGTGTTTGAAAATTTCAAGATTTCACATGTTTATGCGTTCTTTCCGTATAGGATTTTATAGACAAACCAATTTACTTAGAAACATAAGTTACCGGTGAAAGGTGATTACTATATTGACAGTGAGCTTTTCTGCAGTCGTTGAAAATAATGGTAGCCATTCATACCACTTCGATCTGATGGTTGAAATCAAGTGGTACCTTCTCATACTACCGTCTCCATGCTAAGTGGAGAAGTAACGACCAGGAGGTACCAACTCGCTAGGGCCAAGATGGTCATTCCGCTGCCCAGACTGCCACGATTCTACCCGTACAGCTCCGCGAGAGAAAGGACCGCGACGGGAATGCGGCGAACGATGCCGGTGAGGCTGCTCCGGCCGAGGTTGAGCGTGGTCATGCCCGCGCACTCAGGGAGGCTCGCGGGGATGGGGCCCGTGAAGTTGTTGATGCCGAGGTCGAGGTACACAAGGTTCTTGACGACACGGAAGTCAAGACCGATGGCACCGGTGAGGGAGTTGTTGCGGAGGTTGAGGATGCAGAGCCCAGCGTGCAGCAAGAGTGTCGCAGGCAGCGCACCGTTGAGCAGGCTGCTTGGCGCTAAAAGCTCCTGGAGGCCGGTGTGCCCATCGAACACCTCCGGGAGCGCGCCGAAGAAGGCGTTGAAGGAGAGATCGAGGCGGACGAGGCCGGTGAGGTTGCGGAGGCCCGGCGGCAGGTCGTCGGAGAGCGAGTTGCTATGGAGGCTAAGGTACTGTGGCGACGTGAGGTCGAAGAGGTCGTCTGGGAGCGATCGGCATTGGCCGAACCCCACGAGGAAAGTGTCGGAGAGCCTGTTCATCAAGAGCGCAGGACCCGCAGCCCCGACTCGCCGCAGACGGCAGCTGCGTCAACGAGGCCCTCGGAGCTGTTGCCAGACGCGTCGTACACCATGAGGTTCCCGGCGCTGGGGAGCACTTGGTGGCTGCCGTTGAACGCCATTGTACGACATGTTGAACACGCGCATCGCCAGGAGCTCGACGACCACGCCGGCGGCCAGCATGTTGCTGCTGATGCCGAGACTCTCGAAATAGACTTCTAGTATTGTCATTTGGTAGTAGCGCATCTGTTCTCGCATATGAAAGGAATGATGTCCAGCTTCTGTCTAGACTCCCAGAGTTTGTCACAATCATTTACAAGATGATCCCTAGCTGTTCTTAAATGCCATCAATTTTTCTTTCTTTCTAGTAAGACTAATCTTGTTTCATTTATGTTTGTGCTAAATGAAAACACCAGAAAAGAAGGCCGCTGACAAAGGTGTCGAGCGCCTCGAGGCCGCACAGCCAGAGGAGCTGAGCATCCCACGGAGCACGTTGCTCGAGAGGTTGAGCACGCGGACCACCACGAGCCCGGCCAGGGACTCGGCCACCTCCCCTCGGAGCGTCCCGTTAGGCCGCACCAGCCCCACGACGATGGCCGCGCTCCCGCCTCCTGTCCGCTACAGACCACGCCGGGCCACGTAGCAGCCATCACCATCATCCCCAACAGGCTATCCATTGACCGGGGCATCGATACCATCCGAGAACTCTCTTAGCACGGCGAGGTCGTTGGACTCGGAGCGTGGCTGTGACGACTGCGCGGCGCTGGTTCCGGTACCGCAATAGCAGCACGTTCACGGGCAGCAGCAACGGAGAGTAGAACTAGGTAGGTAAATTTTGTGAAATACCGATCTTACCCATACTTAGATCGATGGACAGATTTTGAGGGGGGTATCTGTACCTCCCAAGTATGGTAGAAAAGCTCATTGACAGTATAACACTTCTCACGTCTAGGCTCCTCAATACATATAACATGGGCTCAAATCGAAGCAGCTGCAACTATTTTTTTTCTTAAATTTGCAGAGCCCAAATCTTTGAATCTTAGCATTGACACCATGTGAAGTTTCATGCGTCCACCAATTCACTAAAAATATATGAAGTGGTTGTCATCTTTGATAAAAAGTGTGCAATATACCCATGATCCAACAGATCCGTTCATGAGTTTAGAGTCCTTCTCTCTTTTTTAAATAAAGATGAAGTATAAAATCATGTTGCTTCGTTGTTCAACAACTAACAGGCATGTTGCTCTCCAAAACCAAAGAAAAAGAAAAGAGGCGCAACCAACGAAGAAGACGGGGAAAAAAGGCGCAACCTAATCCCAGTCGCTCGGCTGTCCAAAATGGCGTGTCGATCGTATAGAGGGTGGTTAATTACGCCAACAAGACAAAGGAAGTAGGAAGCGAGAAACCAGTAGGCTGGCCATGTACATCAGGCGACAAGCTAATTAAGCTAGGTTTGTGTGCAATCAAACAGATAATTAATTAACTTGATATGTATTGAAGAAAACCTGAAAGTCCCGTGACATCCCGGCAAGTTCGTTGTTCTCAAGCACCAGAGATGTAAGTGGATATTATTCCGGCAGGTGTATGCGCTGGATCTGCTGCTGCTGCTGCTTCTTCTTCTTCTCTCCTTCGGGTGCAGGAATGGATCCATTCGGTTGCCCACTGTCCTGGAATCGGGTTGGCGTCTGGTGATATTTTCTTATCTGAAGTCGGCTGTGGAAGGATCTTGGAGGTGTAGTTCCATCTTCTGGAAGGTCAACCAGGTTGATGGTGATACTTTATTTAACTAGTACTGATACGACAGTGTCTTATTTTAGCTGTTGCTTGTGCACGAGTACGAGTGCTTTGCTTTCTTTTGTTTTTTGTTTGGAGAGGAAGGAGTGCTTTGCTTGCAGAGCCATGCTGTGGAGAGACACAAGACAAATGCGGACCAAGGACAATGGAGAGCCAGGCTACGTGGGCCCAGTACAATCTGCCTTTCACTGGGCCTGGCCCAAGTTAGCCCATATAGCCTAAGGAGTGTGATCTGGTGTGCCTGTTTCTCGTGTGGCCACCCCTCGTCGTCAACCCGCCGAGCCCTATCTATCAACAGCGCGAGGCCCAGACCCCACCACCTCCTCCTCCTCTCCCCGCCATGGCTTCCGCCGCCATGGCCGCCTCCTCCCGAGCCTTCCTCCGCCCGCACCGCCGCCACCTCCTCCTCCTCCCCGATCCCCGCCGCCGTCGCCTCCTCTCCGCCAGCACCACCGCGGCCTCGGCCTCCTCCTCCGCGGCCGCCGGGCGCAGCGTGGTGGTCGTGCTCCGGGAGCGCGGGCTGCTGGAGGCCACCACCTCCGAGGCGCTCGGTTCTGGGAAGCAGCAGCAGCAGCAGCTCAAGGCTTACTGCGGCTTCGACCCGACGGCCGAGAGCCTGCACCTCGGCAACCTCCTCGGCCTCGTCGCGTTGTCATGGTTCCGCCGCTGCGGCCACACCGCCGTCGCGCTCGTTGGCGGCGCCACCGGCCGCGTCGGGGACCCCTCCGGCAAGAGCGCCGAGCGCCCTGAGCTCGACGCCGCCGCCCTCGACGCCAACTCCGACGCGATCAAGTCCCTCATCGCGCAGATCCTCGGCCGCGCTCCCGGACCATCCCATCACACCCAATCCGGTAAAAACGCAATCTTGGAGCAAAGTGAACAGGTTCTGGCCCAGTCTGGCTCTGATTTATCAAGAAATGTGGGCAATGTAGGGGAACAGATGGGTTCCTTTGTCATCCTGGATAACTACGACTGGTGGAAGGACATCACACTGCTTGATTTCCTCAAGGAGGTGGGCAAGTTTGCGCGTGTCGGGACGATGATAGCCAAGGAGAGCGTCAAGAAGCGTCTCAATTCTGAGGACGGCATGAGCTACACTGAGTTCACCTACCAGCTTCTCCAGGGCTATGACTTCCTGTACATGTTCAAGAACATGGGTGTCAACGTGCAGATTGGGGGTAGCGATCAGTGGGGGAACATCACGGCTGGAACCGACTTGATTCGGAAGATTCTCCAGGTCGAGGGGGCGCATGGCCTGACATTCCCACTCTTGCTAAAGAGTGACGGGACAAAGTTTGGGAAGACGGAGGATGGGGCAATTTGGCTCTCGTCGAAGATGCTCTCACCTTATAAGTTCTATCAGTACTTCTTCTCAGTGCCGGATGTTGATGTCATTAGGTTTATGAAAATTTTGACGTTCTTGAGCTTGGATGAGATTCAGGAGCTGGAAGAGTCGATGAAGAAGACTGGCTATGTGCCGAACACAGTCCAGAGGAGGCTTGCGGAAGAGGTGACATGCTTTGTCCATGGTGAGGAGGGATTGGAGGAGGCCTTGAAGGCAACCGAGGCCTTGCGGCCTGGGGCGCAGACGCAGTTGGACTCACAAACAATTGAGGGGATAGCAGATGACGTGCCGTCATGCTCTTTACCGTATGGCCAAGTATTGAAGTCTCCCCTGGTTGATCTGGCTGCCTCTACAGGTTTGCTCGCTAGCAAGTCAGCGGTTAGGCGGCTTATTAAGCAAGGTGGTCTATACTTGAATAACATGAAGATAGATAGTGAGGATAAGTTGGTTGAGGAAGGTGATATAGTTGATGGGAAGGTTCTGTTGCTATCTGCCGGAAAGAAGAACAAGATGGTTGTGCGGATATCATGATTATTCCAATTTGTTCATTGTATCTAATTTTTTTGCCACCGCGGAGAAAAGGTAATGATAGTGATTCACTGAGCCTTGTACTCAAATGAGCTGTCCGCAGACATACAGATTGCTTTATTGGAAAATGTTACACCGGTAACTTTGTTACCTTCTTTATTCATCCTTTTTCTTCTGTCATGGCTCTTGCCTATTGTGAATGTCATGGCTTTTTTCTGTCATGTTATGGGATCGATCTTTTAGACCATGTTTGGACTACCTGTTTTGCTTTTAACATCACGGGTTTGTGATTTGTAAGTTGCCTGATTTTTTGTTAACACCAAAGTTGATTTTCTTCACCTTTGGATTAGCTTTAAGATGTGTGCATATTCGATTTTGGATTGATACAATAGCTAAAAAATGTGACTTGCCCTTCAGAAAGAATGGGTTCCCTAACTCTAGCAGTGGTACCGGTTTTTTCTCAACATACTTGGTGATCTAATCCTTGCACATTTGTTGTACTGCAACTACTGCTTCGGGATCTCTTCCATTCGCTATGTTGTGACATTACTGAAAGTTTTACGTTTCGACATTTCAGCACAGGAAACAAAGTGAAAAATTATATCAAGTTGACACTGACCCGAGGATCACTAAGCTAATGTACATGTGATATGTACTCATGTAAATTGCAGGTTGTTGAGGCATGAGCAAGCTGGTGGTTGACCCGATTTTCCTAATGTCTGCTTCTTGTCCTTGAATCATTGATATCTTCTTGCCATGGACTTAAGGGGGAGCTCAGCCTGCTTAAAACTTGAAGTTGAATTTTCTGAAGCATTACCTGCAGCTGTACTGCAGACATGCTTCCACATCAAAAAGGGGTTGCTTTAAGAGGGTTTGTTCGTGGCCAAAACGGCTTGCTGAAACCGGAAAGGAGACGGCTGGTTGCTTGCTTCCTGTACCAACACGAACAATCCCGCAACCACCTCCTGTCGCACCCAACCAATAGAAAATTTATCCCGCTTCGCTTCAGCGTCGCTCCTCTCACTCGAAGTCCTCTCCACTCCACGCAAGAGATACTCCTGCGCAAGAAACAGAGGCGATTCTTTTTCCCCCCTTACGTGCACCTCTCTGTTGTACTTGTATATCGTCTCCAATTTAGAATCCGTGCTGGTTCCGGTTTCCACACGTCTGGTTCCTTGATTCCTTGTCCAGTCGAATTCCCTTGCTTTTATTCTGGGCTTCTTCTGTTTCTTGGCTCGCTTGTTCGTCAAACTCCGGCCGGTTCCTCCTGGGTTTTGGTACTCGCCGGACATGGCCAAGCGACGGTGGAGTATATTTGGCTTTTCTAGGTATATACATCGAAAAATCAAATCAGCTGGAATTGACCCGGGTTTTAGGGAATCTCCCTTTCTTGGATTTTTGTTAGTGTTTACTTATTTGCAAAGAAGGGATGTTTTCTTGGGAGGACAATTTTTTGGAGGTAATTACGGCTGTGGTTTTTCTTAGTGTTTCTTTATGTTTCGTAGAAAATTAGAACAGACAAAAGATTTCAAGCTCTTCTACTTCATAGGTTTTGCAAGAACTTGATCGTGTCATTCTTTGCACCGCTTGTCTCTTTGATTTTCGCCATTGTTACTACTGCTTGCCCTGTATTGTTTTCATCATGGTAGTTGCTTCGCTCTTGCTAGGTGTGGCTGCTTTGGAGGCACAGCCCGTA
The DNA here is from genome assembly GCA_019208055.1 of Stipa capillata. Taxonomy (NCBI): domain Eukaryota; kingdom Viridiplantae; phylum Streptophyta; class Magnoliopsida; order Poales; family Poaceae; genus Stipa; species Stipa capillata. The sequence continues at coordinate 151,000 of JAGXJF010002397.1, read as the reverse complement.
CAAAGACGGCAGAGGTAGGAATTATTCCATCTATGATTCAGGTGAATTAACCTGCTAGTTTTGCTTGCATGGAGCATTGGAGCTGAGATATATATGGTTGGGTGTTTGTGTGATGCAGGACTACCCTGTCAAGCTGCATATCTACGATCTTAGCCAGGGGATGGCGCGGCAGCTCTCGACGACGATCCTCGGCAAGGCTATCGAGGCAATCTGGTGGGCATCCCTAAATCTTGGACATTTTCTTCTTCCCGACGATGATTGTGCAGATTATCTGCAATAGGATATTTTTAAAGCCATGAACAGATGCATGTAGTATCACTCTATAAATTCTGCTCTAGTTTGATCATGGGAGCGGATATCAAATTTGCCATGGCAATTCATACTGTTAATGTTAAACTCGGTTAGCTACATATTCCGTTTTAACCATGTCAACACAAGTTTATCTTCCTCATCCCTGAGTATTTTTGGACGCACTGCCCTTTCATCAGAGAATACTCTGTAGTATGTGCATCTTATGACTACACATTGCATTGTTTTTAGACTCGACTAGAAATTACAGCAATCCTGTAAGAGCTTAAATCATACATATTGCACAAACTTCACTCTTGATATTGATGCTCTTATCATCTCAGGCATACAGGTGTGGTAGTATACGGCAAAGAGTACTACTTCGGTGGAGGCATTCAGCAAGATCAGCCTGGAAGGACACCATATGGGACACCGGTCCGAGTAGAAGATCTTGGGGTCACACATGTCTCCAAGGAGGTATTTGAGGACTTCCTGCAGGAGATCAGCCCGCGCTACACTCCGGCAACCTACAACCTCCTCAGCAACAACTGCAACAACTTCAGCAATGAAGCCGTGCAGTTCCTCGTCGGCTCCACCATTCCGAGCTATATCCTTGACCTGCCGAACGAAGCGATGAACAGCCCGATCGGCGCGTTGATATGTAAGATCTGTTCCTGGTTTAGAATTTGCATTTTGCAGCAACCGACCCGTGTAACCTGGAACTTTGCTCTTTGGTTTTCCAGTGCCGATGATCCAGGGGCTGGAGACGACCTTGCGAGCCGGAGCTGCTCCTCAGCCTCCCCAATTCGTGCCTGCTCCCGCAGCAGCGATGCAGACGCAGCCGTCCTCGAATAGCATTCAGGTAGAGTCGAGATCAGTCGCCGCTGGTAAGACGGAAGCTGACAAGACGACGGACGATGGCGGTGGGATTATCGCACCGGCCGTGCAACCTGCTGCTCCAGCAGCCGCGGCGAAGACGCAGCCTCCCTCGAATGTTATTCAGATCCAGTCAAGATCATCCGCCGCTGATAAGATGGTTGCCGACAAGACAACGGATGATGGCAGCGGGATCAACATCCCACCAGCGGTGCAACCACCTGCTGCTCCAGCAGCAGCAGCGGTGCCAGCTAAGGTGAGCGCGAAGGCGGCGGCAGCGTCTCCGGACCCTCTCAGGGAGGCAAAGAACCGGGCGCAGGAGGAGATCAAGAGGGAGTTTGCGGCCATCATGGCGACGGGCGGTGTGCAGGCCGGCGAGGCGGCCGCTCTCGCGACGCGGAGGGTCATGGAGCGGCACGGGCTGCGGCGCGCCACCGCCGGGTAGAATGGATGGATCCCATCCAAGAAATGAAGGCAAACCTGCACCACCACAAGAGTGTTCTTTGTGTGCAGAATGGGAAGCTCATGATGTAAATTTCATCCCATCGTATATGCTTATCTGGTGGCTGAGTTGCACGGTTGTGGATGATCCAGGGCTGTCTCTCCCATGTCTTCAGATTATTATCTGTTCGGTGAAATTGTTGGTGGGCAAAGAATCCAGGGCAGTGCTGTGGATACTAACTGGATGGTGTTGTTTGCGCCACCCGGTGCTCTGTGCTGTTCTTCTACAGAGAGTAGTTTCTGCTTGACGCCTTGAGATTATTACTGGCATTCTACCCATAAAAAAAAACACTACGTACCAAATCAGGTAAGAAAAAACTATAGGGAAGTTGCTGCTAGCATTCCTAGGCTGAAAAATCAGAACGACTAGGCAAATTACACCGGACGAAAAGAAAAAGGAGAATCCAATCCAGTGTTAACTGATGAACAAAGAAACTCGAGTAGTACCCAGTAGCCACATATTGACATAGAACTTCACAGATCTCATCCTCTGCTCAACCTAGCCACGAGCTAACTTCTACTTGCACATCATCAGCTGAAACTCTAGCTAGTCCGACTCGAGACGATCAGGAGGAAACATACTTACACACATCGACGATTCGAACCCAGAAGAAAAAGAAGGCAGAGAGGACTTGTCCGACCGCCATCCACCGCGCGCCACGTGTCCACAGGAGGCCGGTGGCCGGCCAGCCGCGGCGTCCTCACCTCCTCGCCCACGCGGCGAACTGCGCTGGGTTCACCAACCCCGGCCACGCGGGCCCCGCCGCCCTGCACCAGCGCGGCCATGGCCTCGTACCGCGCGGCCCCGTCCTGGCCCGCGTCCGGCCCCGCCGGCGCTGCGCGCCTCTCGCCCAGGACCGTGCCGCACGCGAGGTACCCGGCCAGGAGCCTGTTGCCACCGCCGGCGTTGGCAAGGTCGGGCGGGCCCGCCGCCGCGGCGTCCCTGTCCTTCCGCTTCCTCGCGGGCCCGGGCGGTGGGACCTCCATGGCAGGTGATTCGCAGGCGTGACAGGAATGATCTCGTAGACCTAGCCCAGCACAGAGGGAGGTCAGGTGTCGGGAAGGAGACGGAGGCTTCGGAGATCGAACTCAACCCGGGTGGTCAACGTCTGGACTAGCCGATTGGATTGAACATGCTGAGTTGCTGGCACGAGCGTTTGACACATGGTCCTTCGATTCGTGGATTCCTTTTATCGTATGAAATGAGAATATGAAAATTGGTCGTACTTTAGCAAATTTGTATTGAATTTTCTCCGAATCAAAGGAGCCTATATTATCCATGAGATAAGAAATTGTACTAGATGGAAAATGATTTGTAGCAGGTCTGTGACATACCGAAGGCATTTTTTTCGAACATGCGACAATGGTGCGGAGGAACCCCACCTGGAGTTGAGATACCCAAGACATTCTGACGAAATTTCCCGTTCCTTTTGTTTTGTAAAGTGACCAAATTGCCCCGGAACTTTAACTTGCAGCATCAGATCTCTTGATGCAAATCTTGACGTTTTGTATATCTATATTGTCTTATAAAAGAGAAAGTTATTCTTTTCTAACTTCACCTCACAAATTATATCCAGGTCAATCAGCACCCTCTAATCGTCTACATCCAACAGCTCATATTGGTTTGATAGTCTGCCACCTAAAATTGATAGATAATTATCCACCATTATCATTCATTTAAAATTGATAGATCATTACTCACTATTTCCCTTATTTAAAGTTAACAGCTAACTTCTCACCATTCTCCTATACCCTCTAGCGTCCCTCTCTCCCGAATCCGCTCCACGTGTGGCTGTTGGGCCCGTGCCACGCTTTGGTTGTGCCTGTGCGCTACCGCCATCGCCTCTTTTGACACGATGCAATATATATTATGTTTTTATGCTATACATAGTATAGAGACGTGCGCTACATATGTGCACTTACTAATTTACAATAATCTTGACAAATTCTAACGACGTTTATAAAAAGTGACATCATCACTCTCTGTCCTACCACGTAATTAGCGATGTAGAAGAAAGAGTAGAAAGAAAAAATAAAACTGATTCTTCATAAGAATCAGACTCTGCAAAGAAAGAAAGCTCTAAAATGACCTTATCAACTTTGTACGTTACTGTATTTACTACAAATTTAGCTCACCCCTAGAATGCATAGACACATTGCTTTTCGGTGTTGTCACAAGCCGACAAGGAGCAAGCACGCCAAGCCAAGTTCCCTCGCGGGCTCGCACCTAGGGCAACAACTTTGGCATGTTTTAACAATCAACAGCTCCAAACCCACTAAAAGAAATTAAAAACCAGATATTCTATTAGCACACGTCCACATGCTTGCTACGATACGAAGCGTACTACGATATGCTCGTATGTGACGCGGTCCATTGGATAGGAGCCTGTGGAGAGGCACCGTCCGCTAGAGCATGCGCTATAGCGTCGCTATAGTGCACAATTTTTGCTATAGTGCATCGTAATATGAGCCACTGTTTAGTAGTGCATAGTGTTTGCTATGGTGCGTGCGTAGTATGTCTGCTATAGGGTTGCCGTAGAATTTTGCATTATCACCTCTCTCTCATGGGTCGTCTCTAAAAACATTAGGCTTTTGGACATGTAGCAAGATATTCCTAACATGTAGGGATTAGGTGAGGCAGATAAACATGCTTACATCTAAAGTTTTAAAAAAACACTTGTTGGCATCTAGATCTTTTGTGGTTTTCCTTAGTGTTGTGGAAGGTCATATACCAGACGTTTTAGAGTTATCAATGTTTATGGATTTCATGATCTTTTCTAGAAGTTTTCATTGGATATGTCATATACTGGTGCTAATTTTGTATCTGATAAACTGGTAACTATTACTGTACAAGATAACTACATTAATATTGTGGCGGGCCATCTATTCTTTGTGCGTACGCACAAAATAAACTTATAATAACACTAAATAACCTGATAAGTAAACACAAATAAATTGATAACAACATAATAATTGTCTAATCATCGTCCAATAGAAATATCTAGATAAAAATGTTAGATGGTAACCAGGGCAGGTAACCCTGATAAGTGTATACACTTTGACATGGTAACTAAGAGAGTGAAATCATGGTAACTGTGAAACTCCGTTTGTTTAATCTCTCACATGTGCATGACTATGATGTCCAACATGTAAGAACTGATGCCAGAGTCATTTGTGTATTACTACTATTTTTCTTAACAACCGGTGCTGTGAATATATTGGTAATTTTATTTCAATATGAGCTGTGCCTCTTTATAGTACCCGATAGCACTTCGATAATAATCTGGTAATCGACATACTATGACCTGATAATAAATGAATTAAAAAATTATCGTAACATAATCAAGTGTACTCTAATTTTAAAGATCTCGTCACGACAAACTTAAAAATGCAAACTGATTATGAGTCAAATTGACGATTAAGAGTTATTGTAGTTTTAAATTTCAAATTCATAAGAAACTTTGATTAGTATATGCACCCAAAACAAAAGGGCGAAGTGCGCTGGTGCTATGGGAGCAAATTGATTTCTTGAGAGCACGTCGTGGAACTTGCTTTTGATTAGCGCATGTCGTAGCGTAGTCCGGTCGAAAAAAATAAATTATTCAGCAACTCCGAATTTCTTAACCAAGAAAAAAAGTTTCAACACCCCGAGGGGCAAATCCGCGAATACCCAGACCCAGACCGCCCTGGCTTCCTGCTCGTTCTCACCAATTTCTTCGGCTCCTCCCTTCACACTCCTCGGCGGCGGCGGCGACGGCGGCGGCGTGGCGCCCTGTCGCAGCCAGGTACGCTTGGTCTGTCCCGCTTCCACTCCTCTCCTCTACCTCGCTCGTCTCGCCACGTCGGGGCCCGTCTCCAGCCGCGGTTCATTCGAGATCTCGCGGCGGTCGGATTGGCGCGCCCGGTGGCTCGCCGGCCGTGTCTCGACCAACCACCGTTTGCTGCGTTGATTTTGTCGTTTTCTCTCCGGTGTAGTCGCTCCCAAACCCTGAAGAGTAGTTGTTTTAGTAGTGGACTAGTGGCTCAGACACTGAGGTTGCTGTGGATTGGGTTCTAGTTGCTGCTCAGTAGGTTTGAAATGCATAAGCAGCCTCTCCTGGTGAGTGGTGATGTGTCTTGCATAGAAGCCGATGCCCGTGGAGTAATTAGGATGTGTGGTAGCTTATGCTTACTGGATGCAGATCACATTTCTGCTAAGTGTGGGGCTTCTCACTACATCAGATTGCACCTCACACATTACTTGACATTGCTTTGCGGTCATAAGTTTTGGGGAGAGGAAGCAGACCTATAGTGATGAATCGTTTCAAACTTGTTGGTGCTGTCTATCAGTTGTCACCAACTAGGACAAAGATCATTGCTTAGTATTGTTTCCCCCGTTTCCACTTTTGGCTTTGGTTGAACTTTTGTAATCTTTTTTATTTATGTTTTGCAGCAACACTGGGCAGAAATGGAGAACATGCAGTATGCTGAAGAACTCGTGAGAGAGTTTCTTGTGTTCAGGGGTTTCACAAATACGCTGCAAGCTTACGAGGCAGAGTTGTCTACTGAAATTGGCAGGAACTTTGAAGTAGATAAGATCCTAGATTTAGTTTTCTCAGTGTATATACCGAAATACCAACTGGATAGACTGCTAAACCTGTTTAGCTTTTTCAAGCAATGTTTAACTTCACCTACGGACACAGTGCTTTACTCGACACTTGTTAAATTGGAGCAGTCAGTATTGCGGTATTATATTGTTAATGCTTTGAAATCTGGAAGGCAAGAAAAAGTAGTTGAATTCTTTGGTGCAAATGGCAATTATCTGATGCAAAAGCGTGAAGATTGGCTAGCATGGTTTGGTGCGTGTTCATAGCCTTCTAATGCTCTATTGCCTACATTGTGTCTGCATCATTCTTATGCTTTGTCAATCTCAATAATACTATGCAGCTATTCCATATATTAAGAATCCGAGCTTGGATCCACAGTTCCGTGTGTATTTCTCCAAAGAGTGGTCGGACACTATGGTTCTTTCATTTCGAAACTTTTTGAGCGGGATATTCAATGGCACTCATATCCTTTCACAATATCTTATTTGTCGCACTCCTCAAGTTGGCAGGATGTTTTTAATCTATTATAGTGTGGAGGAACTCCTTAGCTGAGTTATAATTTATCTCCATTATATTTGATCATCAAGGTATATATTATGGTCTGCTTCAACACTGTTTTATCCTTAAGTTCTTCACGAATCCCAGCTCTTTTGAAGATTAGCACTGAAAAGAATACCATCAAATGCCTAAAGAATGACATAAAGCAACTGAATAACAAATTGTCAGAGCTACAAGCGTTGTTAGAGATGAAGGAAGATGAACTGTCTCTGTTGAGAAGGTAAAGCTATGCTCTTTAGACTGCAAGATTACCCATCTGTCTGCAAATGCACGCACAGCACCCATCTGTCTGCAAATGCACGCACAGCCTTTGTATTAGTATATGACTCCTTCAGCTATCATCTGTCTGCATATTAACATCTGATTTACAGATTGGATAGAACAAGAAAACTATGTCCACCAAATACTCCTTAACATTTAGTTTCTTTTACTATTAGGTTCTTTGGCCAATTAATGTAGAGCATGAAGTAGAATGTGACTGCTAGAGTTCGCACAAGTCTCAAGGTCATGCTGCTTTCCACCCAAAGGAATTCCACTAAATATGTCTCAACTGATAAAATACAGGAATGGTAAGGGTATTGATTTCGGAAACAGGAATTTACTCAAGACTAGTAGAGCTGGTTCCTCTCTTGAGGGACAAGATATGTCAGGAGTCTATGAAGAATCCTCAACTTCAAGTAGCACTGTACAGGGTCTTGACTCTCCAAGTTCAGTGAAATCTTCTACAAGAGATGGGAAATTGCATGAAGCCTCTCATATAAGCCATGCAGGTTGGCTCTTTTTTCTAGCTATACTTTTTCATGCCATATGTTATTTTAGACTCCCAGGTTATCTTGTGCATACGTATGGTTCTTTACCATTTGGTCATGCGAGGTAACTAATGATTCCAATTTTTTTACACCCACCAAATATGTCACCTCTCTTTTCCACCATCCATTCTAATTTATCATAGTTATGCATCATTTGACACATTTTCCTATTTTGATGTTCTTCAATGCGCCTTTTCTGTTGACCCCTATTTACAGGACTACGTTTCATCTTGTATATGGAAACATTGAAGTATAATCTGTTTCTTTTGTTGCAGATAATGAGCAGATTTTGGTGACAGAGGAAGACTTTCCTGAAGTGAAAGTGGATTTTCAGGTAAGCTATAGTTTATCCCCAGTAGGATATTATCCCTTTTTGTGGTTACCTACGTGACTAATTAAACCTGCTAACAGGAAACATTTTTAGGCCATAACAGTTCAATAAGTTGCTGTCGATTTTCTGCTTCTGGATCAAATATTGCTAGTTCTTCCATTGATGGCACAGTGAGGTAATTGTGCTCTTATTTCTGATTTGGTTGCCTAACTGAAGTTTCTAGATTTTGACCAGTTTAATTTTAAATTCTTAAAAAGAATCTGGACATATGATTCATCAACACCATCATCAAAAAATGCCACTATATACTGTGGGGCTGAAGTCAGTGCACTTTCTTGGGAATGCAGATCTGACCGCTTGGTATGTCTATTGGATATTTGAATTGTATCACATTAGTTTTTTTTCACATCATTCACCTTTGAAAAGCATATTTAAAACTTTTATTTTGTCACCCATTTCTCTTGACAATAGCTGCTCATAGGCACAGCTAATGGAGGCATTAAAGCTTGGAATGCTGATGCAAAGAGAGTTGTTTGCGATCTCAGTACATCAAAAGATTTTCCAAGGTTATAACCTATGCTTTTGGGCTTATCGCTGAAGCTTATGCTAATGAGTAACAAAGCTTTTCAATTTCTTGCAGTGTGTTAGATTTGAAGTGTAGCCCTGTAGAACCTGTGTTTGTCTCTGCAGCTGCATCAAGACGGTAATTTTGGATCTCATACTTCTTAAGAAATCCATTGCCAGTTATTGCAAGATGCCAGCTTCTTTCTCCTACATAACGTGAAATTGTTACATTCCTATTTCTGACAGCAGCTTTGGGTCTGTTTTCTTTTCACATATCATTTTAAACTATATAAAAAAAATACTGTCAGCATGGTATACCTTGTAGTAGTTCTCAAATACCATTGTATTATTATGCTTTCAGTTACGTTGTCTTATTTCCAGCTTTAAATTACTTTTCAGGCATGGATCAACTATATTTGACAGAACAGGATTTGCTTCCTTGACAGTATGGCATATGAAAACATGGAAGCCTCTGGTACTTGTTTTGTTTTCATCCCCTTATCTTGAATTGATGTGTAGATTTTATCCAGTAACCTTTTTGATATATGTCCATTTCTTCTATTGTGAAGACAATCCTCCCTCTTGGTGAGGATCCACCTGCTATTACTTCTCTTTGCTTCAATCACAATGGAAAGATCTTGGCAGCCTCTGCAACAGATGGAATGATTCACATGTTTGGTATCCTTTTAGTTTAATATTCCTTTACCATCTTTATTAAGTTATCTGCCTTTGACTTTGGACTTGGTATCACTTATTGCTCGAGGACAGCTTGAACTTAGTTATGTTGTTTATATGAGATTTCATTTGTGTTTTATGATTGTTGGAGCCCATAGTACTCCCTTAACTTCACATAGACATGTCTGCTGGTCTTCAAATCACTGGATGGCCTGCCCACGATTCCCCTGTCAGCTCAGTTCTTTTTGGGCCAGCTGAAACTAGCATCTTCAGTTTAGGCTCAGATGGAAAGGTATATAGCCCCTTTTAGTGCATAGATGCAAGTAATATTGACGTATATGTGAGACATGGTATAATATGTATCATATGTAGCCTTGGATCCTCTTAGTTATACAATCTTCTAGATTCGTCCAATACTTAATCAGCTTTATGCAAAATAATAGCTGTAGCATATGTTATAGGTTAACTTTGACTTTATACTTCTGTGGATTATTTTCTTATACAAATATTTATTCTGTAATCTTTGACTAATTTGCATGATTTCATCGCATGTTATGATCTTTAGATATTTGAGTGGAGCTTGCACAATCAAGGTCAGATTCTTTGGTCAAGAGATTGCAGTAGGTAAGAATATTTGACGTTTGGTGAATCATTACTGAATTGTAAATAGCAGCTAGTGTTGACTTGATAAAAATATTTTTGAACCTTCATTTTCTTCACATATTTTATCCCTATTCACTTATTGGAGTTATGGGAAGTGGAATATGTGTTTAATGTGCATAAAATATGAATATGTGTACCAATCCACTCTTCATGTAAAACAATCATGTAGCCTTATCCAAATAGGCACTAATTTGGTAATATATGTGATGCATGGCTTTTTTATCAACTATTTAATTCAGGCAAGTCAGTAATTTCCTAGCATGATCTATATGCTAAAGTATTTCTCTGCATTTTGGTATATGGCGCACCATTATTGTATGGCCCACAGACTTCACACACCAAAGTAATTTTCAATCCACAGGGTTAAGGAATACCAATATTCATTTGAAGCCCTTCCTATACGGAATCTGTGGACAGTTTTAGATAATTTTTTTGAAACTCTCAATACTAGAATTTATTTTATAAATTATCAGGATACAGCAAATTGATAATTACGATTTTTGTGTTTTCTTTTTTTCATAATATATCTTGACATCTCCTATGTGAATGGAGAGCCTCTAATTTCTGATCTATCTTTTGTATGGTAGATTTCATGACAATAGGTGAAAATTTGAAAGGGATCTTGTTTTTCACGTAGGATTGAGCTACATTCCGGCAGTCCGGATAGTTGAATCCACGTAGACATGTACTACTAGACTACTGAACGTTCTACCTGATTGAACTCTGTATTTAGCCAGAACTGCATGATATACATCTTTTGTGTATTGTGCAACTGTGAAGCATCAAAGTGCTTTCTCATATATCCTATTTTGGCTTCTATGACCAGGTTTTGCAATCCAGAGAGCTTTAACAAGCGCATGCATGAGGTAGCATTGGATTCTAATGGCAAGAGGCTCCTTGCTACATCGGGTTTGGTTCGGGCCCCAATATACCAGGTTCCCACCATTATCGATACCTCCAAGTTATGTCCGTTTTGCTGAAGTAGATACCAACACAACAGTCCACTATTTCCTTTCAGGTGCAAGGCCATGAAAGTGGGCTCAGGACACTTCCTCACAGTGCATCTATAACTAGTGTGGATTGGCATCCCACGCTGCCAATGTACATTACTGGATCTGCAGACCACTCTGTCCGGGTCACATCCATTCTATGATATCCACGACCAAATAAGTTGCCCTTGAGATTTTGTTCATTGCTCAATGCAACCAGATGTGCTATTCCTGAAGTGACCTCTGAGAGACGAACCAGTCCCATGGACTGCCGATCCCCAGTGCATGCATTAATTCCTGATAATCTTGTCCAGACATATGTTTTTGCGGAGGAAGGTGGCTTGCGTTTGTGCTTGTAGTTGGGCCTGTAGACTTGGTGAGTCGGTGTAACCTTTTTGTTGTAAAAACGGGTAAAAAATTTTGTGATCTTTTACATGGTTGGAGGTATAATTTCAACACCAGGTTCTCCCATTGTCATCAGAAGTGAATAGGGAGCAATGCCTTGTACTGATTTACAGATTATCGCTGTTTGAGGAACAAAAATGTTGTATCGATTGAACATTGTATGATGGTTTAGGGCCAATCTGGGTTCTATGTTGAGCACGTCTTAAAACAGGCATCTTACGCTCCGTTTGGAACGGGGGAATTTCAAATTCTTGTGGAAATCTCACGTTCCAAACAGAGCCACGTGGTGTTGCTGTATAAATAGTCATACACATAGTCTCTGAGTATGCTGTGCTGTTTATTTATCCGGAGTTGCTATTTCTCATGTGACTGAGAATTTGTTATTTCTCAGTCGTCTGAGTTGAACAAAAAAAAATACAATTTAGGTATAAAAAATGTATGACTATTTAATTTTGTTCAGTTGCACATTTCTAAATTGTAAGTTACACATGATTTCTAAAATGTGTAACTACCTCATTAACTATTAGATCAAGAATCAACATTTAGGGCCTGCCATAACCTTCATTTATGCTATCTATTTGTAGGACAGTTCAATAGCTTGTGCTACGTAACACCTAGTAGTAGTGTAAAACTTTGAGCTGGATGATTGATGCAGCCGTGTCATCAAATCATTGTGTGCAATTTGCACATACATTTTAATAACAAATATAGATACTGCAGATCTGAAAGAAAAGAAAGACTTAGAAATATTCAGTTGCGGCCAGTTCTCCAGTCTGCCTAAGTTTCAGCCTCCAATTCCCAACGACTGAGGTTTCGGAAACAGATAACAACGACAATCTGGACTTCCAGAAATTCAACTTCTACTAGTTGACTTGATCACAAATATGCAATTGTTTATTTATTTCGAACTAGCAACAGTTTCAGACTTAGAGTATCTTAAAGTTGTGTTGCAACCTGGTTGAGCTGCCAACTAGAAATTATAGCTTCGCTTGCCCTTCCTTCCAGATTGTCAAAATTTCAGTTACTTGTTTGCATGGCATGTTCTAGCCACCGTCCATTCAGACAGACGCATTATGTGATTTTATTAGCATTTTCTTTGTGGCCATGCATCTCGTGAATTATTAGATGAGACAGCACGTTTGATGGATGTGATGCAGTCGTAGTTGCGTTTCGGCTGAAGCCAGAAACTAAGACTAGCTCGGATGGGTGAGGCAGTAGACATACAATTCTACCAGCCAAGTTCGAGTACTTCTGAGCTACTTTTAGAATGCATGAATTCACTAGAATCCTGGCAGGAATTAATATTGATTTAGCAGGACACATATGGGCTATGCTCAGAACCATCTCATTCATCAGGTATCCAAGAATAAATAATACAGTTCTTTGTCTGTAATCATCCACTTTTCCTTTGATGATCCAAGCACGGCCTAAAAAGGGTTTATAGAAAGACTAAATTTGCGACTTATTATTAGCATGCATGCAGCGAGATCCCATCAGGGAACTACTGTTACCGGGCCCCACCCACGTAATGGCCACCAACTTGTTGATGTGGCCATTTCATCTAACAAGCAAGTTTTCTGTAACCTGGCACTTGACATGAAGTTGCACAAGATTGTATTCGTCTTGAGTAGGTAGTCTCGAGCAGATGCCATACATCTGATCGATCAGCCCGAGTGCGATAGATCCGAGCTGGACCAGCTAAAAACTGCTGAGAGCAGTTTCTGGCAAAATCTTAAAGTTTCGGCAAAATGTTATTTTTGCTGAACCTTTTCCGCATTTTCATATTACAATTGTTTCCTTTATTTTTCTTGACAGTTACTAATCTCATAAGAGTGGCAAAAAGGAACACGATGCAGACAAATTTTTTTTTGCAAAAGAAAAACATTCTCAAAAACTTAAGGTGTTGCGACTGCGACACGGCTGAGTGCTGACACCCCGATGGCATGTTCAAGCCACCTCCCTCCCGAACGCGCTACCGAGCTCGCATGCGTCAATGCCTACAAATCATGGCAATAGGCCGTGCATCCATGCGATTCCATCGCTGTCGCCGTCGTCGCCGCCATCTTAATTTGCCCGTAACCAAAGGCAGCCGGATCCGAGCCTTGATGGCGAGAAGATCGGCGCGTTTCGGTGGCACCCGCGCACGCCGGTCGCCGATGGCTATCAGCTGACGACCCCACCGATCGCTCCGGGCGGACCGGAGGCCCACGCCGCACACCACACGCACTCCCCATGGCTACTGCGACGCTGATCGACCTCGCATGTTACGTTCACGGGGAGTCGATCGCCGGCACGATCCGGCTCGCCGGTTGTCGCGGAGATGCCAATTAATATCCAACAGAAACATCATGTGAAAACGCAACGCTGATCAAGCACCTAAAACTGTTGCAAAAGTTACGTAAAACGAGCCGTGCTCTCCTGCGAAACCGGCCGGAGCACTGTCAAAATCTGCGCCCAACGGTCCAACTGACCGATGCAACGGATACCAATGGTGCACGTGAAAGTCGGTCAATTCTGTCTTCTGTCCACCATTCTATGTATCTAATTCTTTTAGATAATGGAAGTCCTGCATCTAAGATATACACAACTATGTAATTTATTATAAAACTTGTGTCGAAAGGTAGGTAACAAAAAAGACTAAAAATACTTATTAAGGATTACAAAGCTTGTTACTTGATTGTCATCCAAATCTGGATATAAATTCTCTGACAACCGTCTACAAAGTCGTGGTGCCAATAACCAGTGGCAAACACATGGTGGGGTGCACGTGGGACGCACCCGCTCCGTTTTTGCGTCCGTTGATATTCTCCTTGCCACAATCAAGTATTTTGGATATCGATGAGAGTTAGACACTCTTTCATGGGCATTTAGGGTATCTCATTCTTAGCAAGTTAACATGATCAATGATCACTTTTTCTATTTCTGTCCTACGCTCGCCACTGTCGGTAACCACTAGTTCTTGTTTATGTTGTCGTTGTAGTAAAGATTACGATCACAACTAATTAATATATAAGAAAATAATATGTAAAAGATTACAATTTTTTTTCATATAAAAAATAATATTTTTTGATATAGTAATATCGACCAACGTAAAGTCGACGGCTGGGATGAATCATGCTATGTATGTACGTATACATGTTTGTTTCGATGATTTAGAAGGTGGTTTTTATCGGCTAATTATAGCACTTTAGCTGTTTGGGGATGAATCACATGCTAGTTTGGTGAGTATAGTTATTAAGGTGGCAACTTTGATCCCTATTAATTGCGCTGAGTACAGCGTATATAGATCAACTTTCTAGCAAGCTATCTAGAGCTGGTTGGCAATGGTGGAAGCGTGGCAGCATGTGTCTTGCGGATCACTTGGGTTCCATCTTGCATGTTTGGAACACATGAATTTCGTAAGAATCCCGTAAACGAACGTAATTCGCTCAAATAAAACGATTCCTGCAGGAAATCTGGAAAATAACCGCCTTCCAAATGAGCAGTAAAACGCCCTTGTTTGCAGAATGTACAGAGAGCTGGTTCTAGTTGCGTGTATATCTCTAAACTCTCTTAAACTAAGCTTTACCATTAAATATGGACAGCGGGTGCTTGCCAAAAGAAAACTGCTTTTTTCAGAAAGACGACTTCTGTAGTGATCAATTATTAGCTTTTCCCAACGAAATCAATCGATCATACTTGTCTGAAATTAGGATTCCCCAGCTGTGGATGCCTTGTGTGACCACAGAATAGACGAATCATGTTCCAGTGAGCCAATATGCAGTTAATGGCGCCAGCAAACAGCAGCGCAAGTGGTTAGCAGCAGCAACAAACAGAGCATGCATGGGTGATCGATGAGTGATGGTGAGGCATTGACATATCTTAATAGAGGCACTGTCCGAACAGCACAAACGATTCGACGGGAATTACTACTGCACAGTGCAGACATTAGCTTAACCGCCACGTGCAGGTCTTAATTGCATTGCTTCTAGAGTCCTAGTATAATTAGTTACTATTTTTCTCGAAAATAGAAGAATAAACCTCTCAACCTCCTGCAATAAACGCAACCATATTACAAATAACAATATCAAAAGCATCGAGACCGAATAAATTGACTTACAAAAAGGAAATAATGTGACAAAGAAATTGTCATGCCGTGATAGCTTCGGCCGAAAGCCGGTAAAACAACGAGATGATTGAAGATTCACTGGAGCGACGCCTCTAAAAATGGTCTTCAGTGTAACCAACAAAGATCAAACTAGAATATTATCTTAGCATCGGTTCTTAGAGAGAGCAATACTTGTACGTCGAATCTAACCAGTAAAGGCTACACCTAATTTTTTTACCCTGTAATCAAAGTTATAAGACAGCGCCCTCACGAAGCGGACAAATTCTCGCATACGAACATTGTCAGATCTAATCAATAAAGATCGAATCAAGAGTTTTTACCATGGAAACCGGTGCTCCAGGGCATCGATACAGGCCTGATCGTCCCTTACACCAATACTGTTGATTTCCACGCAGCCATGTGATCCCCAAATCCTTCCATCGAGGAACGCGGATCAGCACGGTAGTCGCCGGCTCGGCTTTGCATGCCTGGTTCACCCGCTAGCGAGAGGCCGCGCCTGAAAAATACGGAGGTGGCACCACCTCCAACCTACACGCGAGGTCGCCGTGGCAAAGGCGGCGAACGGCACACCCTAATGGCCCAAAGGGGCGGCATCCAACGGCGACCACACGGCCGGCGAGCCCAGCCAACGGGGAGCCCACCACACATCGGAGGCGTCCGGATCTAGATCGAGAAGTACAGTTCGTTAATCAATGGCACATACGACCAATCCATGATATCCATCCATGGCACGCAGTTCAGCTAATCGTTACCAAACCACCTGCCAGTCTGGTTCCTAATTTCTCATCCTGATACTAATTGTTTCTGTGCCGGTTCATGCATGGGTTCGTTACCAGTGATTTGAGGTTGATGTGTCACCAGAAATGGCTGATACAAGGAAAAATTATTGGGCTCACCAACTCACCACGGGTACAAATCAATTGCAATGTGGTTGGTCACCATGAATGTATATCAACGATGATGGCTAGTAATTTCAGCATTAGCCGAACTATCATATATTGGGTCCATCCATCCCTGTGGTTAGAAATTATTTGACATCCCAGGGTCCAAAATAAGTACACGTTGGAGCAACTTGCTTGCTCATTTAAACTTTTGTCCTTGCTTCATCCAAAAGACTTTTGCCTGTGTATTGACGAGTTACCTAAAATGCTACTACTATTCGGACAACAAAAGAACATATGGTATCCAGTTCTATTCATTACAGTCACCTTTTCAGTATTTGGTTGCCACTCCTTTGTCTTCGCCACTATCTTGCTCTCCTATCTCGTACCATCACCCACCACCACCTAACCACTCACCGTGATTGCCGGCTCCCCGGCTCTCCTTCTCCATCTTAGATGTCTATTGCTCTTAAATCCGTCTTCACCATCCCCACCTTCTTACCGCAGCGCATCACCACCGTTCCTAACTCTGTCTATTCAAACGTTCTCCGGCACTAGCTATGTTTCCCATCTATGACCGGCGACACAGTGTCACCACCTCCACATGCGGTCTTCCGATCTCCGTTAGCCTTCCTCTAAGCTTGGTGAGCACGAGCTTCTTTTTGGGCGACAATGACCCCCATGCTGAACTCAAACTCTAGCTCGTTAGCGGCGACTTCTATGCCGATCTCGCGGGGAAGGAGGAAGGAAGCAGGGAAGATGAAGTAAGAAGGAGGAGGAAACAACCGATGCTCAAAGTTTTGTTTCGGACAACTAAATAATAGCCAACATGAAAAGTAAAGTACCTCTTGCCATATGCAGAGAGAGCAGAAGCTGATCTGTTGGTATTCAGAGCAAACCGACTTTACAGCTGATTGAAGCCATCGTCCGACGGTAGGAACGGATCACCTGCTGTACACTACAGTGCAGGCACAGTGTCGGCCGCGGCTTAAAGACGATGATCGATGGTCGAGAGGAATCTCGACCGTCGCTGTCGCATTGGACCTGTGCCTCGTGAATCTCATCGATCGTACTGTACGGCCACCGTGTAAAGTTCAGACCATACGATTCCACCGTGCGAGACACCGAAGCGTGTGGGTCTTCGACGGTTAGAGATCGTGCTGCATCTGTATGTATGGATGGTCCATGGAAACTCGAATCTTTTTTTACAGATAATTTAAATTCTAAGTATTAAATCTTTATTCAATAGATTATGTATAATCACCTTCTTATTTATAATATAATTTTTTATGAACAAAATTCTAAGTATTCTCAGAGTAACAAAAACACTAGTGATTTTTAGCAATTCCCGTTGATCTTTAATTTGGACATGAATTTGGTAGACCCAGTGACAAGTCCAACCAGGCATGCATCTTGGTGTCTGACGGATTTCACCGCGGCGCGCGAGCATCGTACCCAAGGCCGGGAGGCTCGCCCGAGTTGCTGCTCTTGCAGTTGCATTTGGGAAGGTTTGAGGTTTTCAGTGGCATTTGGAACCACCTGGACAGAGCTTATGCACGCGACCAGCATGTGCAGTTGTGCATACCGTTGGGCGTTCTCCAACAGGGATGCATGTATACGGTATACCACGGTACAGGGCAGGACCCCGTGTAGTATCAGTCAAATGTTCGTGTATTGCTATTGAAAATAGAACATATTACCACATTCAAATCGTTCTCATAACTCGGTCTGCGTCCCGCCCTTGGATCCACTCTGGCGTCCAAAAGACTTGGCTCCAACTGATGCGTTAAATCTTATTCTCTATATTTTTATATAAGGAACCTCTTTCAAAAGATTTCCTCTTTATTTTTCTACGTGCTCCAACCGAACCCCTAAATCTTATCCCCTATATTCCATCACCTGTATTTGCTAATATGCTGTAACTAACATAATTATTCAAATGGCAATCCATAGATGTCAATTGCATTCACAAAATTAAATTAGTGCTTTCTCACATAAACAGTACCTATAATTCGTATAGATCCCTAAAAAACATTCATATATATGAGAATCATCCTTATCGCAGATGAGAACTTCAACATTCATATATACTTCAATTGAATCACCCATATCACGTATGAGATCCTGTAAAAAACATTCATATATACTTCAATTGAATTTCAACATGATGAGAATGCTAAATCCATTGTCTTCATATTTCATTATATTACCTCTTTTCTTTATTAATTGCCTTAATCTAACCCTTCTTCCTAAACAAACTCCACTGCTCCCTTTGTCCTCCCCCTCCCCACCGCGACCACCCACCGAGCCTTCTTCGTCCGCCACCCCTCCACACCTGCCCCTCCCCTCCCATGGCAGATCCGGCCAGCCCGGGGGAGAAGGACAAGGGCGGAGGCGGGCCGGCTCTCTGCTCCTCCTCCGGATGGGGGCAGAGGCGGTCCAAGTGCAGCGCCGAGCGGCGGGCCGAGGCCATGGCAGGGGGAGAAGCACGGGGCGGAGGCGGGCTGAGGCCGTGGCGTGGGAAGAAGGACGGGGGCGGAGGCATTTGGACGGCACGACGGGGAGCAGCCAAGCAAGCGCAGCGGGGAACAGCGGGGCGAGCAGGGATGGGAGGGAGAGGGAGACTTCGTTTGTGGCGGGAGGGGCTACGGTTAGAGATGGGGGATGCACTTGCAATCCCCCCCGGTTTGAGGTTCGGGAAGGAGCAAATGAAGAATAGGGGAGAAGATAGGGGTTCAGCTGGAGTCCATATTTTCTCCAAATCACTCAAATGTAGCTATAGGGGATTGAATTGGGGACCGGATGGAGATACTCTCAACATGCGGTTTGCCATCGGCTTCCTCGTCGGACCTAGCCTCGTGTCAAGCCTCGGCACAATACTCAGCCTGTATTGCAACACAAGAACACATCTAGTACAGCCACCGTTGTAGTGTATCCGGTGCATCCGACTTTTTAGTGATATAGATACAGTATGCATCTACTATGTCACAAAATTCCAAATCAAAATTTTACCCGCAGCTCAAGAAACAAAAAAAAGATAATTCCTACTATGAATAGTGATTGATTCAAATTGGGATATGAATTCGGCCCAGTAACATTATCACAACTAAATTTATCTTTTTTGTTTCTCAAGTTGTGGGTGAAATTTTGATTTCAAAATTTGTGACATAGTAGATAAATATTGTGTTTATATCTCTAAAACTTTTCAAATTTTTTTGATAACTTTTACTGGTGTTTTCGGGTTTCGGTGCACCAAGTGCAACAGGATACACTCTCACCACGAGAACAAAACTCGAGAAACAATAAAACAATTTCTGCTATGAATAGTGCCTCATTCAAATTGGGATGTAAATTCGGTCTATTAACATTATCACAACTAAATTTATCTTTTTTATTTCTCAAATTGTGGGTTGAATTTCGATATCAAAATGTGTGATATAGTAGAGAAATATCGTTTTATTTCTTCAAGTTTCCTTATAAATTTTTAATAACTTTCCATGGATGTCTTTAGACTGGGGTGCACCAGATGCACCATAAACCCGGATCCACGGGATACGCTCTCACCAAACCAGAGTCCAGTCCAGTTACCATGTGTTGGAAATATGCCCTAGAGGCAATAATAAAGTTGTTATTATTCTATTTTCATGTTCATGATTAAGTTTATGTTCTATGCTAAAATTGCATTGGTTCTTGAATATGAGATTCAGAGGAAAACCTAATTGCATGTGTGGAATAATAAACACCATTCAGATCCCTAGTCAGGCCTCTGGACTAGCTCATGTATTGTTGATGATCTTGTTTTCCTGATCATGGGCATTGTTAATGTAACAAGGATGCCGGCAATAATGGGAACACATTGTTAGGGTAACAATGGTGTTGGATAGACCCCTTATGAGATACTGCGAGATCACTTCGTCAATATGTTGTCAGTATCTTCTCATGATGTGTTAACGTTTACTTGCGTCCTTAGACCATGAGAATATCATAGACCCGGATACCGGATGGTTGCTTTGGGGTCATCAAACGTTACGCCGTAACTGGGTAATTATAAAGGTGACTTTCAGGTACACCAGAAAGTATATCGTGGTTCTAGATATGTCAAGACTGGGATTTGCCCATCCGGCGATGGAGAGATACACTCTGGGCCCACTCGGTATTACGGTGTCCAGCATCGCCTGGCCAGGTATTGTGACTAAAAGGTTAGTCACGGGGATACCGGAATACGGAAACGAGAAAAGAGTACAAACCGGTAACGAGGATAACTAGGTATGGTGATCAAGGAGTTGATCACAGGGATATCGTCAAAGTCTCGCCTCGGGTTGTGTAATGTATCGTGAGGCAAAAGGAATTGTATGCGATAATACAAGGTTTGCTCGATAAAGATCTTCGATGATATGTGGGAGTCGTTATGGGTGTCCAGATCCCGCTGACGATTATTGACCGGAAGGTATTCCGGACATGTCCACATATACTCGAACCTATAGGGTCACACGCTTAACGTTTTAGCGACATTTAGGAATGCTACGATTTATAGAGAACGAGAGAGAAGGGTTCCGAAAGTGTTTCGGATGATCTCGAAAGTGTTCCGGGAGGTCCCGGATGGTTCCGGTGATGTCCGGAAGTGTTCCGGAAAGTATTGGAAGGTTCTAGAAGGTTCTAGAAATTCTAGAAGGTTCTGGAAGGTTCTAGAAATTCTAGAAGGTTCTAGAAGGTTCTAGTGGAGTTGGACTCCAACTCCAACAGGGTGTCCCTGCTGGAGTAGGACTCCACCTGCCTAGGGAGAGCTGCCCCAACCCCTATAAATAGAGGGGCAGGGCACCTCAAAGGGTATCCCAAGCAGCCCCAGAGGCAGCCCTAGTCCCTTGGACTAAACCCTAGGCCAGCCATCTCTAGATTGGCCACAGCCTTCTTTTTCTCTCTCTTCTAGATTGGATCTAGTACAGCTGCCGGCGCGCTGCTGCTTCTCCTTCTCGTAGATCCCCGCTGTTCTTGTGTGCTGGTCCACACATTACCGCGGTGTCACTGATCCGGTACGCGTGGATACCTCGGAGACGTCGTATACTTCGGCGTTTGATCGGGCGAACTATTCACGAGGAGATCGCTCTCGCGGCTGGGAGGTATAACCTAGCTGCGGGAGTCTGCGGACTTCATCGACATCGGTCAACTTCTCCGCTGCATTGACGTGATCGTCGAAGGTATGATATCGTTACCTACACCTCGATAGTGTTTCTTGGTTTGGTTCGTGCGCGGAAAAATTTTGTTTTTTCGTAGCGCGTTCCCCAACAGTGGTATCAGAGCGGTTCTATGCGTAGTTGTAGGTACGACTAGAGCATATGTGATATGCGGCATTGCACATATGATGTGCGGGGTGTTAGATGAGATCTACCACCAGATTTTCTTGTTGTTTCCCTCTCATTGCAAAATTTTGATCTCGGCGGCATCGTGAAATTTTCAGAGGTCCAGTGAACCTTACGATCTTCGGATCGAGACATGCTAAGGATGACTTTGGTTTCACTTTAGTTGAGAAAGATAAATTTGCAATGAGCGGGCTTGTAGATGTGATCTACACGGGGGTCATGCGTATGACGAAGTTTAGTATGGGGTTCGAGATTTCCGAGTCTCCAATTCCAGACACCCCGACAGTTAAATAACTGCAAGAGCAATCATGCTTATGGTAACGTAGGTAGCAAACGGTTTGCAACGTAGCCATAAAGCCACGTATTGTAGCATAAACGTTAGAGGCGTCTAACTTGTTTTTGCAGGGTATGCATGTGATGTGGTATAGCCTATGTGATGCAATGTGATTGTATGAGATGCAAAGTGTTTGTAATTTTAATTTTGTCATGACCTGCGTGTCATGAGTACGGCAATCGGCAGGAGCCAATACGATTGTCATTATTTATTATATTGACCTACGCATCAACTAGAAAGCCATGTAATGCATTTATTTTATTAGCTATGTGATAGCAAATAGTTGTAATTGCAAGGACATGGTGGTGACAATCTTACATCGATGGACCTCGACGCTACGTCGTACGCGAAGAAGGAGTTCTCCGCCAAAAGATGTTGAAGAAGTCTTCTTCAACAAAAGGGGCTATACCATATCACAATAATTTAATTGCATGTGATGTTAATCCCTTTTATGCACCTTGTTTGATGCGTGGTAGACGTTGTTAAATAGGGGTGATCCCTCACACAAATATCAAAGTAGTTAATGTTCTTTCAAGTGTAGCACCGTCTGGAGTATTTGCCATTCTGAGGTGCGCCATGTCACATGGGTACGATAGGTTTGACATATATGAGGCGGGCGCGAACCGTTCGCGTAGCAGAGCACTCGGTTGTCTTGACGAGCTTTGCAAGATCGTCTTGGGCTCGGAACACACCCATCGAAAGATGAACAAGAGTCATATGGGATATGATTGGCATGTTGACCTACCGGTCTCGTTATTCCATCATCAGTGATGTCACATCAATGGTGGAGTAAGTGAGTCGTGGATCTTGAATCACTAATAATCAATTATGAGGGATATTGGTTTTAGTGGGAGCTTACTCTAATTAAGTGTTAATTTGAGTTGCTTTAATCATGAACAATGTCTAAAGTGTATTTGTTTTTAAGTTGTAGATCTATGGCACCCGTAACCACCTTTCCACTATGCGCGTTGCTTGAGAAAGAAAAACTAAATTCATCTGGGAACAACTTTACGGACTGGTACCGTAATGTGAGGATTGTCCTCAAGAGTGCCAAGAAGGACTATGTCCTATCGCAAACTCTCGGTGAACTCCCCGCTAACGCTACGGATGATGAGACTCGTATCTATCAATCTAAGAGCGATGATTCCATTGCAGTACAGTGTATCATGCTTGCCTCCATGGAACCTGATCTTCAAAAGCGTTTTGAGAATTGGGCTGCTTATGAGTTAATCCAGGAGCTGAAAGCTTTGTTTCAGAAGCAAGCAAGGACTGAAAGATATGAGATATCCAAAGCCTTGTTTGAATGCAAGATGGCTGAGGGCAGCTCAGTGAGTCAGCACGTACTTAGATTGTCTGGGTACGCGCAAAGGTTGGATGCGCTAGGTTTTCCAATCTCCCAAGAGTTGGGCACTGATCTTGTTCTTGCTTCCCTCCCTCCGAGCTATAGTAGCTTCATCATGAACTACAACATGAATGGGATGGAAAAGAGTATGGGTGAATTATTCACTATGCTTAAAACTGCTGAGAGTGGAATCCAGAAGGACGCCAATCATGTGATGATGGTGAATAAAACAACCAACTTCAAGAAGAAGGGCAAGTCTAAGAAAAAGGGCAAATCCAAGGGTGCTAGTATGACTGACACGCCTAAGAAGTCCAAGACTGGCGCCACTTCTGATGTTGAGTGCTTCTTCTGTAAAGAGAAGGGACACTGGAAGAGGAACTGCAAGAAATATCTGGCAGAAAAGAAGAAGTCTGGAAAGTCCAGCTCAGGTATGAGTGTCATACATGTTATTGATGTATTCCTTGCTAGTCCGCAATGTAATTCTTGGGTATTGGATACCGGATCGGTTGCTCATATTTGCAATTCGATGCAGGAACTACAGAGGCCTAAGCGACTGGCAAAGGATGAGGTGACGATGCGCGTCGGGAACGGAGTAAAAGTTGCTGTGCTCGCCGTCGGTGTCCTACCTCTACATTTATCTTCAGGATTTATATTAGAGCTTAGTAATGGTTACTATGTTCCGGCCTTGAGCAAAAACATTATTTCTGGATCATGTTTGTTGCAAGACGGTTATTCGTTTAAGTCTGAGAACAATGGTTGTTCGATTTATATGGATAATATGTTTTATGGCCATGCTCCCGTTGTGAATGGGTTATTTATTATGAATCTTGATGGTAATACACACATCCATAACACTGACGCTAAACGTCGCAAGATAATCGATTCGAATTCCACTTACTTGTGGCACTGCCGTTTGGGTCATATTGGAAAGAAGCGCATGAAGAAACTCCATTGTGATGGACTTTTGGAGTCATTTGATTATGAATCATTTGACACTTGCGAGCCTTGTCTAATGGGTAAAATGACTAAAACGCCGTTCACAGGCCACGTAGAACGGGCGACTGACTTATTGGAGATCATACATACGGATGTATGTGGTCCAATGAGTATAGCTGCACGCGGTGGATTCCTCTACTTCATTACCTTCACGGATGATTTGAGTAGATATGGGTATATCTATTTGATGAGACATAAGTCTGAAACCTTTGAAAAGTTCAAAGAATTTCAGCATGAAGTAGAAAATCATCGTAACAAGAAAATCAAGTTTCTGCGATCAGATCGCGGAGGGGAGTATTTGAGTTACGAGTTTAGCGAACATCTGAAGAGCTGCGGAATTGTTCCACAGCTTACACCTCCCGGAACGCCACAGAGGAATGGAGTGTCCGAGAGACGTAATCGAACCTTGTTGGACATGGTAAGATCGATAATGTCATTAACTGAACTGCCATTGTCTTTTTGGGGTTATGCTTTAGAGACTGCCGCTTTTACACTAAATAGAGCACCATCTAAATCCGTTGAAACGACACCATATGAGATATGGCATGGGAAGAAACCCAACTTGTCTTTTCTTAAAATTTGGGGATGCGATGCATATGTAAAGCGTTTACAACCAAATAAGCTCGATCCCAAATCGGATAAATGCTTCTTTGTTGGTTATCCCAAAGGAACTGTTGGGTATTCCTTCTATCACCGCACCGAAGGCAAAGTGTTTGTCGCAAAGAACGGTGTGTTTCTCGAGAAAGAGTTTCTTGCGAAAGGGGTGAGTGGGAGGATAGTGCAACTCGACGAGATTGGTGAATCTTCGTCATTAGGTCAAAGTGATGCAACGCCGGAAGTGGTTCCGGAGTTTCCCACAATGACTGATACGGAAGCCCCTACATGTGATGTAGAGACTTCAGTCGAGCCAGCAGCTGAACCACGAAGGTCTGGTAGGATTCGCACGAAACCACAGTGGTTTTCGGACGAGGTATTGTTGTTAGACAACGATGAGCCTACGACCTATACGGAAGCAATGATGGGCCCTGACTCCGTTAAATGGCTAGACGCCATGAAATCCGAGATAGAATCCATGTACGAGAACCAAGTTTGGAGCTTGGTGGACCCTCCTGAAGGCGTGAGGCCTATCGAATGTAAATGGATCTATAAAAAGAAAACAGACGCGGATGGGAATGTATACATCTATAAAGCTCGACTTGTCGCAAAGGGTTTCCGACAAGTTCAAGGAGTTGACTACGACGAGACATTCTCTCCCATAGCGATGCTTAAGTCTGTTCGGATTCTTCTAGCGATTGCTGCATATTTCGATTACGAGATATGGCAAATGGATGTCAAAACAGCGTTCCTGAATGGGAAGCTAACCGAGGACGTGTATATGATACAGCCCGAGGGTTTTGTCAATCCAAAGGATGCTGGAAAGGTATGCAAACTTCAGAGATCCATCTATGGACTGAAGCAAGCATCACGGAGTTGGAATCTTCGCTTTGATGAAGTGGTCAAAGGGTTTGGTTTCATCAGGAACTGCGAAGAGGCTTGTGTTTACAAGAAAGTAAGTGGGAGCGCAATAGCATTTCTAATACTCTATGTGGATGACATATTGTTGATTGGGAATGATGTATCTTTTCTTGACACTATTAAGACTTCGTTGAAAAATAGTTTTTCAATGAAAGATTTAGGCGAGGCAGCATACATATTAGGTATAAAGATCTATAGAGATAGATCAAAGCGCCTAATAGGGCTAAGCCAGAGTACATATATAGATAAAGTACTGAAGAGGTTCAGTATGGAAAACGCCAAGAAGGGGTTCTTGCCGATGTCGCATGGGAAAAGTTTGAGCAAGAATCAGTGTCCTTCGACAACTGATGAGCGAGAACGCATGAGTAAGATTCCATACGCATTCGCGATTGGGTCAATCATGTACGCCATGATATGTACACGACCAGATGTGTCCTATGCTCTAAGTGTTACGAGCAGATACCAGAGTGATCCAGGTCATGATCATTGGACAGCAGTGAAGAATATCCTAAAGTACCTGAAGAGGACTAAGGATATGTTTCTCGTATACGGTGGTGACGAAGAGCTCGTTGTAAAGGGTTACACCGACGCCAGCTTTGTCACAGATCCGGACGATTTTCGATCTCAATCAGGCTTAGTGTATACACTAAACGGTGGCGCAGTGAGCTGGAAGAGTTCCAAGCAGGACACTGTGACGGATTCTACAACGGAGGCTGAGTATATCGCCGCTTCAGAAGCGGCAAAGGAGGGCGTTTGGATTAAGAAGTTCGTCACCGAGCTTGGTGTGGTTCCGAGCGCGCTGGATCCTATGGAGCTCTATTGTGACAATAGTGGCGCCATAGCTCAGGCCAAGGAGCCAAGGTCCCACCAGAAGTCCAAACATATACAACGCCGATTCCACATCATTCGTGAATTGGTGGAGCGTGGAGACGTAAAGATATGCAAAATACACACGGATCTGAATGTGTCAGATCCGCTGACGAAGCCTCTACCACAAGCAAAGCATGAGCAACACCGGAATGCCATAGGTGTTAGGAGCTTAAGCATTGGCTAGATTATTGACTCTAGTACAAGTGGGAGACTGTTGGAAATATGCCCTAGAGGCAATAATAAAGTTGTTATTATTCTATTTTCATGTTCATGATTAAGTTTATGTTCTATGCTAAAATTGCATTGGTTCTTGAATATGAGATTCAGAGGAAAACCTAATTGCATGTGTGGAATAATAAATACCATTCAGATCCCTAGTCAGGCCTCTGGACTAGCTCATGTATTGTTGATGATCTTGTTTTCCTGATCATGGGCATTGTTAATGTAACAAGGATGCCGGCAATAATGGGAACACATTGTTAGGGTAACAATGGTGTTGGATAGACCCCTTATGAGATACTGCGAGATCACTTCGTCAATATGTTGTCAGTATCTTCTCATGATGTGTTAACGTTTACTTGCGTCCTTAGACCATGAGAATATCATAGACCCGGATACCGGATGGTTGCTTTGGGGTCATCAAACGTTACGCCGTAACTGAGTAATTATAAAGGTGACTTTCAGGTACACCAGAAAGTATATCGTGGTTCTAGATATGTCAAGACTGGGATTTGCCCATCCGGCGATGGAGAGATACACTCTGGGCCCACTCGGTATTACGGTGTCCAGCATCGCCTGGCCAGGTATTGTGACTAAAAGGTTAGTCACGGGGATACCGGAATACGGAAACGAGAAAAGAGTACAAACCGGTAACGAGGATAACTAGGTATGGTGATCAAGGAGTTGATCACAGGGATACCGTCAAAGTCTCGCCTCGGGTTGTGTAATGTATCGTGAGGCAAAAGGAATTGTATGCGATAATACAAGGTTTGCTCGATAAAGATCTTCGATGATATGTGGGAGTCGTTATGGGTGTCCAGATCCCGCTGACGATTATTGACCGGAAGGTATTCCGGACATGTCCACATATACTCGAACCTATAGGGTCACACGCTTAACGTTTTAGCGACATTTAGGAATGCTACGATTTATAGAGAACGAGAGAGAAGGGTTCCGAAAGTGTTTCGGATGATCTCGAAAGTGTTCCGGGAGGTCCCGGATGGTTCCGGTGATGTCCGGAAGTGTTCCGGAAAGTATTGGAAGGTTCTAGAAGGTTCTAGAAATTCTAGAAGGTTCTGGAAGGTTCTAGAAATTCTAGAAGGTTCTAGAAGGTTCTAGTGGAGTTGGACTCCAACTCCAACAGGGTGTCCCTGCTGGAGTAGGACTCCACCTGCCTAGGGAGAGCTGCCCCAACCCCTATAAATAGAGGGGCAGGGCACCTCAAAGGGTATCCCAAGCAGCCCCAGAGGCAGCCCTAGTCCCTTGGACTAAACCCTAGGCCGGCCATCTCTAGATTGGCCACAGCCTTCTTTTTCTCTCTCTTCTAGATTGGATCTAGTACAGCTGCCGGCGCGCTGCTGC
The DNA here is from genome assembly GCA_019208055.1 of Stipa capillata. NCBI lineage: Eukaryota > Viridiplantae > Streptophyta > Magnoliopsida > Poales > Poaceae > Stipa > Stipa capillata. The sequence continues at coordinate 122,771 of JAGXJF010002397.1, read as the reverse complement.
TTCTCCTTCTCGTAGATCCCCGCTGTTCTTGTGTGCTAGTCCACACATTACCGCGGTGTCACTGATCCGGTACGCGTGGATACCTCGGAGACGTCGTATACTTCGGCGTTTGATCGGGCGAACTATTCACGAGGAGATCGCTCTCGCGGCTGGGAGGTATAACCTAGCTGCGGGAGTCTGCGGACTTCATCGACATCGGTCAACTTCTCCGCTGCATTGACGTGATCGTCGAAGGTATGATATCGTTACCTACACCTCGATAGTGTTTCTTGGTTTGGTTCGTGCGCGGAAAAAATTTGTTTTTCGTAGCGCGTTCCCCAACACCATGCCCGGGTGCTGCACCGCTCGTGGCTAAATTGAGCCTGTGGGATTGGGAGATGCAGCCTAACATGGTGGCGGATAAGCTCGGTGACAGCGGGGTTTGTTGTAGCCTCTTAGATATCGACTGTGAATAATGATAGGATGAGGAGGGGACCATGAGAAGCTGCATTGTGAGGCTTCTCGAAAAGAATAAATTATATTAGAAGCTAATTTGTATTTTGTGTGCCTTTACGTTTTCTGTTTCGTGAAATTGTTTCCAGGGAGGAAGTGGGATTTAGGAGTCCAATATCAAAATTCCACCGTTCGAGTACTTTTAAGCAAAAAAAGTAACGTATCTCAAAGAGAGAATCCGGTAATACCGTGATACCGTCACATAGCATCACCTCTAAAAGGATATAAACTATTATGAACTTTTTTGATAACATTGACACTATATGTATCTATCATGACATAAAAATTTAATTTCAAATTCGACCCACGACTCAGTAAACAAAAAGGACAAACCTACATGTGAATAGTACCTTATTCAAATCTAGAGTGATCAGTGTTCAATAAGTACTATTCATAGCAAGATTTGTTTGCTTCATTACTCGAGTTGTGAGTCAAATTTAAATTTAAAAAATTGTGGCATGATAGATACGTGTGGTGTCAATATTACAAAAAAAATGTTAAAAAATTTAGTAACTTTTTGAAGGTGATACCATATGTTGGTATCACAGTATCACCTAGATATGTTCTCATATCTCAGACTGTGTATTTCATCTCATTTTAGTTAGTCCTATGTGTATACAGAAGGATTAACTTACTTCTCGCAAATTTCCTATAAGACGAAAACAGATAGTAGTTATTTGACCTGAATATGTTTCCTAAACTACGCTTACACATCCTTGCATTAAAGAGAGAAAACCACAAAAAAGGCAAATGTACATCATCGAAGCACAAGGTACAATCTTAGCTGCAGAGGTACTAGAGGGGTGGCCGCACAACCCAACGTGCCAACTTTGCCTTCACAATGCAGAACTGGTTAGCCATCCGTAAGAAGATTGTGTGTTCACCGCTATGGTCTGATCTTTGGTGAATCATTGGATTGGCGTGGATGCCAACTGAGTGGCACCCACCCCCACTCAGCTTGGTGACCGATAGATCGGGATGCTCGCCACTACGCCATGGGATACAAAGGATACCCGCAGCAATCACCTAATCTACGCAATGTTGAATGTTTGGAAGAAGAGAAACCGTCACGTTTTCAATGCCATGAGACTTACATATCAATAAGTTGGTCACTAACTTTCGACGGCATCAAACAGCGTACCCTGAGAAGAGTGTCTTTCTAGGAGTAGTTGGTACATGGAAACTTGTGAGTTTTTACCGGGCTTTAATTTTCTCCTAAAAAAAGGCTATACGTTAAATAAACTATATTCTTCTTAATTGAAAGATAGTGCTCTCGTCAATTTCTCGAAAAAGCACAGAATTCGCATACGACAAACAAAAGAAAAAAGAGTATACAATCGCCCATCCCTAGCATAGACGACCTGCAACCTAAACGCTAAGTGTCAGGTGGCCTCGAGTAATATGGCAACCTTCTCAATTGTTGGGCTCCTTCACACATCCGAAGATCCGAATCCTTCCGCTTAGCGCCCGAAGCTTCGGAGATGCGCCTTCAAACACGCAAGTGTTCCAATGCCAGAAAATGCTTCCGAGGATCAGTGACTGTGCTCCCTTGGCCTTCGTTGATCCTACGCGCTGCGCCGCGTCATGGAAGCAGCTCTGAACGGTGTCGCCAGGGTGCGATACTAGGTTCTGCCGACCAAAGTGAGACACGATACCAAACCAAATTTCCCGGGAGAAAACACACTCGACCAAAAGGCATGCGATCGAAGTCCCTGACTCCTGGTCACAGAGCAAACATGCCGTCCGGGTGTTGCAGACCGCGTCGCTGTAAGCGGGCGATCTGCCGTCCAGTATATATTGATTCGCCATCGGAAGCCATCTGAAGATCTTGCAGCCTAGGGGCGCCCAACAGTCTCAAATCTGCTTCCATCTTGATGACTCTTTTCTAAGACATCTTTCTCAAGAGATAGGAGCTCTATATTTCATGAAGAAGAATAAGACTGGACAGTTAATTAAGAGAAGGTCGGACGAAAATCAGATATATCGATAACTGTCGATCGACCTTTGGAAGAATGCCGCGTACGCCGATTTGAAGGAATAACGTCCTGAATCGGCCCATCACAGGATAAGCTGATCAGGCACTCCATCGGTGAGCCAGCCTTCCACACAAAGCAAAATACTGGAACAGGGCTAGGATCGTTAAGCTTTCAGAGATGTCCCTGCTCCAGCTCATGTTCTGTAGTCCATCCTTCATCTGATCTGAACTGAAACGGGTGCAAGGGAAACATTCCCTTTTTTTGCATCAAATTCAGAAAACGTACATACAAGAGCATCACCATCCGTCGATTAAATTGAGAGTGGGTGCAACCGTGCTTGTACAGACGCACGCAGGAATGCACGGCCGGCGCAATCAAGTTGATGCACGTCGCGTTATTTCCCAACGCCCATCCGTCCGTCCGCCATCAATGGACGGTACTCACGAGGAGACGATCAGCCGCAGCAGTTTGGTAACTTTACGTGTGGACGCCACTGTATAGTGACGCGCGAAATGACCTTACGTTAGATCAGAAACGGTGGCGTATTTGGAAGGAACGGTTGGGAGTCCGGTACATAAGCTGCTTGTCGTATATATCCTCTACCGTAGTCGTACGGCGCTCCGTATATCACGAGTGCGTAATTGTACATATTGTCCGATTAAGTAAGCAACTAGCACAGTACACCACATAATTTTATGAGAAACATCTTTAATCATTTTAATTTTTTAGACTTCTGTGTGATATCAGATCAGTGCGTGAATAAAAATTCAGATCGTGAGTCGGCCGGCCGATCATTGTGTTGAGCTAGTAGGTTGTTTATACATGATATTAAATCGTGTAGAAATAAAGTTCGGATCACGTTTAGCTGATAATTTAATTATTAAAATGATAGAAAAAGAAATCACGAAGTTCATCCACATAGGCTAAATTATATGCAACTTTGATTGTGGTGGGTTCATATTATAATAATGTAGATGAATCATATTATTTATACAAATACATATTACATACAATTCTTATTAAGTACACAAATAGTACAACTTATTAGGTGGATAAGGAATACAACTCTTTTTTCCTAAATTAAATTTTAAAATAATTTAAAATGAAAATTGATAATTGGATTTATATATTGAGTGATATTTTCTAAACAGCTAAAGTTGGGAATTAATTTTACAAATTCATAGTAGGTACGACTCTTATTTGGTAGATAAAGAATACAACTATATTTTCATATATTAAATTTTAGAATTAATTTTTAAGTAACAATAGATAGATTTATATATTAGGTGGATAAAGAACATAACTCTATTTTTTTGATAGCTAAATTTCAGAATTAATTTTAAATGTAAACTATCAGTTAGATTTATATATTCCATCTCCCTAAACTAAATTTCAAAACTATTGTAAATGGAAATTAGCAGTTTGATTTATATATGAAAGTCAACCTAAAACTAAAACATGGAATGGAAAGTAAAACAATATATAGTGACAGAGGACCAATGTCAATGTAAAGGCATCAATGCATCAACATGTATGAGCTATTTCTACTGATGGACAAAGAGGGATCCTTTGCAGTATAGGAAAAAACATCGAATGAGTAGAGGAGACACACGGAGGACGCTAGACAAGAAAATATGGCAGTCACCGATAGAGTTCATGACAGCTAAAAGCAACAGACAAGAGAGAGATTGAAAGAAGCGAAGATTATATTCATGTATATAGGCTAACATTGCATGTGCCACTATGCTACGTGTGCGAGCCAACTTATTGCATGAAGGGAAGCATTGACAATTGTCAAAGCTAACATATAGACGAATAAAATCAAATGGCAGTTAGTGACAAAGGACAAATAACTACATAAACGAGAATATTAAATGTGTCAACATGTAGTAAATCTTGCCGTGCAAATGCACGGGTGATATGTCTAGAATGTATCGATATATCCCATGATTTTCTTAATGTTTATCTATGATTTTCTTAATGTTTATCTATCATTTTTTAGATAATATTGCATATTGCATTAACTGCTGAGTATTATTATTATTATTCTGAAAAACCCTCTTTTGTTTAGCACATGTAGAATCTTCATAATTTCACGGTAATTCAACCTTTTGGACTACTTACACGAGGAGAAGGCTACTTGAGGAAAGAGGCCTCCAGGCAGTGCCCACAGAGCCCTTGCAGTAGGGGGCCGTGGCAGGCCCTAAAGCCCCAGTCTACTGCGTCGAATCTGCATCTTAGCACTCTAAGTGTGATGAGAACATGACCCTCATGGATGCACCCACTGCCACCTCTACTTTCATTACTTCAACCATGTCCGCTGCTCAAGTTATAAAGAACAAAAAGAGGTCCGTCAAGATCGTCAAGAACAAGCGAGAATTCAAGTTCAAACTCTCGGGAGGAGGAGAGAATGAAATTCATGTGACCATGATGATGTCCCACATGGATTGGTGCTATATAAAGAGTTCTCTCATGTCACTTTTAGTCTAAGAAGAGATAGAGATTAAGTGCCACATGTTCTGGACTCTGATTCAGATTGATGAGACAGTCCTGAATTCAAACATTTATATCTCGGGCATATGGACTCCAATTTGGGTGATCTTGGACTATTTGGAAAGCTTATCTCATGCTCTTTTCAACATGTCTGACCTTATCTCCAAATTCCTTATGAGCATGCTACAATTGCCAAAATAGTTCAGGATTGTCTCTAAAACAGATCACCTCTTCTTTCATATACCACCTAGGATTCTCTCTTTAGTTTTGGGTTTTGTTGAGCATAGTTTTGTTGCCTAGGGCCAAACAACATTGTCTCTAGTTGTGTCTTCTGACCACCTAGTTCGACTACTTTGCAGAACTCTACCATATCAATATATTATACTTTATATATATTTGTAATTTTAGATTACCTTCAATTATTCTTGCTCATTTTTCGGTTGCTTGTAGGGATAAAGAATCTCGCGTTCAGGTTGATTGTGCCCACGGCAAGGTCAATAACCTCCAGGAGTTGGTTTAGCAATTGCGTAGGCGCTCCGTCATTGTACGAGTGTAGCCGGATCATCAAAGTCACCTCCACTAAACTGACGTGTATTTCTCATCAAAAGATCGAAACACCCAAAGTTCTATCATAGTGGGTTATGATAGTTAATGATAAACGATTAAGTTTCTGGAGTGTTGAGATCCATGCTGGATTTATCCTTCAAAATCTCAGAATGTTTGAGTCAGTATGTTAGAAGCTCCGAGTTTGTGTTCTGGCCTCACTCTGTTGAGTACCTCTAAAATCTCAGAAGCTCTAAGCGTAATGTCAGAACCTTCAGAAATCGGCACTGACTATCGCTTGTTCAAGACTATTCAATTTTCTAGAGGGTCAGGATTCCAAGTTGGAACCGCCAACACTTGTTCCTATTTGTTGTGCTTTGAAAGTCAGAGTCTTCAAGATCTATTGCTGAACACGTAATATAGCCGTTGATTTGAAAAGTTAGAATGTCCAGATTCTTGTCGAAGTCTCCGAGCCGTTATTGATTTGAAATGTCGAAACCTCCGGGTTCATGTCGGCTGAACACATAATATAGCCATTGATTTGAAAAGTCGGAGTGTCCGGATTCTTGTCGAAGTCTTCGAGCCTTATTGATTTGAAATGTCGAAACCTCCGAGTACTGCGCTATTTTGTACTAGTGACTTGTTTTTAGGGTGTTGGTTATGTATACCCCCAACCTCTTAGCACGTCTAACTCTTTGCTAATCCATTCCTTTGCTCTCCTGAGTGTTGTGCCACACCTCGTCAAGCCAAAGCCCTATTTTTTGTGAGGAAATATTTGAGAGAGAGATCGAGCCTTAGTTGAGCATCAAACAAGAGTTCTTCTCCAAACCAAATTGATTGAATCTCGTTACTCTTGGAGATTGGCATCTTCTAGACAGCTAGAAATCGCTTGGGAGCCTTCAAGTAGCTTGTGAAGAGTCCCAAAAAGTTTTTGAGGGTTTGAAGCTCACCTACCATGAGTTGAAGAGCTATCAAGAGTGAAAGAAGGCTTCACATCGGCAAACCTTTTGAGGTCGAGCATGTTTCGGTGCCGGCTTTGATTTAGGATCGAACTTTCTCAACGGAGATGTACAGTCTCGCCAAAGGCTCGAACATCGACAATAAATCTTCGTGTCAACACTTGGTTGTCTCTTTGCACTTCACATTTCTTGCTCCAATTACTTGCGGTTCCTCACAATCTTACTACTAGCATCATAGGTTTTGCTTTCTACCTTATACACTTGTGCGTTAGTTTTGCTCTATCTTGTTTTGATCTCTAGCACATTAGGTTTACTTAGTGCTATTTGTGTAGAAAGTTTTGTTAGGTCTTAATTTTTGTTAATCTCCTATTCACCCTCCGTCTAGTTGATACCCTAGATCCTTTCACGTGTAGAGCCCTAGGGTATCGCCTCACGACTCCCTTTCTCCTATTTATTCCTGATACGGCTCAACTAGGTCTTGAGTCAAAGTTTGTCCAAGCCTTCTCTCTACCTGCACATGCGGTGATGCGGATCACAAGGGTCATAATGTGATGATAATCTCAAAAACCTCACACGCTCTCGTGCAATTTCCTAGATTGTAATCATAAGAACACCAACGATATGACCGTCCCCGACTTAGACAATTCTCTGTTTTCTCATTACTTAAAATAAACTAGTCTCAGATACAGGGGGCGCGGCCCTGGCTTATATATGTCACACACACACCGATCAAGTAGGACTCTAACTAGACTGTCACGTGAACCTTTACAAGGAAACTACTCTTGCTACGAAATAAAAGACTCACGTACCATTACATAAGGAAAGATGGAATCCTGATTTAAATAAAAAATGAAATTTATTCCTTTGCAGATCTTCTTCAATCGAATCATAGACTGATTGAAATATCTCCAATAAACATGCTCCTAGGAGCTGTCCTGAAATCTGGTTCCACCCTAAACTCTACGGAACGTCATGCTGATCCGAGTTTTCTGTAGTCCTCGTTTAGAGCCATTGATTGAACCAAATCCGACGGCCCAAACTCAATCCCATTAATTATAAAAATTGCCACCGCCCGTAATTTATGCCTTTTTTCGCCCTTTGATGTTTCCTTGTTTCCTTGTTTCCAGTGTTTCAACATATACTCCGCCACCGGCCTGTGGGAAAAATTGGTGTGTGCTCCACGACATCGACGAGGACGAGAAGGCGGTGATATTTCGGTACCACAGCGAGGCAGACAAAGTGTCAGCTCCAGAAGTTCACAGGAGCATGTCGCGGCGGGCTCCCGTGTTGCTCGGCCTCGCTCCACAACCGCCGCACTCGCATGATCCAGGTCTACACGACCACAACGCAACAACCGTCTAGCTTGACTAGACGCATGACCCATTGCCGTGCTCGTGCGTGGATGTTGCAGTGAGGTAATCCCCCACCTACTTATCAGTCTCCTCCTCCATTTGCTTCTTTCTCTCCTGTCTCCTCCTCTGACACTTGTTTTTTCTACTCGCAATGGAGACATTGAGGTCACAAAGAGGCGTACAAATGAGGATGATTGGGTCTTATTTGATTGGATCAGTGTTATTCTCATGCCATGTTGTCTGGGTCTTATTTGAAGGATGTGGATAGGGAAGTGCTGCAGCACCTAAGGAGGCTAGGAAGGAAGAATCCCAGAACAAAGGTCAGACCGTGACCAAGATTCTTATCTCTTCTTCATTTTTTTCTTTTCTTTCTCCAAGTCAAGTTGTCTTGTGCTCGTGCAGACGTTGGGCTCCTGGACAAGCCTGAGCATGATCTCCCGCGCGTGATGAGCAGAGCAGAGCAGCAGGGTGAGACAAAATCCCCAAAACTCCTCAAATCCTTCCACGAGCCTTCTTCCGCTGGCGTTGTCGTCGGCAGCAGGGACTCGGCTAGCGTCTGCTGCAGCTTCTCCATTAGTTGTTGATGGAAACGAATGATTGTTGTACATGAAACAAATTATATTATATGGGAAACAAAATACTTGGATGAATGAAACATAAACAAATTAGCTCGGCAAGCGTCTGCTACAGTTTCTCTATTAATTGTTGATGGAAACAAATTATTGTTGTATGAGAAATAAAATACTCAGATGAATAAAACATAAACACATTAGCCCGGATGAACAAACATTAGTTGTTGTATTGGTTTGACAAATTTGTTGTGCAAGTTTGAGTAAAATGTTCCCTCTCATTACGCAAATGTTTCCACGTTGCGATAACAGAAGGAGACCACGATGCCGAAAATCTAGCGATTTGAATCATACATTTCCCAAAAATCTGGAATTGTGTTGTATACATTCTATTGTTGTATTGGTTTAAAAATTTGGTGCGCAAGGTTTAGTAAAATATTTTCCTTGCACTACGCAAATATTTTCGTGTTGCCATAACAGAAGAAGATTTTTTGAATAGAATGAACGACCGCGACGTGTGTTTCCTAAGGTCAGTACATTTGTTTCCTAAGATCACTGCAGTTGTTCCATCTATAGAACAAACAATGAAGAAGAAGATGACGGCCATTGACGTAGCAGAACAAAGCAACGAAACAGTAATTTTAGCTGTTTCCTTACATCCATTCAATCAGTCCCAGATTTTTAGCTCTTTATTTCAGGGAAACAATCCGCATCCTTTATGAATAAATGGGTCCGAAACAGTAATTTCAGCTGTTTCCTTCTATGCATTCAATCAATCCCGGATTTTTAGCTCTTTGTTTCATGGAAAAAATCCTAATCCTTTATGAATACCTAGGTCCAGATATTAGATGCTGATCCAACCGTCCATGGAAAGGGAGATCAACATCCCAACGCTATGCCTAGAAATCCTAAAATAGGTATGCCGATTTGTAGCAGTCGCCTTGGTCTTTTACTTCCTCTTGCCGTGATGCACATAGATTGGTTGGTATAGTTCTGACTTTCCTTTAAAACTGAACTGATCTTTACATGGATGTGGTGCGCCTGATCTCCCCCTGTTTCGTCTTCCTCTCTGGATCAAAACGTGCACCTTCCAAACTCCTGTTGCACAAATGGTAGCGCACCAACTGCCTTTGTTAGCTGAATCCAGGGCCATACAATACACGTACTCTTTCAGCTCGTCCTCTGTGCAACTTAGCAGCAGGAACAGTAGTAAATTTTATGACCCTTCCATGTTCCGCCACACGCTCTTCCCTAACAAATACACTAGAACTTTTAACAACATGATGTGATTTAACGATATCAACAGTGCTCACCTCCATAATTGGTTCAGCTTGAGTAATATCAACACTTGACGATATCTTGCTTGTATCAAGTCCCCTCGTCCCGTATGTTCTCAAGGAGAGGTTTTTGAGACGGAACTCCACCGCCACACTCCGTGCATCTATAGACTACTTTTGCATCAACCAGATTTCAGATCGGTCGCCGCTTCCTCGTCGAATTGATACTCGTTTCTTCACCACCCATCGTAGGAGATCATCACCGATTGATTTAGGGGGTTGCTAATGTTGCATCTCTTTGTAATCGTCATGATAAGTTTGAATAGTCCATCATAGGCATAAGGGATGGACGGGGATTGGTGAATTGTTGTGAGATGCATTGATGCTATTTCTATTACATATTCAGATTGTGTGCGCTTTGACGTTGTTTTAATTGTACGTCATTTATTATTGCTATCTCTAATGCTTGTTGTCTAGGGTCCAGGCAACATGATCCTAAACTATTTATTTGTACTCCGTAATATCATATGCTTAGTCATGTTGCCAGTTCTACCGGTTGTTGAGTGACAATCAAGAGTAAGGGGTTTTAGACACTTGAGTTTGAGGAATCTCACGTGCCACCATGCTTAATGCTTTGGTCGGCTGCATTCGTAGTGATCACCTTAATATTAGATAAAAGTGATGAACTCAATGAGAGGTCATGATTAATGAATGCGTAAGCCTACAGCATATCACAATTAAACAAGTGATGTAAGCATCCTTGCAAATGATTAATCTCTATATGATCCCATGAACCACATCCCTATTGCCTACCTTGGTTGTCAATGCATTTTAATTAGTCTTTGCATCACTCAACACTCACTTTACTTTTGTTTATTGCATTGCTTAATTATGATTTATTCTTATAAAAATCACAAAAATATTGTTTATTACTTCTATGTTCAACAGCAGGTGCAAGTATGAGTGACGCTATAGTTGTGAAAAAACCTATAGCTTTCCATTAATGCTACTTTGATCCTGTGCACTTGTAGGCAATCAGTGGGCCACCCTTCAAGTTTGTATGTGATACTAAATCAGTACATGGAGTTAAGGTTCATGTCATCAGCCTTTGATATTAGACCAGTATGTAAAATTAAATCTTAGGTAGAATTTTATGAGGCATAATTTTTTTTATATCTATTGGACGTGAGCTATTAATAATTAAGGTACACCAGCACAATGCCAGATAATAGTTAGGTATAGTTATGATGATCTATCAGTCATGGTCTATTAATAATAAAGATCCACTAGATCAACGGTCGGATGATGTTTATGTGTTGTTATTGGCTATGATCTGTTTATGCACAATAATAAAGATCCATCGGTTGTGATATGTTTACACATAGTTATGAAGATCTAGTTATGAAGATCTATCGGCTGTGATGTGTATAGTTATGAAGATCTATCATAATGATGATCTATCGACTATTACAATTATGATGATTTATTTGGATACTGTTATGAAGATTTATCGGCTGTGATTTGTTTAGGTACCATTATTGATGTCTATCAGCTGTGATTTGTTTAGGCACACTTATGAAGATCTATTTGTTATTATCTGTTCAGATCCGCTCATGAAGATCTTCGATTGTGTTCTATTAATAATAAGAGGATCCATAAAATTAATGAATGATGTTTTACTTTTTTTTAATTTCTAACCTATATTTTTTTTCTCCATCCTATTCCACTTCTAGTATATAATAGATAAGAGATTTTAAAGATAAGAGATTTGCTAATTCTTAGTTGCGTAAATATTTTTAAATCTCAGTCACCTAAAATTACGTGTTACTTTATCTAAAACTACGCATTATTGTGCATAAAATTTTAGTATTAAAAGTATACAATTTTAGTGAAAAATTAATATAATTTTTATTTTTAGGTTATATATAAAATAAGCTAGGGATGGTGTTAGTTGAATGTATCTAAAGACTTAAAACCAACCTACGAATAGACGTACCATTTTCTTATTACCAATCTTGCTTCCCACGCCTCAGTTTCCGATCTTAATGTTAATTGTTGGATGGAAAGAATAGGAAATTGCACTGTAGCATTGTACGATTTCCCTTCAGCTCCGCTTGTCAGTGAGAGATAAAGCGGGAAAATCATATAACATAGCTAAAGTGGTAAATTCCTCTAAATTCCCAGAACAGGAAAGCATGCCACGTTGTCTCTTTAACTCCATTTGTCAAAAGAGGAGCAATGGAAGCAAGAAAAAAAAAGAGATAAAAATAAGCTTCTCAGTAACCCCTCCTCCCTATAAAACTCACCTCCTCTGCTTGCCCTTCCTCTAAACCCCTCCACTAATCTCCCCCTCCTCACCAACCCCACACACTCACACACACCTAGCTAGCTAGCTAGTGTTACTCCATTAGAGTAGGAAGCTGAGAGAAATAAAGAGCTCTAGCTAAGCAGCCACTCGCATTTGCGCATCTCCATGAGTGTCAACTACGCGCGTGCGCATTGCCATCTCCCTCGATACACTTCTAGCTAGCTATCCCAGACCAGTCTCGAATCTCGATAAATCTCCTCCTTGGGAAGAGATCAGGGAGAGCAAGAAGAGCAAGAATGGAGCTGCCGACGATGCTGATGCTGACGCTGCTGGCCTACTCGGCGGCGATGCTGGCGCGGCTGCTGGTGGCGCGGGCGCGGCGGCGGCGCTGCTACCTGCTGGACTACGTGTGCTACAAGGCCACCGACGACCGCAAGCTCCCCACGGACCTGTGCGGCGAGATCATCCAGCGGAACAAGCTGCTTGGGCTGGAGGAGTACAAGTTCCTGCTCAAGGTCATCGTCAACTCCGGCATCGGCGAGGAGACCTACGGCCCGCGCAACATCATCGCCGGAGGCGACGCGGGCCCGGACCGCGTCACCGAGGGCATGGAGGAGATGGACGAGACCTTCCATGTCGTCCTCGACGAGCTGTTCGCCAGGTCCACCGCACCGGGCGGGCTCGGCGTCCGCCCCGCCGACGTCGACCTCCTCGTCGTCAACGTATCCATGTTCTCCCCGGCGCCGTCGCTGTCGGCCAGGGTGGTGCGCCGCTACGGGCTCCGGGAGGACGTCAAGGTGTTCAACCTCACCGGCATGGGCTGCAGCGCCACCCTCATCGCCCTCGACCTCGTCAACAACTTCTTCAGGTGCCGCTCCTGTTCTACATCTCTTGCTTTTTCTTACTCTCTCAATTTATTTCTCTCTGTTGCAAAATCACAACGGCTAAGATCTCGGCTAAGTCCGGGTACACACATGGATCCAGAGTTTTAACGGCTAGGATAATCAACAATCGATCCGGACCGTCGATACGTGCGCAGTAGTTGAGAAAGCACAGAATATGTGACGTACGTGAAACAAACACTAGTGGGGTATGCTCGAGTGAGCTAATGTTCTGGCAGGTAAAAGCCTAGGGAGTGATTGGTTGGGCTTTTTAGCAGCTTTTCACTGGAAGCTGCAGTCCAACCAAACGATCAGTTTTTTAGTAGCTTTTGCCAACGGTAGCTGTGGGCTTTGCAGTGCAAATTCAGTTGTTTGAAAAAGCTGCCTTCTGCCAGTTTTTTGTAATGTGCTGAAGTTTCGATGATTTGGATCAACCAAAAGCCATATGGTCACTTTCCCACAGCCACAGCAGTTTTTCCAAACAGCCAGCCAACAGCAGCTTTATCAACAGTCACAGTCTAACCAAACAGGCCCTAAAGTTAGGCAGAAATATGTATGTTCCCGTGGTCCCCAGAAATTTCTTTGGCGTATGTATATTCGTTGCAATTCGATCCTTTTGGCGAGCTACTCTCAATCCTGATCGATCAGACCAAGGAGTTAATGCGAATTTAATCTTTTGTACGTAGATTAATGCAGATCAGACCTAACTGCTGCTCAGCCAGATGAGCTTAGGGTAGCTAGATCTTACTCGTACCTTTTCCCTACTTGCCCTAGAAAACTTCTACTACATCACAGTAGGAAAGAAACGGTACATATATGAGCTAGTGCAGCCATGGCACGTGATTGAACCATCCATTTGTCTTGCCCTCAGTGTGAAATTTAGGAATATACATTATTTTTCCATCGGTAAACTTCGATTTTTTTTTAAGAACATGATACAATGCAGCACTTTTTACAGTACACTCCCTACTGCCATAAGAATAACCATAAACTGGGCATCCTCTGCACCCAAAATCCTACTCCATATCCACCTTTTGACACAAGATCAAGTCAAGTGACTGACCACAGACTACTCCTGCATGCCAAGATCGATCGACACAGGAATAAATGTAAGCGAGCTAGTGAAGTAGGAGTTACTTGTCCTGCCTGTCTTTATCGAGCCTACGTACCAGCACTGCATGTTAGCCAGCAACCTCTACTACTCCATAATTTGTCCTGCCTGCTTTACCGCCCCTTCAATGCCTGCTCACCGAGTTTGGTAGAAAGATGGGTTACCATCAATAGGTTGACGCCGACGAGGACCTCCTCTGCTGCCTTGTTGGCTCTAGCTTGCAGCCTAGCTAGCCAGTGTGGAGTAATGGCAGCAGCCTGCAGTTCTAGCTATGTCACCATGGCTCCATGCCATGCCAATGGTGTAGGTTTTTTCTGTTTTGTTTTGAGAAATCTGTGGCGTGCGTGCCCCCCCCCTCCCCCCCCCACCAGCCACCAGTTCAGGGGATGGTCGGAGAGAAAACCCTTGCATGGAAATGGTGTGTGCACTGCACACTCAGTTGCCGCGGATGGATCTACCGTAGTCACTTGCCAAGTATAGCTTAGGTACGATGTGATCATGAATCAATGGTTGAGATACATGGACCGAATCATGGCTGCGACAAGTTTAAATTTCTACTAGTGTAGAAAACAAATTTTTTTGATTTCTTGAATGATCGAGCAGTGACTGCATGATGGTAGTAGTAAATCGATTTCATGGAGAATGAGTGAATTGTGTTAACGTGCATGCCTGCATGGGCGTTGATGGTGATGACGACGTGCTTGCAGGACGCATGCGAACAAGGTGGCGCTGGTGATGACGTCGGAGTCGATCGCGCCCAACTGGTACCCGGGGAATAAGCGCTCCTTCATGCTGGGCAACTGCCTCTTCCGCTCCGGCGGCTGCGCCTACTTCCTCACCAACTCCCCGCGGCTCCAGCCCCACGCCAAGCTGCGGCTCCGGCACGTCGTGCGCACGCACACGGGCGCCTCCGACGAGGCCTACAACTGCGCGCTCCAGATGGAGGATGACGCCGGCCGGCCCGGGTTTCACCTCGGCAAGGAGCTCCCCCGCTCCGCCGTGCACGCCTTCGTCAAGAACCTTCGCGTGCTGGCGCCCCGGGTGCTGCCGCTCCCGGAGCTCCTCCGCCTCGCCTACGCGACGCTCTCGGCCAAGCTCTCCCGCAAGAAGCGGTCGCCGTCGTCGCTCACCATCCGCATGAAGGCCGGCGTGGACCACTTCTGCGTGCACACCGGCGGCGCCGCCGTCATCGACGGCGTCGGCAAGGGGCTCACCCTCACCGAGCACGACATCGAGCCGTCGCGCATGACGCTCCACCGCTTCGGCAACACCTCGGCCAGCAGCGTCTGGTACGTGCTCGCCTACATGGAGGCCAAGAAGCGGCTCCACAAGGGTGACCGCGTCCTCATGCTCACCTTCGGCGCCGGGTTCAAGTGCAACAGCTGCGTCTGGACGGTGGAGAGGCCCATCTCCGACGCCGGCGTCTGGAAGGACTGCATCCACGAGTACCCGCCCAAGGAGATCAGGAACCCCTTCATGGAGAAGTACGGCTTCGTCAAGGACATGATGGCATTGTGATCCATCCAGCTAGCCAGCCAGCAATTGCATATCAATCAGTTAATTCTTCGACGATCTGGCATGAGTTGGAGTTCACTCCTAGAGACCAATCGATATTTAAGATGCTAATTATTGTTATTATTAGCATTACTCTGTTGATTATTAAGAATCAAGATGAATACAGCAAGGAGATCAAGACGAAGGAACAAGATGATGAGTTAAGCTAAGGATTCATTTCATTTTCCAGGTATAGATAGCTTATGATTCTTTTGATGGTGACTGTGATAGAACAGTGCATTATTGTTGTACACTTGTGGGGGTGGAGCCTGTGGACTGCGGTGGTTATGGCTTTTAATTACTTTTGTTGCTTAATTTGTACGTCAAGTTTCGGTGTCCTTGTAGTTTGGTTGTGTTCTTCTTCTTTGTGATAATGGATTTAATTAAAGATCAAATTTAATTAATTAATTAATGGCATTGTTATGTAAGGATGGTGCTGTAATAAAGAAATTTTGCAGTGATTTCACGGGAAAGGGTTCGGATCTATAGGAATCGAAAAAAGCGTATATATGGGGACGGGTGTGGTACATGGCGGAACAGCACGGGCACTGCTACTTCAGCCGGGTATGGCGCTGGCATGCACCATATCGCCTCCCTCTACCTCTCTCCGGCTCTCTACCAAACATGAACCATGACCACTATGCATGTTCATTTCATCGCGTAATCCAAACATATTTCCCCCATCTTTATTAGTTGGGAATTGCTAATAATCTATCGAGTGTGTTTTCATTTTAAGAGCGTTAGTTTTTTTTCATTAACTACACTGTACAACAGGACAATAGGCTGGCATAGATAATTGCTCCATCGCTAACTCGATTACACTATACTCGTGTTTAATAGTAACAGGACCATATTCGCAAGTAAGGCCAACTCACACACAGATATAGCCCGGTCATCGATCATGATCAATTGATCACTTAGTTAGGTCAAATAAATTGTATCAACAGTTCGACATTGCACGCCATGTTTGGCGTTTGGGCGATGGCGATGGCGACGGCGATGACCGCATTGATTTTTCCGAACGACGGATGGACGAGCGATCGAGATGTATGACCACATTGGCACTGTTGGCCGTAATAAAAGCCACATGGGGTACGTTTGGTGGGAGAACGGCTGGATGGCGTCGCGTTCGTGATTCGAGGGGAGGGCTAGCTGGCCGGGCGTCCTGTCGTCCTGCGGTGCGGCCGCTGCTGGAGGACGCACGCACGGCACGGCACCGCACCGCACGGCGGGGTCGGCGGCAGCTGTGTCGTCGCGTCCGATGCGCGCGTGGGTGGGGTGGGGGCCCTCCCGCTTAGGGCGCCGCGTGGCCGGCCGCGCTGGAGAGAGGCGTTTCGGCCGGGATTTCCGTGGCCCCCCAGCAGGTGAATTCAGTCGCGACAAGCTGGATCGCCCACAGGAGCTGTTATCGAGGCGTGCAGGCACGCTGAACGCACGCACCGCCGTGCTTGATCAGTTGACCGCCAGAAAGTGTAAACCCTCCGAGCATCACCTTTTTTTTCGAGTGTAAAACATTGGGCATACCAAAAACATAAAGTTTTCTATGTGCCAGATTTTACAATGGGGAGCCAACTAAGCACTTAGGACAAGTTTATTTTCTCGTATGTAAACCCACTAGCACACGTGATAGAAATTGCACTTGAGAAACGTATGTATTCCCTCTAATCGTAAATGTAAGTTGTTTTTAAAGTTTTTATGATCACCAATACAAGATTTTGACTATAATTTTGATCCATAATTATTATAAAAAAATAGAAAGAAGTGCATAAAATAAAAAAAATTACAAGACAGATCGAATAACACTATTTTCATAAAGTGTATCAATTTATTTTTGTATCTATTAGTAATCAAAATTTTACAAAGTTGACTGTACGCATCACACGGCGACCTACATTTGTGATCAGAGGGAGTACGACACAACATTTCTACCCCTGTAAACGGTGTTCGAACAGGGTCGTAACGGGTTTCTAAACTTTTCTGAGTGTTATCATTACTGATACCGGCGGAGCTTTACTGAAAATAAAAAGAGCCACTTTTCCACGCGCCCATGCGCCAACAATTTACTTTGTGCGCCCACCATTTTCGGCCACGACAATATTTTTCGCCCGCGCCGCACGAGAGAAAGGGCTTTATAACTCTAGCCTTAACTACCCTCTCTTTACAACCATGTGCGCCGCCACCTCCTCTCCCCAATTCTCAACCCTATAGTTTGCGTTTGTCCCATATGTCGTGATGGATGTGGCACCACCCCTCCCCCAACACCACTTAGCAGACTCGACACCAACGGATCTGGGCCTCACCGACTCTAACATCGGCGAATCTAGGCCTCCTTGACTCCGACGTGGCGGCCACCTCCCCATCTCCACCGACCTATCGTGACGTGGTGGCCTCCTCCACCGTCCTCTCCCGCCGCTTGCCAGGCTTGACATTGACGGATCTTGGATCTTTGCCTCCATCTAGATTCGCACTTAACGGCCGTTGCTCTGTCTCCAAGCCTCCACTACTCCGGTGCTTCATCCATCGCCCCATCCCCATTTTCTCCAGCAAGGTATCTTCTCCCCTCCTCCTCTCCCTCTCCCCTCTCTTCTTCTCTACACCCCTCCTGTGCTCTCTGCTCTTTCTTTTGCACGTGCAACATCAACTGGGAGCAGAATGCCGACACCTACTTCAATTTGGATGGTGCTTGTCATTTGAAGAAACCCAAAAAGGAAGAATAAAGGTGAGAGCATTTTTTCACCTTTCCCTTTGTTCTTGTTCAATGCAATTTTCATTATTGCTATGCTCGAAAGACATTGAATGAGTCTTTTGAAAGCATAGATATATAACTGTCCCGAGTGGAGCATGCAAGTAATGTTTTTGCAAGAAGGTAGCTTTGATACTTTTGCCTTGTTGTATTCTTAGCTTTTGACTGCAAGTATTGTATTTAATTATGACTGTAAGTAATATCTTGCATGATTATTCTAGCATAGAGCTGTTAAGGATAAACATTGCTCACCAATTAGCAATTACACATCGAGATTAGATGTATCCAACCCTCCTCTTTATAAAAAGCTAATTCCTTATATTTTTCTTGAGACAAAAGAAACATATATATTATGTGAAAGATAACTCTCATGTTGTTTCCTTCGGAAGTACCTCAGTTATCTCTTAGCCTACAACATACTATGTTATCAAGAAATGGATCAATCAAATAATTTAGATTTCATTAAGGTATTTATTCTCACTTGTATAAGAATAATAATATCATTTTGTTTCTTTTCACTAAATAATTGTATTAACTGATAAAATTTGGTTCCATTTCGAATTTAGTTGCCTTATGACCTCTGAGAACAAGCTATACTTGCTGATAGAAGCTTCTATCAGATGATTATTGCTATTCTAAATGGAGTAAAAAGATCAGGTATCCAGGTTATTTTTCCTTTTCGACGTAGTGAATATGTTTGGTTGGCATTGTATTGACTTGTGTAGCCAGAGTGTACAAGCTAAAAGCAAAATCAGACTGGATAATGGAGTCAAGAGTTGCATGTTCTCTCTTAAAACCAAATCTCTACTGCACTCGCTAATTGCTTTAGTTATGTTTCACTACGTTGTTCCAAAAGTGTTGGAAGATCATTCAATTTAGATAGTCTGATATATATGATGGTGTTTTTTTTTCCTTATGTGCGACTGAGGAAAATCCTATAAGTCTTCTTTTAGCCTTTGCATGGCTTTTTTTTTCCTTAAGAAGTGTATTATGCATGCTTAGAAATGAAGTGAGGCAGCAGATAACATTAATCCAGTGCACTTTGCATGTGCACTAAGTATATGGAGTTATCTTTTTCTACAAAGCACTACTTATTCTATATGCTAAGAAATCTAGCATATTTTGAGTATATGGCTGCTTCAAGTCATCTAGAAGCAGATAATGAATGGATAACATGTTAATCTCCGGTTTAGTAATTTTTGAGTTCCCTATGTTGTTTATTTCTGCGATATAAATCAGTATACTTTTTTGTGACATAGTAGTTGCTCTCGGCTTTAAATCATGGAACTATTGCTACCACTACAACTACCAAAATCCTGGAGCTTCAAAAACAGCAACCTTTTAATGGCAAGAAGTTGTCAATCTACCACCGCCTAATCTCTGGAACGGTCTAGTGCTACAGTCCAGAGCGGCGAAAAAGAACCGTCCCAGATCCAGCTTCTTCCCCGGCGAGGCCGTCGTCTCTCCTCGCCTTCGGTCGCCCGCGGGCGCCGTGAGGTGAGGGGAGACGCGGCCTGGGTCCGGTTTGTAGATAGGTTTTTGGTTGCCCTAGTCTTCCTCCTCTGCTCCGCCGCCGGTTCGTCGAGGTTTACGGCGGAGCTGGGAGTTTGGTCTCCCCGGCTCCAACCTCGTCTCGGCGCTGCTCTGGGTGGTGCTAAGGAGCTGGTGGTAGTTCGTGTTTTTATCTTTGTTTGTGTTTGTCTTCGTCTTCGCGTTGCTCGGTTCGTGCTTGCAGAGGTCCCCGTCGGTGGTCTTCCTCTCAGCGGCTCCGGCAGCGGCGTCGACGTTTCTGGGTTTGCCCTGGTGCTGGTCCCCTCGTCTGAGCTGATGCGGACCGACTCGGGGTTCTCTTCCCGCGACGTTGGCTCAAGCGCCTGCTCGGATCGGGGCGATGCCCCCGCCGATGTGGTATCTCCGAGTTCAAGGCTCCGCCGTCCGCAGCGGACAGCTTCTGCGGCGATTCAACGAGGCTCTGGCGCCTCTTTCGTTCCTGTGCAGGTCACCCAGCAGCGGGTGCTTCCGCCTCGGTCCAGCGCCTTCGGCGATGCGGCGGCAGAGGGGAGCTCGGCTGCAGAACGGGCGTTGGGGAATTTCCTAGGGACCTAGATGTAATTTTTATTTTTCTTGGGTCCTTTTCAGAAAGTTTGGGGCCAGATGTCCCCCTCCTGTGGTGTCTGTACCGTTAAGTTAATATATTACCCTTTCAAAAAAAAACAGCAACCTTTTATGAGACATACAACCTCTAAACAAGATCATTTCTATGCTTGTTCCTTTCATGTAGAAGCAACAATGGTTAAGAGAGAAAATTGATCCATTTCTTCACTACTACTATAATAACCAAAGCATCTGTTGATATGAATCTTTGTTAGAATGTAGGTGTCAGCGGTTGAAACTAAAGCTGAAGATCCCCTGGTGGAGTTTGAAGCAGATCCCCTGGTGGAGTTTGAAGCGTGAACTAGTTGTTAATGTGTGTGTCTACTTGATGTGTTATGTTGTCAACTTGACACTTAAAAGTCTCCATGAACTCTTACTCTGGTTGTGTTATACTAACGGTCGTTTGACATTGCGTGATTGATTTCCAATTGTTGAAGCTCTACATGATGCATTGTATGTTTTATGTTTCTGCTATAACAATGGTGTATATTGTAGTTTTGGGTAAAAATAATAGCTGATGGAAGGAAAATAGCTACCGAAAAAGGTAGGAACATATGTTTCCTGTTTGTCAAGGATATGACACTCGGGAATACGGAAACACGTGGCTGTAGCAGGTGAGCTCATGAAGAAAGTCTCCCGTGTGTCTATACATTCAGGAAATGGTTTTATTATCTTTGAAACACCATTATGAACAAGATTTTCCATGTGCTTATTTTTTCTTGAGAGTAACATAAAACACATAATAAATAGTTATTTTTCGAATGTTTTTGAGAAGACACTCGGCATAGTTTGATTTATCCTATCAGATAGATACCAAGTGCATTTTTTCAAGTGTCATTTTCTGTCTTCTGTGAGTGTTTCTGGGCGCTCGAGAGATTTATAGATTCTGGCAGTGGTACACGGAGATATCCAAAGGTTGAATCTGAACGACGTATGCTACCAATGGCTATGCTCCAATCTGAGGTTCGGGAGATTTTTCTGAAGATCGACCTACGAGAATTAGACTGATCCTCGCCCTATAGCAGAAAAATGTGATGCTAAGTTGACCGCGTGGCATAAACCGCGGCAGGCCCCACGGAGAGCTGGATGGCCACACTGCTGAGTGGACGTCAGTACACGGAGGCATGCGACCCACGCGACTGCACTACTGTGCTAGAGCTACTACTGGCGTTTGGGAGTAGCTTTCTTCTTTCCTGAAACGCAATTAGTGTTTCTACTCCGCCAAGATTGATGAGACAGCTTTGAGACAGAGAAGTGAATGACGGGCGTCCACAGTTCCTTCCACGACCCAAGCATGCATCCCAGCCTTAATGAAAAGACGTCTTCTACTGCTCATTTAACCAGAAAGTCGCCAACATTTCCACCTGGCCAACCATCATAGCGTACTAACAAACAGACACACTCTCACCTCTCCACCCAATTAGCCATTTGCACATAATACACAAGGTAACAAGAAAGGCAAATGACAAACTAGGACACAGGAAAGGCTATAACCAGGCCTGCGTACACAGTTAGTTACACCCGTAATCTGCATCATCCATCCTGATCAAGTGCAGATCTGGCACTAGTACCAAGTACTGGCCACCGGTCACCGATGTTTTCTTTGTTCAGTAGCTGATGAGTGCAAGCTGCAACCTGCAGACCAATGAATACGTAACAGCATACATACCCAACTGCAAGCGCAATGGGCCAATGAATGCTCCGGAGAAATGGTCCAAAGAGATGCAATGGTTAACTGGCCGTTATCGTTATGGTCCGCGAGACAAAACGATGGCAGACAGATGCTCCAGCAGCATCTCACATGTATATGGAGGAGCTGTCATGAACAACGATGGATTGTCAAGAACAACGACGGATAATGTTTGGTTACTTTTCTTGATGCGAACATTTTTTTGGTTACTTGATGTTTCTGATGTATTATGTGTAAAATTAGATCTTTAGTGGTCAGTGTGAAATGAAGTGTATTTTATACCATCTCATTTCTACATTTAAGTTAATTCAAATAACCCTAATTAAAAATATGTAGAATTTGACCTAGAACCAACGTGTGAAACAAAAGTTAGCAAAAAGTTCACTTTGATAATTTTCCTAGATCTTATACACCTTCAAGAAAACTACTGAAAATTCTCAAGTGATTTGGTGCTAATTTGAATATTTGAATAAAATATTATTTAAACAAGTTCTACATTAGCATAACAGTAATACATTAATCATGTGAATTTCTCCTTATTCAAAATTTTGTATTTGCGGGTCATTTTCTTCATGAACCCAAATATAAATTTTTCATAAATTATTGGGAATAATTTCACCCACCTATAGGTCAAACCTAAATTAGGGAAAATTAGACTTGTATTTAAATAACAGTCAAATATATTTTAGTTGTATTTAAAATATTTTAATTGTATTTGAACAAAAATCATATATCTCTATGAATATTTCTTTATTTAAAAATCTAGGTTTGAATCTCCTAAAAATTGGAACACAAAAAACAATACAAAACAAAAGAAAAGAAAAGGAAGAAGGAAAAGAAACCCA
The DNA here is from genome assembly GCA_019208055.1 of Stipa capillata. Lineage (NCBI taxonomy): Eukaryota > Viridiplantae > Streptophyta > Magnoliopsida > Poales > Poaceae > Stipa > Stipa capillata. Next base: position 99,824 of record JAGXJF010002397.1, on the reverse strand, counting down.
AACTTACCTCATTCTCTTTCGTCCCAACCCCCTTTTCCCCGCATGGGCTGAGCCCACTTCTCCCTTAGCCCGTGCTCGTTCCCTTATCCCCTTTGACCTGCCGGCCCTACCCAGCAGGCTTCTTCCTCCACGCGCCCTAGCCATGCGCTAGAGCTAGGGGCAGCAAGGCCTCCTCAAACTTCCACATCGCATGTGCCGTCGCCAATAGGCCGCTGAGGTCGACAGCGTGCGTCATGGCCGTTGTAATGAACACTTTTTGTAAACATATGTAAATGAGATCTTTAATGATACACATGTGATAAAGTGAATTGTTCTTCGTCCCATATCAGCATATAGGTTAATCAACATGGCTCAAAATTAAAAACTTTATAAATTTTGCACTAGAATTAACTCAAAAAAAAATTCAAAACCAAAATCATCAAAATATCATTCAAATAATTTTTATAAGTCCTAGAAACCTCAAAAAAGTTCTCTAAAAGTCTCCAAGTCATTTGAAATTGAATTGCATAATTAAATAAAAGGTCTTCCAAACTATTTTCAAATGAACATAATTGTAATACTTTAATTAAGTGAATTTCCCCTTATTCAAAATTTATAAATTTTTATATTTGTGACTTATTCATCTCTTAGCATCCAAATATATATTTTTTAAAAAAATTTGAAAACTATTTGAACTACCTATAGTTCAAACCTAAGTTTGGACAAATTTACATTTATGTTTAAATGTCAGTTAAAAATAAATTATTTTAACCTGAGAAGATTCATGGAATTTATAAATACCCTAAAGGTCCTCTATAAATTTTCCCAAATTTAAAAACTTAACTCTAAGTCATCTTTTAATTCAAAGCCTAATAGAGAACAAAATAAAAAAAGAAAGAAAAGAAGAAAAAGCTCGTACCTGTTGGGCCGGTTTCTAGCCCATCCTCTCGTGCTAGCTGGGCTGAAGCCCACCATCAGCATCTGCAGCTCACCCCCTTCTCCGTTGCCGCTAACCAGCGGCGCTTGCTAGCCAGGGCATCTTCCCTATGCATCATCCAACCCAACGAGCAACGCTCGCCTGTAAGGAGGAGCTGGACGGCTACCTGCTCCATGCCACTATGCCGTCTCTTCTGATGACCTCTGGTGTACTCCTTCCTCTCGCGACTGCCACATTCCTCTGACAGCACCTAATCATCATTAGTGCCATCGGCATCGCCATGGAGAGCTTCGCCCCTATACTTCTCTCTCGGCTACTCCTCTCTCCCTCACTCTTTCCTCACCCATTAATCTATCTGTTACGCTCGCTACTTCTCCTCACACTCCTCCGTGCACAATGCCGAGCTCACCTAGGGCAAATCGTTGGAAACATCCTTGACATTTGGGTCTTCGGCGATCTCACTTGCAACATCACCGCCCTCCTGCCTCATCCGACAATGCACCAAGTCCCTAGCTGTGTCTATCCTCTCTGTATACTGTAGTTGAGCTCAGAATTGACTTCCTTTCGTGCTAGGGTGTTGGGAATCGTTGTCGAGCCCATCTTCTTCCTTAACTCCAGCTAGATCCGCCGCTTCATCTACACCTCCAGGAGGGCCACGAAGCAAGGCTTGAAGTTTGGAGCTCACTGGAAGGAGGGCCTCCTAATTGCAAAAGCTTAGTGAAGTGTCGCCGTTGTCGATCACTGAGCTCGACAGTGAGGAGGTAGGGTTGCTCCAGGACCTTCGCAACTCGTCTTTTTTCTGAAGAAATCAGGTAGGAGCGCTGCCAATTTATTAAGGCGAAATTAGCGATGGCAAGTTGCAATGGTGAGCAGCCTTGCTTTTGCAATGGAACAAGGCCAGGAACCAAAAAGATAAAACAAAGCGAACTACTCCCAAGAAGAGGTTGGCATTGCCATTACGCAGGGTTCGTTGCGCGATGTCAACATGCGCGAGATTTTATGATTATGTTCCTTTTGAATGTTCCACGTGACATACATCAAGGTGCCACTCCACTTGCGACGCTGCTCCTTCATGTGGCAGGGCAGCAATTCTATGTTGTTCCAAGAAGCGATCAACCCTCAAACCTAGCATGTGTAACTGTTGCAGATGTGTGTGCAAGTCTTGTTATCCTGAAGGCAGAGTTGGCAAAGCGGGTCGTGCGGTCATCTGCAAGACACAAGTGCGTCGGCTGTAAGGATCTGATTGTGGAGCACCAACCGTGCAAAAAGCCCGCATTTGGGTTCCGCGTTGGCCTTCAATATTTTATCGGTTTGAAGGTCAGGACAACGTCTGAACTAGATCCCGCAAGTCATCTTCAACCTCATCATTTCATCCCTTCTACTCCTAGAATTCTACCAGTAATCTTCATCCTTGCCATCTCTCTCACTAGGTTATGTTGCTGCCCAACAGGTTTACCATGTACCTCTAGGTGCAAAGTAAGATTGGGGAGACCCCCGCCTGGCGGTGGCAGCGTCACGAGTTATGAGGCGTCAACGTATAGAATGTTAATGACGGGTTATATGGCGTCAACACACAGAATGTTAGGTTTGGCAACAGTGGCATGTCAATGGTTGCATGGTGTGTGTGTGTGTATATATATGTGTGTGTGTGGAAGGAGGGTGCGGAGAGAGCGACGACGTCTTGGCAAGGCAACGAGCTTGCCTGTGACAGTGGGAGATGGACGCCACGATAGTGAGCGGTAGGGAAAGGCGAAAATGCATGTCCACTTATATGGGGGGGTCCACATACTATCATAGCTACCGAACATGCATCAAGATTTGTATCCTCATGTTGGACAACACACTCTCTACTCCATCTATTCCCCGCTGGGCAACTCTGCTATGTTGGAAAATACATTTAGTTATCTTCATTCATTTCTCTTAATGTACTCCAATTAGATTTTATGAACACATATGTGAGGCGAATTTTCATAAACACTAGATGAACAATTTTTTTTTCTTTTTTCATGTTCCTTAAAAAAAGATCATAAACACATATATAGACAGATTTCATTAATTGAACAATATTTTTTAAATACTCGAACATGAACAGAAAATCTCTTGAAAATAAACAACCAAAATATTATATATATTCGTTAAACATGAAAAAATCTGAATAGTGAGGAGATAGAACGGCTAGGAAGAGAGAGATAAGAGCTAAGAATGGGATGGTCGGTATAAGCGTGAACAAGAAAGGTATAAGCGTAAAATGTTCGCATAAAGTATATCTCACCAATCTTGGAACATTTAGATGACTAAGGTAGTATGTAAACCTCTACTTGTGAGTGGAAGAAAAACTGTTTCGTTGGGAAAGGGCATGGAATTGCGTGGCGAAAAAATAGGGGGGCGAGAGTTGGAAGATGGCCCGTCGAGTGACCTAGGTGCGCTTTAAGACAGGTGGGAATCGAGTCCTTTAATCTATTGTTACATCAAAGAACAATCATGCCACAAATTCAATAACTACGAAATGACTTGAACAAGGAAAAAAGTCACGCAACTTGCATTTCAAACTCGTAAATTATTGTTTTACCTCCAAACAAACATCTCAAATAAATTATGTTGATAGCTTGCACTTCAGTTGTCTAAGGTGAATATACTCATCATACGAATTGCTAAGTAAGGCTCAAAACGTTTTTCTTCCTCCCAAACACCAACAGTATAATTCTTAAAGTTCATTGGCCTCAACTACCATCTACACCATAGGAACTCGCTTTGAGATTCATGCTCCTAATTTAAGAAAGCTAGAAAACGAGATCCTTCTCGGAGCCAGTCCAACGCTCACACATCTCTCCACAGTAAGAAGGGTGGACCACAGTGAGAATTTCAGCAGCGCAGTATTTCTTGTTTAATGGATGATGGGGTACATTTCTCTGTACTCTATATGCAGTGTGTTAAACGGAATAGATACACTGCACAGAGCAGCTCAGACATCCGATAAGAAGGGTGTACAAACTTCTCAAAGAACATGTGATTCAACAGTAACAAGAGCTCTTTCGAGCTGTGAGTTTAACGGTTTGCTTAGGTATGCCCTCTGATTCAAGGAAAAACCCCTGAACCCCACCGGCCTTGGAGGGGGGCCAGGGAAAAGCCGAAGAAAGAACATAAGTTACTCGGTGGTTGCATGTTACCTTTTCCCCTGGTCAGCATTCACACTGAAATGTGGAGCTAGGGATACATCTATTATCAGGTGCGATCTTTCTAACACTTATCTCACTGATTGCTCGGACTGCTTGAGGGGATATGTGTATCCTGTCCATCAGATTTACCTTGGGTGCCTCAAGAATTGCCTTTGGTGGTGATAATGCCCACTGCATTGCCCAGATAGCAAGAGGCCGCATGTATATCAGCGACCTGTAATGCCCATCTGTGGTCCATCCTTCTGGTGTTTGGAACCAATATCTGCAATACAATAGGAAATTCATGTCATCTATAACCAATACTTTTTGATCAGCATACGATTTGGCAGGCACATTGACATTGCAAATTGCTGGGTACAAAGTAACAGCTACCTTCACTAGACAGATTATGGAAGGCGGTACAAAGCAAGCAGTAATCAAATGAAGAAACCACCCATAATATCTAAATTTCTAATCGACATCAAAAGTTGCACTGCTGCAAAATGAGATTGCTCAATAATGTATAAGGCAGCTCTTACCCGTATCCTTCTTCTGACCACCCGGCAAGAAATATTCCTTCCGCAGTGATAAACCCTTGATGCTCCATTCCATGGAGTAGCATGTTTGCAGCAACACTGTATGTAACACCAGTCCAGATTTCCCGAGATTGCATGCATGTCTCATCCACCTTTCCCTTGGGGGTCATACCATTTACAGCTCCCATCTGCCCTCCTTTTACCTTCATTACATTGAATTCAAATATTTTCTGCAGAGCACTCCTTATTTTGTGCTCATCGAAAATTGGGGGCAACCCTGACGAAGCGGCATACCACTGTCCCGCAAGCTGGTCAGCCTGGATGGATCGGCTATTGCTGCTTGTACCACTGTCATAATTGAAATAAGACCCATTCCATAACTTAGCCTCGTAAACTGCTTTAGCTTTTATGAACTTGAGCTTGTACTTTTCAGCATATGGACGATCCCCAAGACGGTGAGCCATTGTAGCTGCAGCTTGAAGTGCAGCAAGCCAGAGACAACCACAATACGCACTAATTCCGTGAACAGTCCAAGCATCATAGGTTTGATCAGGAAATCCATCATTCTCAATGAGACCATCACCATCGCGATCAAACTGATCCATGTAGTCCATTGCTGCACAGACTGCTGGCCAGACATCTCTACCAAATGCCATATCACCTGTGGCAGCAAAGTCTCTGTATACCTGGAGTACAAACTTGGGATTTAGATCTTTCCATTTGCTTGTGTCATGTATGTTATAGGCATTCATTTCATGCCATGGATCATGTGTTCCTAGGTCATGAGGAACGGCACCTTTGACTTTGCGGATTCCTGAGGTACCATCAGCCAAAAATTTGACTCTCCGCCGATCTTCATACAGAACAGCATTGGCAAAATCACGCTGAATACTCAGCTCTACTTTTGGGAATAAATCAAGGAGAGCAAAAGAAGCATAGAAATGCACATCATACGTATTCCACATGATGTATTCCACTCCCTCCAGGTACAAGAATTTGCCAACATTTTCAGGGCCATCCTTGGAAATTAAGTAAGGAATTGGTTCTTGCAAACTAAGTCCATTGGTTTGTTCAGGCATCTGTTGTCCATGAACTGCTGCATACTTCGACACACTTCGATCTTCACCATTAGTCAGGTCGTCTCCATTAGAAACTTGCTCTGCTGCTGGCTTGACATGGTTATCTTTAACTGATTCTGATTTGGTGTCTTTAGCACCCTTTTTTGAATATTTCTGTTGGTTAGAAGCAGGCCTTGTTTTTTCATCGATTGCTGGAGGTTGGCCATCTATATGATCAAACGGAAAAGGTAATAATATAAGAATGGGTACAAGCACATGGAAGGACCGAAGTAGATGCCAAAAGGAACTCAGGCAATTGCAGTGTAGCTCTGAGAATGGAAGGAATACTGCAGTTGGAAAGTAAGAGGAAACTATCTCATGCCATCCAGTTCGTACATTATGCTAAACATCTCAACAAGCATAAAACCATCACAAAGTTTGATACATCATACCTGTCCAAACAGTTCCCCCAGCTACCAGAAAGTAAAGCTCATTAAAAAGGGTGAACTTGTACCTGCAGATAAGACGTTAACTAGTCAGGATTTAGTTTATCTTTCAAGAGGAAGAAGGTAAGACGTTAACTGGCATTATATTAAAGGAGAAACAAAAATACATCAGATCAGATAGAAGCATAGAACTCCTATGGTCAAACAACATTCTTATGTTCAACCCATACACCAAGACATACCCAGGAAGGGATCAGCCTGCTACACTAATCAGAGGCAGCTTACATACAGTTGAATAAATACATCCAGCCATGAGAACAGATTAAGATGGAAATGGTGATATACTGATACGGTGATGCCTAACACAACAGAGGAAGGACAAGACATATCTGCCAGTCAACCAGTGTTGCAAGAAAAAGGGCAGACAGGTGATCAGTCAACTATGTTTGCACTAAATCTTCTACTACTCCCCACGGGTCACAATATAGGTCGTTTTACATCTTAGCACAAAAACTAAGGCAATAGGTAGGAATAGGTGAAGTGCATTCAATCTTTTCTGGCTTCCTGCAATCTTCTTTATTTCCTTCTTAAATGCAATCAATATATTCTTGAACTTGCACATTCTCTCTCTACTCACTGACAAAAAATCACATTACTGTCATTTTAGTGCATAGGTGAATGGTATTTGGCCAGTGGAAAACTGAGTGGAGTTAAGAAGGGCCAATTTGTTGATGAAATTAATCAAGGGCGCAACAGGAACAGAAGGGGCAACAGTGCCTCGGAATTGTAACGACTTATATACCGAGAAGAGTTTTAAAAAGAGGCCAAAACGATTTATATATTGTCTCGGAGGGAGTAGGAAGGCTGTGGGCATATAACTCAAGACGAAGGTGAAAATCCTACATGAGTTCATTTATGGGCATTTCCAAATTCCTAGGCTGGGGACCTGCTCATCACTACTGTTCTTGCCATTTTAAACCTCTGGATTATCCTTAGCTATCTGCCCATCTTCCACCACTGACAAGTCCAAATAATGTACAATATCTTTTTTTTTCAATAATTAAGCAAGTTACAAAGTTGCCAGGATCATGCCTTAGAGGTGCAAATGCACAACTTAATGAAAATAACGATATAGGAGCAAGAGAGAGAGAGAGAGAGAGAAGAGAGCTTATACCATTCTGGAAGTCTTCGATCCTTGAATATGGGGTCTTGCCACTTCTCAATCTCTTCTTCCCAAATGCTATATTCTGCAAAAGCAAGCAAGCCAGGAAGGAACATACAACAGCATAAGTGAATCAGTAACCCAAGGAACAAAATTGCACCTATTCCAGCAACATTACAGCAGTTCACTGTCAATGTATGGCCGGATTATGAAGGCAATTAATAATACAAGATTAGTAAGTCGAGCAAGTGACAAAAAAGCATACTTGTTAAGGCATCATGTACCAAATCAATAGATGATCTTTCAGAAGTTCCATAAAATTCAGTGTACCTCCTGCAACACGAGAAAACATATATCATTTTTCCCGTCATGATCAGAAGGCATTACAGTGCATACTAACTGGAATAAATTTAATTGCTAGGTACCACTGAACTCTATTTATTCCTTTATGAAATCACCATAAAAACAATAGAGAAAAGGCTTATGCTGCCGTGTTCAGTGTGATCATACAACTAAACAACAAGAGCCGCAAGTGTTATTCCAATGAGACATTTGACAATGTGGCAAGTGCTATTTCATGAGTTGAATTTGCAGATAGATGTCCAGCAGAATAGATCTCTGAAGGTGTATATAGAAGCAACAGAAGTGTTTTCTATTTTATTGAAACAAGACAACACTGACCTGTTATATGTGCATCCCTTCTGAAACTTCACTTTAGGTGAGGACCAAGCCAAAGCAAACGCAACAGTACACCTACCATGTGGCTCCACCCAAGTAGAAGCCGAGACAGCCGCACAAAGTGTTTCCCCTAAAGAAGAAGGCGTACTGGAACCAGAATTGAAATTTTCCCGATCGAAGTGGCCATCCTGAGGAATAATGTAGAGAAAAATAAAGAAAATGGTAGCTTGATGAGGAAACATAAAAAATTATTATTGTAAATAAAAGAACAAGTCACGGAACTGCTGGTGTGACAAATTACACATACTGCAACGTTGAAAGAAAAAGGTACCAGCAATTACCTTTGCCATGGTAGCCCACATTTCCTTTGCAGAAACATTGTTTTCTCCAGAAAGGCCAAATACCGGCAAGACTGTCACGTTCACATTCTGAGTTTCACAGGCAGCAATAGCAAAAGTAACTGGAGGATTATCCTTTGCTGTTCTGCAACATAAACCAGCTTGTCAGCTTGTAGATACGTAACATGATGCAAAAGGATCCACGAAGTGGATATCATCAATTAAAAGCAGAGGTTTGAAACTCACTTGTGATGCAGAAGCACTCCTGACACTCCGTCATCCCCACTGACCACATATGAGATCAAACCTTGAGTAACAATGTTTCAGAAGGCTTAACAGATATGAATAAATAAATATCTACAGATCTACTTACATGAAGGGCTCATTGAAGTGGCCTCCTGAATGATTAGAAAAACCTCCAATAGAGTTCTGCATTTGACAAGAAATATCACTAAAAAGGCACTTCAAGCACAAATAGTAATTTAATGTACAACGGGATCTGACTTCCGCATATTATTAATTTGAAAATTAGCTTTTAAACACAAATAGTAATTTAATGTACAATGGAATCTGACTTTGGGATACTCGCATCTTGAGAAATAGTTTGAACTTTTTTAGTAATAGAAATCAACCATATCTCTCCATTCTTCTACATCACGAGTGGTAATTTAATGTACAATGAGATCTGACTTTCGCAGACTCTCAACTTGACAAATAGTTTTGACATTTCCCTAGTGATAGAAGCTATGACAACCAGTTAACTAATCTATCCTCTACATCAAACTCCACAAATCAGCTGCCTCCCTGCATGAACTTGGTTTCAAATGAACATTAGGCACTACAGATCCTGAACCTCAGGAGCAGAAAATATTAGGTTAAAAATGTTTATCAAGATGCACCAGGGATGTAAGGGATGGCAGTTACTAGTACTACTGGAGATGCCTGCATGAACTTGGTTTCAAATGAACATTAAGCACCACTGATCCTAAACCTTAGGAGCAGAAAATATTAGGTTAAATTTTTTTTATCAAGATGCACCAGGGATGTAAGGGATGACAGTTACTAGTAATACTGAAGATGTCCAACGGTTTTTCGTATTCACAAAAGGTTATGCCAGATTGATACTAGGATTGCATTAGTGCAAGGTGAAAAAAGTACAAAGCCTGGTATGCAAAATATCAAAAGTGATGTGGGCCATAAAGGCTAAAGCACAACAAAACAAAAGTGAAAATACAACTATACAAGTGATTCTGTTCGCAGAAAATATATTGCACAGAGCTTAGTCATATGCTTACCGCCCATGTCATTAGCAGGCTTACTTTTGCACGGTCTTTCCCAGTGTTCACTAGCTACAAAAAACATTACAGAACGGTCAAGTAACTATATTGGATCGAAAGGGCTTATCTGTATTCAGAACATCTCCATGTGTAAAACATATATGGAAACTTAATTTGCAATCACATATCCAATATCACTGAAATATTTATTTATCTGTAAGTGAATGGGATATCCCAAATTTTCAAAAACTACAGCTGTAACTGGAGATGCTTTTCTATCTGACTACGCTCTGAAATACCGGCATTGATTTTGCGCTGAAAGTGATATTTCAATGTGAACCAACTGACCAGCAAAACCCTATTGTAAGGGGAATATCTTGTCTGAAGTGCCAGAACAAGTTTCTTAACATATATCCAATGGAACAGATTTATTGGGAAATAGAAAATAAGAAGCTATGAGAATACATCTACTGCAGTTACCAGCTTAGCATAAAATAATTACACACATCACATTTATTTTGCGGGGTAATTACACACGTCACTTACAGTGTACACAAACACAGATGTTGGAAGACTGCTATCTTTGTAATCATGAGGAATGAATGGTGATATCTGGCGACATGAGATTTTAAGGTCCGGATCTGGCTCACCTGCATTCATGAAAAATTTCATAATCTTCAGTCCATAACATGTCTGTCAGCTAATCTTAAAATGCCATAAGTTTTTAATAGCAAACGGGAGGTCTATTCAGTCTGCAATCAACACATAAGCTGGCTTGGCAACAATACACTCAAGTATCACAGCCCATTGTCAGACAAACTTCCCAAATAAAACAAAATAAAAAGAAAAGAAAACTATTGGTACAAAGTTGCAAGATGCAAGCCGTGTGCCCATAGCTCCAGAATGCCATACCATCATAAACAGTCCAGGCCCTAGGGAACAATGCATGATAGGTGGAATGTTGACCGCTCAAGTTCCAGTCCCATGATGAAATTCCGGAGTCACTATATTTCCTGAAACCATGGAAGGCATCAAACAATCGTAGTTGTGTATTTTCTTCTGCAGAGGCCATGACATATAAAAACATAATCTCTGGCTAAACATATCGAAGGAGGTTCGTTTGATGTAGCAAGCCAAGCTGGTTCCAATATGATCATCTTGTATAACCAAATAGCACAATTGCAATAACTATATCCTGTTTCATAAACTAGAATAATTTTATTTACATTTTCACACAACATTGTTGGCTCCTGAATAACAGATTAAAAGACAATTAAATGCAACCGACTGACATATATTGTGCAAGTTAATCTGTCCAAATGCATTCCAATAAGCCATGAAAAAAGAGGCAAGGAAAATCAGAACAATGAGTGCAAGAAGCCAAGGTATGCATTAGCTTAGCTAGAAAGTGATTGCAAATGCCATTGCTCACAGCTAGTAAGCTTGAATCAAATAAACCAGGCTAAGGACTTACTTTAAACCTTCATGATGTCCAGGAGCCAATACCGATGAGTATTTTTTATTCCCCCCATCTCTTGATACAAATATCTGGAAGAGCATAATATTTAGTATCAGTTCATGCCCTCAAACTGTACTTGCGAGGTAAAACAAGACAGGGATATTTTTTGACAATAGAGAACAAAGGAAAAAGGCTGAATTTGTTTAAAGTAGTTGGTGTATGTTTACATGCCAAAGAAAAAACTTAATATGCAGCGATTTTGGCAAGAATTTGCTAACAAATAAGCAACAGTGAAAAAGAAAGTGTCAGTTCCCAGCGATCAATAAGTAATCCACACACAAATGTTGTCTATCTACAACCATTGAAAGACTTAGCAAGGTAATGTCATCTTATCTCAACAATGCTCCCCAAAAATTGCTAACACCATACAATTTCACACTTGAGCACAGTAGCAACAATACAAGTAGATACGCGTAAACAATCCCTTTAAGGGAGATTTAGTGAAACAAATAAAATACTATACTCGGATCATGGGTGGGCATCATAAGATTTTCCTTGTAGTACTTCGGCCATTGTGGCACTCAAAACTCAAAAGACATACATTCAGATACACCATTACTCTAAACAAACATTGTGCATCTGTCTCTTATGATAAAATAAAGTTTTAATTGTGAAGAATGATAAACTAAAGTTAATTAGCTAGCAACACCAAGGTAAGATGAAAGCATTACAGAAAACTGGTTCTCCATGACCGGTGAATTCTCACACAAACCAGGGATGATGTGCCAATTCTTGAACTCTCCCCTGAATCCTCTCGAAATGCTACCGCTCCTGCAGCAATATACTGATATCAAATCAAAATCATCCACGATGCAAACACAGAGAAAGCAGAACCATCAGTGCAGGCCGACATACCCCATCCCACCAAGCGGCACGCCCTGTGAAGCTGACGGCTTACATCTCTCTTTTGTGAACGGATCAATTGGAGCTTTCTGCAAGCACGACAACAGACTCCACTCTGTCAACACACAACTTTCCAGTAGGTGTTTGAAACAAATAGGTGCAGGACTAGACAATGTTACCCTTCCATGGGAAGCCTCCTCACGGACATACGACCACAGCCTCACCCCAAGGGTCATCTGAAATTTTGCATCGCAAGGCCAAAACTTAGCAGCTAGCACCAACAAAATCGAACCATAGTGACAGAGACCAAATTCCATAAACACCCGACACATGGAACCCAGTCAACGTAGCATACCATCTTCATTGCTTCCATGAAGGTGACGCTGAACTCCTTGAGTATGTTGGCGTGACTGTTGAGCCGCCGCCGCCATGCCTGCTCCGGTGGCGCCCCGCCGTCTAAATCCAACTGCAATAATTCAGCACCCCGATCACACATTCCTCCGTCCCACCATACACAAAATTCGTGGCGATCGAGAGGCGAGCTCGTCTCACCAGTTGCAGGGCGCTCCGGCCCACGTACTCCTCCGGCGGCCACGAATTCTTCCGGCAGTGGAATAGGTGGCCGCTCACCATCTCCGCTCACCCCCCGAATGCCACCCTCCCCCTCCTCTCTCGCCCGCGCGATCCGCCACGCGCCGCCAGCGGCCTACAGGAGGGCCAAACCCGAGGCCGCGGCGAAACCAAGAGATCCGCAGACCATAGGCCGCCTCATGAGCTCCCGCACCCCTGCGGATCCGAGCCCCCGGCGCCCCTCCTCATCGACCCTCCTCCGTGCCTCGATCCGACGCCCCACGCCGCCGACGACGACGACTACGATTCCGTCCGCCCTCTCGGGACCGATCCGGCGCGGCTGCGAGCGCGAACGCGGGCTCGATTGGACCGAATCGGACCGAGCAGAGCAGAAACGGAACCCTCGCGTGGACTTTGTGCGCGCGCTCGTCGTGTGCTTTTTGCTGCTGCTGCTGCTGTGTTGTGTTCGCGGGGTGTGGTGTGGTGAGGAGGAAGCAGCTGCGAGGAAGATGATGAAAAGAAGTGGAGGCTGTGCTGCTGAGAAAGAGAGGACGCAAGGCTTGGGCGTGCGCCTTAGCCGTCTCTAAAAAGGTGACATGAGCTGATTCTTTGTTATAATATATAGTATAATTATTAATATACAAGAGAGAAAAGAAAAAAAATAGACGAGACTCTTCAAGCTAAAATAGAATAGAACTTCTAGAATCAACTACTATATTTAATATTGACTCTTCATATAGAGTTAGCTTAAGAAACAATAATATTGTATGAGTTATTTGATAATCAATTCTAGATGACATGGACAGACAGAAGAGTTAATGGCTGTCTCTACCATTGTGAATGTTCTTATGGAGTGGCGGTAGCATTTATCTACGGTTTTTCAGGGTATTTAATCTGGTTGGTCTCGGATGAATTAATATAGACGTGGTTTACCCAAAGTTCCAGGCTTCCTGGTTTTTTTAGGACTAACGAGAATCTAAAGTGAGTGGTAAATTTGAGTTACTTAAATTTCCGTTTAGGTGCATTAAGAATCTATGCCGTAAGGTATATCATACTCTATTCGTCTGGATATATAGGATGTATTCTAATTAGTTAAGACAAAAGGCTTTGAATAATATTAATTTTATTAGTATGTAATTTATGTGACATCAAATTAATGTCATTAGATTCGTATTCAAAAGTCGTTATTTATGATTGTGATTTGTATCATATAAATCACATATTAATAAAGTAATTATTGATCAAAATCTTGTCTTAACTGATCAAAATATATTTTATACACTAGACGGAGGGAGTAATCTTTATCTTTATTGAGAAATTTTTGCCTTTTGGTAAGAAAAAGCTCATGTGTATCATGTATAGGTTTGGATCGATTCGGGTTGTGTAGTTGTAATTAACTCAAGGTATTTAGCGGAGGTTTTTGGTTTGGTACAAGGCAGAACGAATGAAGCTACGTAGGTGAGGATACTACCAGTATTACGATCCTAGAATTAGTTTGTGAAATCATGGTCAGTTTGATCACATCTTAAAATAACATCTACAAACGTTATTGTCTCCACAATACTTAATCATAGGTTGCCTTAGATGCTAACATAGTCTCCAAAATCACATTGACTATCAATATCTATGTTACCTCACATAAAAGAAATATATATTATAAAACTATATTTTAAGATAAATCTGCTAATATTATTGATAATTTATTTTTTATAAATTATTAAATCTTAAAATATTTGATCTATAGATTCTAAAACAACCTATACCCTAACCCAGAGGGAGTACTATCTAATGTTAACTCACAGGAGTACTATCTGTTTAACATCATGCATAGGGTTGTGATTTAAAATGAAGCGACTGTGATCGTGTTACATGACCCAAGGATAGTAGTTGGGAGGCTGAGAAAAGTGCTTCATATTACTTTCAATTTACATGAAATTCTTGCTTAAATGTGAAAGGCTCCAGTAATTAAATTTTAGGTACCTTCGTATCGGCTTGTTTTTATAGGGCAATGGTTTCAAGATCTAGAGGTAGAAAACGAGATATATTATGGACTCGTCCTAATTATCATTGTACGTACGCCACTCGTAAACTCTGTGTACCTTATATCGGCTTGCTTTAATGATACCAAGATCAAGAGGTAGGAGACAAGATTTGTCACGAGCTTGTAGGTAATTAAGCAGGGGGAGGGGGAGATAAAAGCACACGATTTCCTTGTGCAAGTGGCAGTATATGCTTTCATTGATGAACTTAGTAGACGACAGTATATATGACAAGTACTAGAGGTCAGCCCAGTTGCCTTCTCACATCGTTGCATGAATTGCATATATATGCTCTTAGCTATGTCCAAATTTTGCATGCAGATTGATATTGATGCATAGCCTGCACATTTTACCTATTTCGAAGCAGTTTCCTCACTACGAAACAAGAGCTTCATTGCTTGTGTGTATAGTATTGAATTTCATGCGACAATTGACTCAACAAAAGAAAAATAAACGTCTATTTCTGTATCAACTAAGAAGTTATTATTTCTATCAACTAAGAAATCTAAACAATTAGCAAATCCGAATAAAAAAGGTAAACTAATGGAAAAGGTGGCCATGTAATACATGCCTAAGACTTGGGCATGGATCCAAGGTGGTTACACTTTTTAATTTCATAGTGTCGTGAGATCTTGATGTGAGAAAAAACTTAGGTCTGGTATCATATTTCATGTATCAACTACTTCAACCAAAGTTTAATAAAACACATCATAAGAAATCAGCAATACATATACCTGCACTTCAACATTTCGGTATTTCCTCACGTGCACTACCTACAGACTACACCACACTGTTCAAGGAGTTATCTATCATAAACACACACACATACATACGAAAAAATCAACTAGGTACATGTTTTAGATCCAAGGGGCATCAAACCTTAATTATTATTGCCGACATGCTTCAAAACACTTTGCTTGCATAGACAGTCGATTTGGTTGCCAGTGGTTTTTTTTCAAGGTTGAAAGGCCCAAGGGTACTAGAAAGTGCATGCTTCTATTAGATTTTCTGGTACATCGCCCTTTTTATAAATAAACCTACACAAGAAAGAAAAGTTATACAAGGTTTCTCTGAATTGCATAAAAGACCCCATATAAAAAAATAAACATAGAAAAATATCCTTATGTAGTAGATCTTCATTGGGACGTCAAGGGCGACAAATGAGGAGCTTATGCCTTTGCCTCCAGGACTTTGAGCTCATGTTTTCCTTCGTAGATGACCACTATGAATAGTAGAGAGCTAGCCTCCATAAGGTTGAAGAAGGTGATGGAGGGGGTAGGCTAGCAACAACGTCGCCAGCGATCAACCAGATCCGTCACTCTAGCTGCCAGAGACAAATGCTGAGGTGATCTTCAGCTCTGATAGCCTCCTATATCAATACGGTAGATGATAGAATAGCACCAGCTCGGGAGAAAGATGACCATGATGCCCATAAAAGGGGAAGCGGCAGGAACCAGGTAATAATGTAGTTCCATGATTTTGACAGCCAATGACCTTTTTATTTTCTTTTCTTTACTCAAAAGATTTTACGTTGAACTTTACCTCAGAGCACGGCTGGAACAAATGATTCGAAGAACCACAGTGTAAAACAATCGGCAAGCGTTCTTTGCTACTCAGCAAAGTAAAAACCAATCATTATACAATCCCATCTTGATCCACTGAAACCGAATTTAGGTTCCTATTTATTCTACTTCTATAACTTTATAACATCGACTGTCCCTTTTGAAGAAAAGTTATAGAAGTAGAATAAATGGAGTATTTGATATTATGGGTATAGTTGGTTTCGAAGTTTTTACTATTCCTGCCAAAATTTGATCGAGAAATCTCTAGATTTTAATTGGCAAAAATTGATAGGACAAGTCATGGTATCAACCAAACGTACTTCCGTTGAGGAAAATGTTGCTATTTCCGTTGGTGTTCTCAATATCCTGAAACTAGTAAAGAAAAGGAAATGCATGGATGTTCAGAAAGAAAAAGGAAAGCCATGGGTGGGGCCGACAGGCCGGAAGCATGCAGCCATTCCACAGCCTTCCCTGCACGCTCCAGCGCGTTGGCGTTGCCACGTACGTGCCTGGCAACTGGGTCGCGGATCCCCGGGCGCCGACATGTGGGTCGGCGCGGCTGACGTGGCTGGGCGTCATGTCGGGACACGGGAATCGAGGCAAAGCTGACGCGGACGCACGCCGTGCAGGTCCGTGCGGCAAAGTAACGGCCGGATTCTCTGTGGCGGCTCTGACCACGGCGCTGTTCGTTGAGTCGTCCTCCACCGGACAAGAAAAGAAAAGAAGGAGCACAGATTCGGGTGAGTTTTACGTCACATGAAAGCTGGGAGCCTGAAGGATTGGAGGCCGAGAGTACTTTGTTTCCTTTGAAATTCTTTAAAGATTCTTACGTCCCAAGGGTTCTAACTACGTGTTATACGCATGATCAGGTAATTAAACGTCTCGATTAACAAGAGATGGCATGAAAAGTGCAAGTTTGTTCGCTTTTTCCACATACACAAATGGACGGGAGAAAACACCATCGTCGCGAAATTGAGGGGGTACAAGGTTGCTAAGTTTCAACTTAGATCAGAAATATTGGGGGAAAAAGGACTAGTCGTCAGGAAGAGAGCAACACAAAATTGTTATGTACCGACTTTTCAAGCGAAAGCTCCGGTTGAACTCTCTCTTCTGCTCTTCTAGACGTTCTTTTTCCACCCGCAAGGAGCGCACGTTGTACCTTTCGACTTCTTTAAGTATGCAGCGCCTTTCTTGTTCCACCTAAGAAGAAAATGTTTCATGGGAACATTTTCTACTTCATCTTTGCTACTATTTTCCAAGAACTTAGTACAAGGTACACGACATTTGTTTATAGCTTTCATCCATTTCACCCTTCTGTTCTTTTTCTGTTCATGTGTTTTCCTTTTTTCTCGTACTGATAGTCTAAAAAATTCAATGGTCTCAAAAGGTTTTGCCCATATAGCCCAGAAGTCATAACTCACAACGCGATGTCTCCTTTTTAAAATAGAAAAAACAACACGATGCCTCTAGAAAATAACGTGCAACCCAGTGCTCGAATATCCAATCCTTGGCGCTAACGACAGCCAGAACATGGTGTTCAGCTAGACCGGCCACCTGATTTTGAGCGGAGGCGGCTCGTGTCTGTCGTGCCGTCGGCGCCGACCGGCCAGCCCGGCTCGGCTGCTCTCCTCTCCTCTCCTCGTCGCCTCTTCCCTGCACCGAAAAGGCGAAAACGACGTCTGCTGCACCGTCATGTACCTTGCCTCACCGTCACTCCTCCTCCTTTTGCCTTTCGAGTACACAAACCTGCAAAGAAAACAAGAAGCGTGCGGCGGAAATAAAAGAGGGCCTCGCTTTTGTTCAGTGGACACCTTGCGGCGTTACGTCCACACGGCTTCGTGTGGTGTCTTCCTCTTTTCTTCTGGCTGCTCGTGCTTCCTTCCCGTTTTGCTCGTCTCGCCACCCGTGTGGTGCCATTCTTTTTTATTCGCGGTCTTCCTCTTCGTAACGCAGGAATTTTTATGGAATTAGCAGTTGAGTTCCGTCAGAAATTGTGGCAAATTCGATCATCCTCGCTTTCTAAGATGTGCTCAGTTTTTGGCCCCAAGGAAAAGACCACGTCGTTTTCTACTTGGGCGAATCATGCGCGCTCCCCCACTCGACTTGAGAAGTGGCATGGAGGAACGGGAAGGGTGGTGAGTACTGACATGGATGGGTGCAACCGGTGGATAAGTGATGATGGGCTAGTGCTTACCTGACGTTGACAAGTTTCGAAAAGAAACGGTTACATGGTATTTTTGCTCGTTTTGGAGGATCCACGTAGAGATTCGGGAGCTGATTTCTTAGCCACAAATATATTACTTCCCGCAACTCGATGATGTTTCGTGCGTTGGCCAACACAGAGGAGCAGCAAACTGAGAGCAACCACACGAGCAACCCGTGATCGTAATAGCATCTCCTGCCTAAATTATGCTTAAAACCAGTCGAAGCTCCACGATAACGTCGTGTCATTGTCCCAAATCATGCTTCAAAAACCCTCACTGTCAAAAAACAACAAAAACCCGAGTCGAACCGTCAAGGGCCCTCAAGAACCACGGGAAGAAAGAAAGATCCGACGCAACCCGGGTTGAGCGGTCGGACACGCTTCGTTCGGCTTCTGTGTTCTCGTCTTGTATGTTCATGTTGTTACCTGCTCCTTCTATTTTAAATATAGATTGTTTTTAATATTTTATAATCTTTAATATAAAATTTTGACTATAATTTTTATCTATATTATAAAAATAATAAAATGATCGTATAATGAAAGAATTTTACAAGATAAACCTAATGATATTATTTTTATAAAATATATTAATATATTTTTTTATCTATTAATGGTTAATTTTTTAAAAAATCAATTATATATATTCTAGACAACTTACATTTATGATGAAGGGAGTAGGCATGCATGGTGCGCACGCGTCAGCTGCAGCGAGATAACAGAAAAACGGGCTTGCGTTTGCGTGGAACTCGTTTAGCCATGCAGGTGTCATGATTCTGCGAATCACGATAGACGGTGCATCCCCGGTCATGTGTGCAGGCTCGTATAGTCGTATGCATGTGGTACGTGTGTTTTCGTGGGATTGCGCGCGCGCTTGCGAGTGCACGTGGCTCCTTTTCACTGTCCGAAGCGCCTCGGCGTCACGCACGCACGCACGGCCGGCGCGCCGCTCGGCACGTGAATCTATCAAGGAAGGAAAGAGAGGAGAAAACTCACGGGAGCCTGGCCCTTTGCCTCCACGTACTTACGCGCAGGGAGCTCTCTTTGCACGAATGCTCGGTGCGAACTGAAATGCAACTTTGTATTAACATGTGTTGCGTTTGCACACCCTTTTTCCTGAACTGGGGAGAGATAACAGCAAGCAAAGACAGCAGCGAGGTAACTCGATGGTATTTCGAACGGTGTCCAAGACAGCGGAGTAGCAAAGTGAGAGCAACGCGAGCGTAATAACAGTGTCTTGTCATTATATTCGTAGCTCCATGGTAATGTCTCGTCGTTTTCCTAAATCCTGCTCTCTCTCTCTCTCTCTCTCTCTATCTATCTATCTTTTCGAGAACAAAGTCGTGCTTCAAATCTCGAAACGGCCCTGGCCTCAAACAACACACGATCGAAGAAGAATGGAACACGTAGCCGTGCAGGTGTCATGTGACAGGACCGTGGCTCGTACGTGTGTTACCGGGGTCCTGCCTGGAGTGTGGCACACGCTTCACCAGCGCCTCGCCGTGCGGGGCCGCGCGCATCGGCGATCTCGGCAACGGCCACTGGACCGCGCGCAAGCGTGCTACGGCCCTTTTACCATCCGTTCCCCCTACCAGCTCATGCAGCCCAAGCGTCACGGCCCGAGCGCCGCTCGGCCTACCCGACCGCACTTGCCTCCACGTACGCGGCAGCTACAATGCGGAATCTCATCACAGCCTGAGGCCCGGCAGGCACCACCCCACCCCCTCCTCCTCCTCTTCCCCCCCTCGGCTCCGCTGAGGAGCCCTGGTAGAGGTGGCTATCGAGCCAGCTCAATTCGACTCAATTCGACTCGCAAATACTCGTTAACTTAATAAGCCAGTTTGACTTGACTCGTTAACGAAATGAGCTAAAATGTGAACTCGGCTCGACTCGTTAATTACTCGAGTAGCTCGTTTAACTCGTTAATTACTCGTTTACGAGTTCAAAATTGTTTCTATATTTCCGGAGGAATCGACTTTTCCCTCCGACTTCCAACTTGCATGGGGACCGAAGGAGAATTCGAATCTTCCAAGTTCAATCCTAAGACTCCGGGAACGGTCGCACTTTTCCAAAGCTATTCTCGGAACCTCCGACTTCCGTTCCGGAGACTCCGAGCTCGTATCTTCAGAGAAATTCCAAGGACGCGCATCCCCGAAGCTAAACGCGGCACCTCCGATTTTAGTCCCGGAGACTTCGAGGATTGAGGACACTCGATTGGGCCAGATTATTTTGGGGGCCTGCTAGGTAAAACGAGTTAAATAAGTAGTTTGAGTACTCGGTAACTCGGCTTGTTTAACTCAACTCCAACTCGGCTCAACTCGTTAAGGACCGAATTCGAGTCGAGTCGAGCCGAGTTTTCAAGTACTCGTTTAACTCACGAGTTCTGGGTTTTATGTTCACCCCTAAGCCCCGGCACGGACCAGCTCCGGCAACTCGACCTGACGGCGGCCGTAAGGTCCAGGCGCATGACAAGGATGAAGCTAATCCAACAAAATTATTTCCATAACAAAAATCGACGACCTGTACATCCATCACAATGCTGACTTCTCTATACTTGTTAATTTCGAGATCATTTCCTAATATATCGCCCTCCTTATCCTAGAACAATTCCGATTAGTTTTAGCCTAACCGAAGCAGGTGCATGCTCATCATCATGACGGGATCCTCGGCTGATTACTGCCTCTACAGTTGACTCCGCGCACGGATTCTTTAGTTTTCGATTCTCTTCATTCTCTTCCAAACAACCAATCAATCGCCTCGGCGAGACGAGGCTGTGATCGGAGGAGGATCGACATGGCCGAGGTGCTCAGCGCGTTCGTGCATGACACCGCGGCGCGGTGGCGCGTCGTGGCGAAGGGAGAGGTGGCGCAGGAGCTGGGCGTCACGGCGGCGCCCAGGAAACTGGGCGCAAGGCTGGAGAGG
The DNA here is from genome assembly GCA_019208055.1 of Stipa capillata. Classification (NCBI taxonomy): domain Eukaryota; kingdom Viridiplantae; phylum Streptophyta; class Magnoliopsida; order Poales; family Poaceae; genus Stipa; species Stipa capillata. Next base: position 78,603 of record JAGXJF010002397.1, on the reverse strand, counting down.
GTGGGCGCCGCGCTGGGCGACGCCGAGGAGCGGGTGCGCGCCGCGGCGTTCGAGGCGGACGGCGCCGCCGACTGGTGCAGGGTCGCCGGGCGCCGGCACAGGGGCAGGGAGCAGAATTTTCCAACGCTGCCAAAGATAGTACATTTACTGCTGTTGACGACAATGATGATCCTATGGAGGGCAACAATACCAGTTTGCCAGCCAATCCAAATCATGAAAAATCTAGAGCTATCAGTGTTACTGAAACCACATGTGATCCAGAGCCTTGCACATTACCTGCAAGTTTAGCCTGACGCAAGCAACGAACAGTGAAGGAGCAGGAAGCTATTTTCGCTGATCCAGGCGATGACACGGACGGAGCCATCAAGAAAATTCATGGCGAGGAAAGCAAAATCTCTGAGAAATTTAGTAGCATAGTGCAAAGCTGAGTCAGTGAAAGATCCATCTACTGAAACAGCAAAGAACACTACTCATCCACTGTCGAAGCCCATGGGCGCGATGTTTCGTGCCATTGATACCACTGAAGCAAGCTACCATAGCAAACAGATCCCCAAACAATGGCCGTATCGACGACAGTGCGCCTTTCTCCATCAACGTCAAGACCGAAGACTCGCATCAGGCAGCAAAGGTGTACACCGCCATCTGGGCCGACACCGACACCGGCACCCTGAGAGCTAGGTTCCTCGGCTCGATACAGCACTACCGCAGGATGGCCTCCCGCCGTCGTCGCCGCCATAGGAAGCACGGTCCGGGAGCAGGTGGAGCATCGGCCCGTTGTTGGTGGCCGTCGTCCTGCTCGTCTCCCTGGTGCAGCTGCTGTTCATCGTCTGGCTGTACCGCAGGAGCCTGAATCAAAAGTAGACGACGAACAATGAAATTTCAGTTTTGCACATGTAACATTCGTTCCTTGAAATGCTACTACTATCTTGTGTCCTTGCAATTTTGCATCCAATTGATTTCTTAAAGATCAAGTACATGATTAATCATGGCATTCTCTAGTAGTATTACGCTTGACTGCTAAATACTGGGCTCTCCCAAAATAGTGTCTCAAAGTAGTGTGCCTAGAAAAGTATCCCCAAATTTCTGTCGGGAGGGCGTGCATTTCAAAGAACTTTGGCGCCAACAAATTTCGGGGGACTTACTAGACGAGAGAAAAGGGAGAGCCAGAAGTTGGGGGAAGGAAAGGGAGAGATAGAATGAGGAAGCAGAATCTGAAGAATCACCCGAGCAGAATCCGATCGTCCAGCGGCCAGACCACGCTGCAATCTTTCCTCTCCAAGCCCAGTTAGAGGAGGAAAACCACCGATTAATAATCTCTTCCCCAAATTTTACTCCATTTTGTTTCCTCGAGATTCTTGGATCTCTACCCCTGCTCTGTTTCTTGGGTCCTTCAGAGTTGCTGATGGGGAACTGAAGAACTCGCTGCTGCCGCCGCCGGAGTATGAGGAGGAGCTGATCTCCCCAGCGGCACCACCAAAGCGGGAGATCATCCGAGTCACCACCAAGACCATCAAGGTACGAATCAGTCGACCGGTGTTTGTTTCCCCCTTGCGTCTCGTTTCTCCGTTCTTGACGGAAACAACCCAACAAGAAGTGATTTCGTTGGGGAACTTGGCAGCAGAAGGCGAGCGCGTTCTCGTCGGTGGGTTCCTCCTCCTCGGGGAACAACGGGGACGGCGAGGCCGGCGGCGCGAGCGCTCTGAGCGCGGCCGTGTCAGGCGGTTCAAACGGCTCATCATCCCCAGCTGCGAGAGCGGAAAGCAGCCGCGGCGGCGGCAGCACGGAGGCTGGGGGTGACGCGGACGACGACGGCGGTGGCTGCGGCGTCCGGTTCGACGTGGATGACATCGCGGCGGCAGGGAGCCGCGGCCGCCGGGAGTCGTCCAGGAAGAGGAAGAGCCCCCTCGGTGCGCGCGTCTCCATGTTTCTCTCTTCTCGAATCCCTCTTCTCCTTCCTCGATCATATCACACTACTGCTCGTGATACGACATTGATTTGATCTCATCTCCCTAGGAGGTTACGACGAGCACAGGAGCAGCACCTGCGAGCACGTGGTGGTGCTCGGCGACGACCCGAAGCCGAGGCCTCCGTGGGCGATGAGGAGGGGGAGGCAGGCGAGGCCCGCCACACTCTCTCTCTCTCTCTCTCGGTTTCGTTGTGAACGAGCCAAGGTGAATTGGTTTGCAGACGCGAGCGGGGGCGGGTGGTGGCAGGGAGACCAGGAGGGCGTCGACGGCGAGGAGGTGGGGTGGACCGACGACATGTGGGAAGGCATGGGTTCCGTCACGCTCGGAGGCATGGAGTGGCACTAGAAATTGCCGGTTTCTTCATGAGTTCGGGATGGTGGTGGCATAGCGAGCTTTCTGTATTTGACTGAAACCGATGGATTAGATTGCCATGGCTTAGACAGCAGTAACATGATTACATTTTATATATGCTATGTAGCTCTTACTTACCCATGACGCGTCCGGCGGATCCGTACGGGCGGAGGCTGAGCCTAGTACTGTGACCTTCGTCACCGGCGGGCGGGTCGCGCTTCTCCTGCCTGCTCGATGCAGTTGAGGACGACGACGAACCGGATCTTGGTGGAGCACAACAGCGGATTGTTAGGGATGTGCTGTCGGCAGGTTACAAGGAGGACGAGCCGGCACCAGCGCCGGCTACGACAACGGCGACTCGTCTGCCGGATCGTGAGCTCGTGAAAGAGCTTTGGACCTATGTTGGGTTCCCTACTCGACGTCCGCGTTTCTGGGAGGACGGCAGTAGCAGCTCCAACGAGAACGTCGGGGAGGACTCGGCTAACGACGGTTAGCAAACTACTGATCTCACATCGTGTTTACAATGCGCAGGTCCGTTGGAACAATGCTCTTCCCCAACGCGCCGCTCGCCGGCGAAGCATTGCTCGACAGCGAAAGTTTAGGCGCAGGCACATTCTCATGGTCGAGTACGAAGCTGTCTTCGTCCCATACGTCCCTGGTGGGGTCCTCTCTCACATCCTCGTTCGCAGCAGATGGTGGTCATTGGCTATTTCCTGCCGAAGTTGTTACGGGAGTAGGCGGCGGTGGGACCATCGGGGGTGGAGCTAACGGCTGCGGCGAGAGTCCCGTCAGGGTCCGAGACCGATCAAGTTTCAAATGTAATGGTTGTGGGGGCCCATGTATCCGGTCTGGATCGATCGAAGGAAGGCCTGCGGTAGTACACATTGTTCTGTCACAATTGGAGATGCACCACGCCAAACCCTAATTCTACAATTGGAGATGCACGACGCCAAACCCTAATTCTCCACAACAGTGACTCACGACGCCAACTCTATCTCGATCGAAAACCTATGCAGGTTGTGAGCATGATGGATGTAACTCCTGTTGGGGCATCCCCTCGAACTTTGATGGCAGTGTTCAGGGCTGGTGGGGGCTGTCTGCAGGGTCTCTCGCCTACCCATCCTGCTGATGGTAAGGGCTCCATCACCCATGTTTCCATCGTTCGACGTGGCAAAGACAGTCGGCGTCCTTGATGGGGGACTAACTGGCGACATCTACAATAGCTTCGGGGCGTCCTCGAGCAACCCTCGTCGCACCATGGCTGGCGCTCCCTCTGGCCACGTGGGCCGAGATAGAGCTAGAACGGTGGACTGGTTCCGCATTGGCCATGGTAGGTGTGAAGAAGATAGGGCTAGGCCGGGAGGTCTTTAGGGCCCTACTCGGCAAATGGCACCCCATGCAACGTCGGTGCAACTCCTAATGGCACCGACAGCGGCAACTGGGCTAGCAGTGCAAAAGGGGCATGAGCTTCCTTCGGCCGACGAAGTTTAGAAGAAGAGCAAACTTATTTGCTTCAGATGCAAGATAAAAAGTCATGTGTTGGAGTCGTGTACGGCGATTCTATACCGTGACATATGTGATACTGCCGAGCATCTAATGTCTAAGTGCCCTATTCTAAAACTTCTGAAACCATTGGCCACTCTGTGTGGGTATGGTGACAGTAAGCTGGGTTTTTACCAAATCGCTTTACCTGTCGACTAGAAGGGTATGAGTGCCGAAGCCTCCCCTAGTACTGCTATCGTCACCATCTCGGGTGGGCACTTACTGACGGCCACTGTCGAGATGGAGGTGCAGCGGTTGGTGGCCACAAAATGGAATTGGGAGGCTATCCCGCATGGGAGGATGCTTTTTAGTAGCTTTTCCATCCCATGAGGCGTTTGCAACTAATGGTTAACATTGATATAAGCTCAAAGCTCATGGGTGGTGCTAGAGTTTAGCGAATGGAACCCCAATCAGACATTCTGCCGTCCTTTCACCTTCATGTTGTCTGGGTGCATGTCACAGGTGCATTGCACGCTTCGCGCCACTACCTGTTGCTATGGGTGGTTGGATCGGTGATCAGTGCTACACAGGCTGTGGATATGCATTGTCTCCACAAGTGGGACATTGTGCGTATCTAGGTGGCCGTGTTGAACAAAAAACAGCTACCGGTTGAGATTAACATCATCTAGGGGTCCGACGGATATGAAATTAATTTTAACTTGGAGGACGAGTCCTCGATTGAAGCGGATGATGTAAGTCTCAACACGATGGACGGTTATGGGGGTGTAGGCGATAAATTACATGGCTGGGAAGATGATCCCTAGGATTGTGACAGGAATAAACGGGCGAAAGGGAGCTCTCAAGAGCACTCAGTTGATCACACCACGGTGCACGACACTCCCATGTAGGCGCAGATGGCTCCCCTAATCGCGGTGATCCCCTTTGCGTCCTATCCTCGGTTGTTGTCATCACTGAGCTCCGAGGGATCGGTGGTGGTCGTTGTAGCCCTAGCCTATGGATTCAGGGTAGATGGAAACTGCGGCAACGCCTGTGTCACTTACTCCTATAGCTACTGCTAGCTCCGGAGGGCCCACGGTGAGGCTAGCCTAACCAAGGAACCTACCATCACTAGCTACCACAATTGTCCCACGGACTTAATGTGAGATGTAGTAGCGCTTGGGCCGCTCATGCTGGATGCCACGGCTGCTACGATAGGCTGTCGTGGTCCTGCGTAGCACCATAGCCCCTTGTGCCGTCTACTACGGTTGCCTGTTGCGGCATTGCGGCAGAGCTAGAGATAGCTGCTGCATCGCTTGTCAGTCCTGTCGTGGCTACGGTGGCTGTCGTAGCAAGTTCCCTGTCCACCCCACTGTGAGACGGTGGCCAACGGCGAAGTGGGTGCACTAATCGTGTGACTCCAGAGGTTCACATAGCTGCTGATGAGGACATGCTGTCACGTGCCATGCGTTGCACTGCCTTCCGCAACTTGGATCATCCTATAGGTACACTCGTCACGCCCACCTCTTTTAATGTTTTTTCTGATTCTTGCGTATCATCCAATGTTAGAACTTGGGGTTTCCATGGGTAAGAATAGCAGGAGATTGTGGCTTCTGTTAGATCAATTAAGAATATGGAATTTTATTGGCTTAAGGTGTTACATAAAAAAAGAGGGATAAAACTGTAATTCCTATGTTTGATTTGGTTGTGTCAGGTAAAGAAGATGAATATAGTAATTACAATACAACTTTGTTGAATCAATTATGTGGTGATGTAGCAAATGAGGTGATGGATGAGGTGGAGCTTGAGCACTCCTTTTGTGACCTACAAGCTATCCCTCAAAAATCTACCTCTTCAAAGAAAAAATTCGTAAAGGGGCGGCTTGTCAAAAAGGCCAATGTCTCTAAAATTAAAGGTGGTTCCTGATGAAAGGCATGTTCTAGAATAGCAGAGGTCTAGACAACTTAGCTAAACACCGATACATTGCTGAGAACACCATTAACCATAATCTCGATTTTGTGGCCATTTTGGAGACAGGAAGATGTGCCTTCACCTTGTCGGAGCTTCACCAATTTTGTGGTGGGCGTGAGTTTTTGTGCATTGTCTCCCACCAAGAGGTCAATTGGGTGGTATTCTTTTTGGGGTAAATCAATGTTATTTGATTCTATAGCGATATCCGATGAGGAATAATTTGTTAAGTTCCATCTTCAAAGTAAAGTTGATAAATTTGTATGGAGCCTTTTTGCGGTTTATGGTGTGGTCCAGGATAGCTTTTAACCGGCTTCCTTGGCCGAGTTGGTTCACTTGTGCTACCATGACACTAACCCCTTGTTGATCGGTGGCGATTTCAATATCATCCGACATACATGGGAGAAAAATAAGGACATATTCCATAGCCGATGGCTGTTCCTATTCAATGCTGTCATTGACAACCTGGATTTAAGGGAAATTGAGTTATCGGGTTGTCAATTCACTTGGGCTAATTCCCAGGAGGACCCAGCTTTTGAGAAACTGGACAGGGTGCTTATGTCTACTGATTGGGAAACTAAGTTCCCTTTAGCCACAATTGTAGCACTTGAAGGTCCTTGCCGAATCATACGGCACTACTGTTGGATACTGGAAACATAGCTTATCAAGGATCTAAAAAGCTGTTCAAGTTTGAACTTGGCTATCTTACTCATGAGTGCTTCATTTAGATGGTGTTCGACATTTGGCAAACACAATCTAAAGGCTCCAGTCCCATGCAAAAAGGGCAACACTTAGACGATATCTCAGAGGCTAGGCTATCAATACTAGCGGTGTATATAAAAGAGAAAAATAGCGTCTCATAGGTATTATTGATATGCTTGATAAAATAGCTGAAGTCAATATATTGTCTGCTCAGTAGGTCACCTTAAAACAACAATCAATTGATCGATTTGCTAAATTGTTACGAGAAGAGGAAATTAAATGGTACCAACGTGCCAAAGTAAAGTACCTTGTTGAAGGCGATAACAATACAAGTTATTTCCATAGATTGCAAACCGCAAGCATCGTAGGCAATGAATCTTTCACTACGATGAATGTTTCAATTGGATAGTGAGGATGGTTATGTGGTGGGTGAAACGCAGTTGAAGGTGCACATCACTTCATACTACAAGAACCTCTTCGGCCCTCCCGAATCGAAAAATTTCTCGATGATTGAATCTGAACGGGAGGATATGCCCTAGGTATCACAAGTTGAAAATGACTTCCTCATGTCTCCTTTCTCTGAAAAGGAAGTTCATGATGCAGTGCTACAAATGGCACATAACAAAGCGCCAGCCCGGACTGGTTTGAGTTTTATCAAGTCTTTTGGGATGTCATAAAGGATGATCTAATGCTATGTTTCATGCATTCCATCAAGGCGAGCCACCACTTTATAGTTCAAAATTTGAGGTAATCTCACTGCTACATAAATGTAAGGAAGCTAACTGCATTAAGCAGTATAGGCCTATTTGTTTGTTAAATGTGAGCTTCAAAATCTTCACGAAGGTTGCGATGAATAGAATTAATCGGGTGGCTAACCAAGTGGTTCGCCCTATCCAAATGACCTTTATGCGAGGACAAAACTTTCCATATGAAGTAGTTATTCTTCATGAAACCATCCACTAATTGCATCAAAAAAAGATGGGAAGTGTCATTTTCAAGATTGACTTTGAAAAGACATATGACAAAGTCAAATGGTCTTTCCTACTCCAGACCTGAAGTATGAAAGGGTTCTCCCCTAACGGGTGTTCTTGGGTGGAGCGCTTCATCTCAAGGGGAAGTATGGGTATAAAAGTCAATGAGGACATTAGACCTTTTTTTCAGACAATGAAAGGGTTGCATCAGGGTAACCCGATTTCACCCATCTTATTCAACATTGTGGTGGATATGTTGGCAGCCCGAATTGCAAGGGCCAAAGATGATGGTCAAATTTTTGGAGTGGTGCCACATCTCATTAATGGTGGTCTATCTTATTCTATAATATGCTTATGATACCATCCTCTTATGGATCACGACATAGACGAAGTGAAAAATATGAAGATCTTGTTGAGTGTTTTCGAGCAACTGCCTAGTTTAAAAATAAACTTTCATAAGAGTGCAATTTTTTGTTTCGAGGAGCCCCAGGATACGACTGAACAATATGCCCAATTATTTGGGTGCGAGCTTGGCTCTATGCATTTTCGCTATCTGGGCATCCTGATCCATCACCGCTGCCTTCGTAATACGGACTGGAAGGGTGTTGAGGAGCGATCCAAAAAGTGACTAAGTAGTTGGAAAGGCAAGAAGTTGTGAACAGGCGGCAGGCTGGTCCTTATCAACTTTGTTCTTAGTAGCTTACCAATGTTTATGCTGTGCTTATTAGTGCATCCAAAGAGGTCATTAAACGCCTAGATCACTTCTGGTCTCGATTCTATTGGCAAAGTGACGGCCATAAGAAAAATACAGCTTAGCTAAGTAGAGTGTTCTGTGCTGGTGCAAATATCAAGGGGTCTCGGTATACAGCATTTCGAAATTTAAAACCAAAGCCTACTCTACAAGTGGCTCTTTAAGTTACTAAACGGTGACAAAGTGTGGCAAGAACTTATCCGTAATAAGTATTTGAGGTCCAAAGCACTTCCATAAGTGGAATGGAAAGCGGGCGATTCCTACTTTTGGACGGCTCTCATAAAGGTCAAGCGTAAGTTTTTAAGTTTTTTCGCGTTGGCTCCTTTGTGATTAATCATGGTTCACATGTGCGGTTTTGGGAAGAATAAATGGCTAGGAAGCACACCCCTTTAAAGACCAATACCCGAACCTTTTTAATATTGTCTGAAATAAACACAAAACTCTAGCTACTCTCACATAGCTCTGATCACCTAAGGGTCTCCTTCAGAAGAGAGCTCATTGGCAATAAATTAGTGACGTGGAATGAGATTTGGGCACGGTTAACGCAAGTTCACTTATCTCAAGAATGGGATATGTTTGGATGGAACTTGCACCAGAACAGGATATACTCTGTGCAATCCATGTATTCCATCCTTGTGTATAGTAATGTGCATTTCTACAATAGGTGGTCATGTAAATTGAAATTTTTGTTGAAGGTGAAATTTTTTCTCTGGTATATGCAAAAAGGTGTAATATTAATCAAAGATAACCTTTTAAAATAGAATTGGTAGATGAATCCACAGTGTTGTTTCTATAATAATGATGAGACAATTAAACACTTATTTTATGATTGTCATTTTGCACGTACCGTGTGGTGAATTATCTAGGTGTCATCTAATTTGTATCCCCCTCATAGTGTTACCAATATGTTTAGGAATTGGCTACTAGGGTTATCCAAAAAAATTGCGGGCAATGGTCCTGGTGGGGCCAGCTGCTCTATGTTGGTCAGTATGGTTATGCAGAAATGATGTTGTTTTTAATAAGAAAAAATTACTTCTCTTGTGTAGGTTGTCTTCTTATGTATACATCGGCTCCGTACTTGGTCTATGCTTCAACGATTGGAGGATCCGAATTGGTGATGACAACATATACACATCTAGGGAGGGTGCCTAGAGAGGTCTTCACCCAGCATGAATGACGATGTAGTCTCAAGATAGACGCACCTTGAAATTTTTTATTCGTCCTCTTTTATTTGTGGCCTTTGTGGCTGCCTACTAGGATATGTCCTTAGGATTCTGCAACTTTACAATAAATTGGCTATGTGCATCTTCGATACAAAGACCAAGAGTTTGAGCTCGTTGTGATTGTATTATCTTGATACATCGTAATTAATCAATAAACCTTCTATTATCTAAAAAAACTCTTACTTACCTGAGAATGACCTAGCTTCATTAAACCAGGATAGTCTACTTTAGGCAAAGCTGAAGTGTGGTCGGACCCAAAGTCACCAGGAGCTTGGCGAACCAAGCGAACCAACCGTGACAGAACTGAACCGCAAAGTTCTAATCATCTCTTCTAAAAAGAAAAATGAGCGAAACACATAAACTCTAATAAGCCTCTACCCCTCCTAAGCACATTCGCTTCTTCCTCCCTAGTTCCCATCTATAGGGCCTCCTTGGCTTCTCACCTCTCCTCTCTGGTTATCACCGATACTAAGTAGGGTGAGAGTCCCATTCATATGGCTAGGCTAGTAGTAGATCTAGTTTATATAGGCATATATCCCACCTTATGGTGTCCTTCCTCTCTTTGACGTCCACCTCTTGCCGGAGCCCCAACAACCTGCTGGAGTTTGGTGTTTGGTGGTGCTCCTCTCGTCGGCGCCTTCGAAGTGGCACTTGATCTGTGTATAGATGAAGCTCCTCTATCCAAGTCGAGATCCACCGCCCCTGCGACGGAGGCTTTAGTTCATCTTGGCACCGTTGACATAGGTGACCTTCATCCCCTGTTACTAAAAGGTTTGAGGTGGATACGACGTTGGTCACCTTGTCTCCCGTCACTCCCCCTTCTCCCGTGGGGCGTCAGTAATCCCCTTCCTCTCCTTGTTTTTTTTTGGAAAGCATCAAAGTGCGAAGGCATCAACCTTAGCTCCAACGGCGGGATTAAAGGCCACTAAATCCTATGTTCCCAGAGGCTTCTAGTTATTATAATGATGACTCATGGATGCCTCACCATGCTGTCGTCGATCTCTATGGAGACCTCCAAAATCCAAGCTTTAGAGGCCCCTTCCTCATGCCACCCATGGTGGAAGTCAGCAATTTGGCTGTTATGTGCTATTCCAAGCATCAACAGCATGCACGACAGCTCCCTCATCTCCAGCACCTCAGAGCTCTACCAGGAACCGATTGCGTTTCTTCATCCACATCTGGGGTCTTAGGTGCAAAATGCAGATGTGTGCTTGTAATTTTTACTTTTTCTACCCCCTTTGTAACATTTGTTAGTAACTCGTGAGTAATCCAGAACAGGGCCTCTTCTCCTTAAAAAAAAAGGGAAAAAAACCGTGATAGAACTGCAGAATGGCTCAAAGCATCCCGGCAAATTTTTGGGTAAACGCGAGTGACAATGCTGATTGTCGACTGTTACAAAATACAAATTGTCGGCCATCAGTTGCCCGTTTGCTGCACGCTTCTAACTGGCAGCTGCAAGATGATTCTAGCACATGAATTGTTGACTTTTATAGTATTTCCTGAAGAAACGTTCTTTACATCTACCAGCTAGATTACTAAATCCTTCTTCGTAAACCTATTTTGGCAAGTTAGCCCCATGGGATGTAGAATCCCACCACCATTTGATTTATTTAACAGCGCGAAGAGATTAGGTGTAAAGAATGCCTGAATTGTGGAGGATCGTTGACGGTGAAAAGCTTCTCAGGCCCAACATCAATGTACTCCTGGTATAGGGCGTTTACAGTTGTTATGGTACCTGCACTTTGTTATCCCCCAGCACCAACTATGTTTTGAACTGCTGGGGCATCAGATCATTATAGTCAATATGGAGGACAGTATAGTCTTGTTTTGAAGATGATCAAGTCAGTGAAGCAGCTAGTGCTCATAGCTCATCTTTCACATCCTGGCTTGCGTCTTTATCATCAGGCTTTGGTGTATCAGACGGTGGGGAAGTGGATTCTGCAGTCTCTACATTCTCCCCCAAGATTCGTGCGGTGAACTGCCTTGCTTCACTATCGAAGTCAACCCACTCCGGAACTATTCTTTTAGCACCCTAAGAAGAGGAAGTAAAATCTTAAGATTAGCCAAAGCTTGATGTTAGACAAAGCAATAAGAAGTGAATTATGATGCATCACAATTGTCACCTGAAGCTTTGGCTCCTTTGTCATTGGATTGTTGCAGAGATCAATGGTCTTTGCTCTTGCCTTTGTGGCATTTCCGCACCAAGATTCACACCATAGCCATTCTTGAGGGAGCGAGAATATGGGCACAGTATGTTGAGCATAATTTGGGAGATCCTGGATAAAGGTGCTACTAGTAAGCATTGTGCTCATGTTCATATCTATGATTCTTTACATTCTGCGGCATTGTTCTAAAAACAGGATTTTACTGCCAGAAAAGGAAACTAGCGAATTCCGATGCGAACGAATATTACATTGTGCAGTCTATGTGATTTTAAACACCTGTCTATTAGAAACTGGTAACCAGTTGGTTAGCACCTGATATGAAGTTTTTGAGCTTTGGTGAATAGAAGAACCGAGATGGCTACGGAACTTGCCTCTCGCAAATTGCAATTCTACCACAGGAAGAAGATTCATACTGCCATGTAGCTCGGCTTTTTGAACTTTCGGCAGGTAGCAAAGCCCAATTAGTTCTATAGTTTTCCTTTTGAAAAAAAGAATAATTTTCTCCTGTTTCTGAACAAACTCTAATATTCGAATTTTGAATTAAATAATATATTTGAATCTAAATAAAGTACAGTTCAAATTAAAAATATAATGTTTGAATTTAAACAGATACAGCTGTTTTTCAATATCTTGCTCGTTTCCAAGAAATCCGGTTCTTATCAGCAACGTGAACCCTGGTTTGTAGCCACAAATTGTGCAGCAACGGCCAGTGATCTACTCAATCAATGTAATTGTTAGGGAGATCAAATAGATGTACCTGATCAAGATTTGAGAGACTATTGGGGTCCTTGCTGAGTGTTTCATAAACGACACGTAGAGTATCCCCAGCAGCAGTTTGTCGAAATTTGGCCAAATCAACAACGTAAAGAGCACTGACATAACAACCAAATATACAATTATTACACAATACTAGCAACAACAATAAATTGTAGCAACTTGACACAAAAGGTCACCCACCTGATATGGTATGGTCTTCCTCGCAGATGATCTTTCCAGAAACCCTTTCAAAAAGGGGAAAAGAACAAAAGGAGTCAGCAGACAACTTGAGAAAACTTACTCCTTTTTATGTTACCATGAATAATCTGATCTACAGTAGTAATATGGTTTGTGGTAAGTTGGTAACTAACTTGTTTCCAAAATCGATAGCCATCCATCTCCTTGTTGTTATCACAGAATGGAGTATACGCAAGGGGACGACCCTTCAGATTCATGTCATACAGTTCTCCCATGTCTGTTCTCACAATCTGATCAGCATCAACAAAAATAACCTATATGGAAAGTATCAGAGAAAAAAATCATTAGAATTCAATGAGGCTAGGACTGCTTTTTAATTGTTGAAGGAACATCATGTTTACAAGGATCGTAGGTGATCATGACAGAGAGAAAAATACCTTCCTCAGTGAAAGTGGGAATATGACATCCAGAAATAAGATCTTATAAGCCCATATAATTCTTTGCTTCTCTTTCTGTTTGTGCAACCATGTTGGCCATTTATACGTGATAAGCTCATACTCAAATCCATATTCCTGAGCCATGTGGGGTATGACATCCTGGCAGACTTACTGGTTAGACAACAAGAGAGATGTCCTATATCTGCTCATTAATTAACCAACTGAAAAGCAGCTCGTCTACCTTAAACTGTGGAGATAGATAATTCTTTATGAACCAAAATTTCACCGGCCTTTGTGTCTTCTTTAAAACACTCAAGATCATTATTTTGAGGAAACGCTCATACCTGCAACAGAGTACCTTGCAGCTAAATCACATGTTCTCAATTCATAACTTCTCAGTATGATATTTTCTTTAGAGAGTAAAATGTTGTAAGCTGTATAACTAGGATTTTGCTCCAGCAACATTAGACTATAGTGCGAGAATAGTTGTTTGTGCTGTTCAGTACAGAAATACTACCCAAAACATGTGTTACTTTAATAACGCGAGCAACTGGTCATAGAAAAAAGGAAATCACAAACATGGCTTTCAGGCCTAATTACATATGTGTAAAAGTGTCAACACGATAAAATATAAATAACACTGAACATCGTGGAGTTCCACATAGAATGATATGCATATTTACACAAAAAACCTAAAAAGTTCTCGAAATGGACACTCACAGATGTCCAGAAGCAACAGAAAAAATGTTTATTGTCTCCCCCTGTCTTGCATCCTTAAGGTCCTGAATAGAAGTGCACAGCAAAACTGTTGGATATTTCTCTGAGCACCAAATATGGAGTATGACCAGTAACATAAGATGCATGCATGCATGGAAATAGCCTGTAACTTTTGCATATGGAATCATTATTCTACTAACATTTCCCTGTAAATACATATTAAAGCAAAATATCTAATTCATTAGCAATAAAAGGAAAAACGTTAAAACTAGGAACAGTTCAATGATATTTTTTCCATCAAATAGATAATCAAACTTCCTAACAAGGTTCAGCTCTCCAAGTGTTGTACATTTTTATATATGTAGTGCAATGTGCAACTGCATTTTAGCATTTAAAAAAAACAATGTGATTTCCTTCCAGTAAAACCAAACGTGCAGCTAACATAATGTATGTTTTCTGAATTTGTCTCATTCTGTATCAGTTCTTGTGTCATTTTCCAAGGAACTACTTGTTGTAGGCTGGTCTAGACGTGCCTTTGCAAAGTTCTTCTGTAAATAACACTAGACTACTAGAGTAATTCTCCACACAAACTTCCTGGAAGTTTTGGAAGCAATCCAAGAAGAACATCATGAGAATTTGGGTGATCCAAACTTCCAGGAACAAAACTTTTTTTTTCTATACCCTGTTTGCAGTAACATGCAGTATACTGGACTTAAGTAACTGACAGAAGAAATACTAACAGTAATTTTCTCAGCTTTCTTTTTTAATGATGCATCACCACTAATGAAACTAGAAGCCCATTTCAAAAGGTTGCTATTCCAGCCTTTGTTATCCTGCATAAAAAATTATTTAGAAGAAAACGATGTCTCAAATTTCAAGGATAAGTTTTATAACTACATTACAAACATACCATCTTTTCCTGGAAATGATTGTCCTCAGCAGAATTTAGCAAGTCGTCATGCTCCTTGCCCTTTTTCTTTTGCACTTCAACGTGTATAAGTTTGCCCCTCAAGCTATCTATGGCAATGAGTTTTGAAGGTAACTCATACAAATCGGCACTACGCCCAGGAGCAAGTTGTAGGTACCACACACCGGGGGAGACTTTCATCTGCCAATAACCCAAGTTGGCCATGACAAGTGTGTCTACCAAGTGTGGTCTTCGTTTGGTGCCAAGGATAAACTGCAGACCACGGGGAGGTTCTCGATCCTTCTCCATGCAATGACCTGAAAAAAAATTCTTCTGTTCACTAAATAATCTACCAGAACTGAAGAGATACAGAGAAATGATCATACCTGTCAGGAGGAGCGCTTCAAGTTCAAATACTGCCTGCAATGTTCTAACATCACCGAGATTCTCCAATAGAATGTTATCCAAATCATGGCTGATACACAGAAAACAACCACAACAAGGTTTGGTTGATGATACTTTAGCATAAAATAAATTTCTGATATTTGCTTAATACTTGATGGCTGACTTACATAGCAACAACAGGTTCGACAAGCCATGGTTCAGGAACATCAATGTTCATTGTAAGTGTTTTAGATAGTGGCATATTTGAGAAGAAAGCTTTAGGTCCATGTACAGAATAATCTGTACTGCTAAAATCATGCTGCATATCAAATGGTCAAGCATTATTGTAGGCAGTGGAAATGAGCTGCCCAGTAAATGTGTGGCGGTCTTACCATAGAGGGAAGAACAAATCTGTAGTAGTTCTTTAAAGGAAGGTCCGCGAGGGAACTCTGAAGATAATCCAAAAATGTTAGCACTAAATAGGTAGGATTGCAGCTAGTGCAAGCTCAAGCATAGAAGTATCTCCATCCATGATCCACATAGACATAGTAATGAGGCTTTAAACAATACAAGACAGTGAAAACACACAATAGCTTCTCTAAGCATAGTGTTGAAGTCTCAAACAGACAAAATCATAAAAAAATGTTCATGGAGATAAACAATGAGCATGATTTACTCAAGATGCACAGAGAACAGATAGAATGAAAACAATTGTTTTACAGGAATGTAGTCACTGTAAATTGTGAGAGAACTACAGTTATAACTATGCTTGTAATTGAACTTTACAATGTTCTGTTCAATGAGATTGTGTATTTTATTTTAAAAAAATATGCTGGTAGAGAGTAGTGAATTAATTATGCCAGCAAATCTCTAGCTAGTGAAGTCGGTTAAAATGTTCGGATTGTTGAACTGCATCAACTGATTGTAAGTATGACCATAAAGATCAACAAAATATCTCAAGAAAAGAGATAAGCCTTAGCAACAACTGAGCCAGTTAAGTGACTATAAGACAATCTAGTTAAAGACTTAAAAAGTACTCAAGAGCCTCTACTGGTAAGAACAAAAGCCCCATAAGACTAGTTGGTTCATTTCTCGGACTGATAATTCAGTACTTCAAAACAAAACCAAACGGCAATGAGTAAAGGTTTTAATTACTTCCAGATGCAGAATAATGTGTTAACTGCTAAGAAGAATAAAAAAATACATACAATAGGATTAAGGACAATTCTCATGCTCGGTTGAATCTGTCTCCAGAGTATGCATAGAAGTGGAGAAATTTTTTGCCCAGCAGGACTTAGCGGATCAATGACAGCATCAATGTGAACACTTGAATTCATATTATTCAGTTTAATTGCACTGCATGACAGAGAACGAAATGAGATCAAACAATTTGAAGTTATCATAAAATCCAAGAATACTCCAAGCTTTATTTAGGTTCGAGTAAAAACTCGGCGCTTGGGACATGCGCCTAGCTAAAAGGGAAGCAACAATGTTTGAGCCTAGCATGTAGATCATTTCATATTTGCCTTCATAGCTTTGATGTTGAAAGCTCCTTATGTATAGATAAGTAAAAAAACGCAATGAGTGACTTAAGAGTTAAGACCCAAGTAGCTCAACACAGTTTTACAAAATTTTAACATACTCTTAGCATTTCAAATCATATCAATTTTCAGCATAAGTTAATTGAACAAGGAAGTTACAAAGCACGACACTATAATAGGTTGCGATGATATTAACCAATTAATGTCTTAGTTACAACATAGACCAGAATACATAAAACTTGTGTCTGCAGGCATAATTTCATTAACAGTATAGAAATTTCTGACAGTAAAATTAACAGGTAACTAGAAATACTAAGCACCCAGTTTTCTCACACCCAGCCAGTTTGGGACTTTACATTAGGGCTATTACTCCAAGCTATGATGATTTACGTCAATCCAAATTTCTCACTATTTTGTACCTAAACAAATTATTAGAGCCTATAAATTCCATAGTTTTATCCGAAACTGTTCGTTGCCAAGTTGTAGGTTCCTCCCTAAAGTATATTTTCAGCCAATAAAAGGCCCACTTACACAACTTGCCTAGTCCGCTTTTAGAAATAGTGATATTACATAATAACATATATATATTCCAACTGAATGTTTATGCGTGCAAATGAAGAGGAAATTTACCTGTGTTCTGCATGTAAAATTTCAAAATGGGCTCTTTCAGATGGCCTTTCACGGACAGACATTGACGATGAGACCAACATGGTGATATCGCTGTAGAATTTGCTGCAAACAGAGTGCATCAATTATGATTTTCAATAAATGGAAGGTTTTAGCATTATATTTTTATTCTAATCTTCCAGATAAAAGTACCCCTTCAGACCAAATAATTGTTTAATATATCCATGTTTAACAGCCATGAGAGCTCATCATCTAATAAAAAGAAGGAACAGATAAAAGTGCCGGGACAAATATGTACCTCAAACTAAAAAACATTTGAAGACACCTATCAGGCTAGGCCATACATAATTGAGCTTTAAGCGTAGCTAATTAAACCCCTGTAAAAAAGCAACTGGAACTACTACATGCCTATAACTTACCTTGTCAGGTCATCAGGGTCAACACCTGCCCATTCAACCTCTTCAATTATTTCATGTATGTATTTCGTTCTTAACTCGTACTCCATAGACTCAAGGAGACCTAAATCATCTGTTAGAAACGAGTCACCTTCACTCACAACAAAAATCTGCAAGGTTGGAAATAACATAAAGTCACAAACTACAGAAGCAGCTTACAGATCAGGTGGAAATAAACTTGTGGTCATAGATAAATTGTTATCGTGAGCACAAAATTCACATAATAGTTCAGGAGTGTATCCACTGGCATACTGCTCCCAGACAGACAGCAGTGGTAATATGTACTCCCTCCGTCTACAAATGTAAGGCACGCACGGAATTTTAGGTTCAACTTTGACCAAGAATTAAACAAATACTATTAAATTATATAATATAAAAGTGATACCATTTGAAAAATATATTTGAATATGAATCCAATGGTATCATTTTTGTGCCATATAACTTAATATTATTGGTTTAATTCTTGGTCAAAGTTGAACCTAAAATTTCGTGCGTGTCTTACATTTGTAGACGGAGGGAGTATTGGTGTATTGCCAGCCACCACAAGAACTAAGACCATGGAACTAGTTTGGACATCAACAGAAAAATGAAGGGAACACCAATCTTACCCGTCCATTGGTGATCACAGCATTGCTACCGAATTCAAGCCCTAGTTGCCCAAATAAGAAGTCAGACAACTGCACAACCAAATAAATATGTGTGAAATATGTTTCTGAGCAAATTTGATTGGAAACAGACAGAAAATTATTGACTTGAAAGTTAAAACATGAAAAAAAAATGTGCAGCTCTTTTTTATGGTTTTCACCGAAAAATGTCCTGTGGTTGGAAGTTAAACAAGGGTTTACTGCAGGTTTCCCCCGTATTGTTTTGTCCAAAAAAACAGAATTTGAAAAGGGGTTTTGGTTTGAAAGGCTAAAGAAGTATTCCCCAATGGAGTGGTCAAAAAATCAAACTAGCATGTAAGCAGGCTAAAGTGGTCTTGAGCTGGGGTGAGCCAGTGGGCAACTGGCAAGAAGCAGGTAGTGATGACCCTCCAAGATTCTATCTAGGATTACAGTATGCACTTTGTGTCACGAGTCCCGAGAGCATGCTATCTAAACAGGATTATGCGAAAAGATTAATACTAGAGGCTAGCCTGGTTTCTGCTCAAATCTGGGGTCAGTCTTACAGAAATTGAGCCAATCCTGGTTCCAACATCAATTTCAGCTCAAGCTTGACCTAAATAGATACCTACAACCTACAAGTACATATGCATTGCAGTTTCTTGGGGATCTTAAGCTAAACCAAGCACAACATGAGCCAAGCTAAAACTAAGCTATGATGGCTAGAGCTTCTGGAACTTCTATAGCTCTTAAGCCCATTCAAGGCCAACTAGAGCTAGCTTTAGCTTCCATAATGGTGAGATTGACTTGATCAATCAAGCTAGTGCACGAACTAACTGAGCTATCAAATGAACAAAAAGAAAAATTAAATCTTGGTAGGGTTTGCCTGAACCCAGCTTATTTGCAGTCCATGATGTATGTTAGTTTCGAAGTCACTTAAAAGTTAAAACTACACATATTAACAATTTAGTTGACAGAATTTCAGTTCAGGCCTCAGATACAGACCTTATCCATCCCTTTGAGAACTGTATCAGCGGAAAAACTTGTAGACCACGCTTTATAATCGTCAGCAGGCAAGGCCGTTTCAGAAGCTAAGCTATACACCTTTTCCATCATAGTGCTAATCCCATCACCAACCACAGAAGAGGCAGGCATATGTTGACCTTCATAAAATTTGCAGAGCCCATGTAGGAAGTCCAGTACCTTTTCCTTGTCGCTAGAATGAGAAATAACTCACTAGATCAGAGACAAGCTTGATGTATTCAATGTTGAGAGGAAGGAAAACCATAGGCTGTACAATTCTGAATCTCTATTGAAAATAAGAAAGAACTAACAAACCTGAAAGAAGAAACAGTTCTATCAATGATATCCTTTATAAGTAAAACGAGGAAGAACTATCACCGCGGACATAAAGTAGTAGACCAACACGAGCTCTATCAGACCCTGCCATCTGTATGATGTCGAAAAGCAAGACATTATCAGGAAAAAACAACATAAATAGCATATTAGAATAGGCATGATAGACAATTGCTTCATCTACCAGGTAGCGTATGGCCCCATGAAGCAACTTTGTCCCGATTTTCGAAGAAAGATCAACAGCAAGTAGATGAGTCACAGGCTTCGCATCATCTGTAGCTGCAGACAGATTTAACAGCTACATTTCAACACTAACGAACTTTGATGATAGATGACAAGGTACAGGCAAAGAGTAGTAGGAAGCATACTTCCTTGAGAATGTAAGTAGTTAATGTCACGAAGTACAGAATCTTCCTGATGATACGATGCAAATAGCGAGACAAATCTCTTCTTTTCTGTGCTCTTGTCAGTAATCTGATAGTAAAAAATTATATGGTTAAATGGACCGAAAGCTGATGCTGCTACAATTTTCAGAAATCTTTGTACTTACTGCTGGGTTGTACCGCTTGTAGCTACTTTCTGACAAAAACTTCTCTAAAACATCTGTATGGGACTGGATATGCCCATAATAGACTTGTTCTTGTATCCTAGGAAGTTCATCGTTCATAGCATTCATGGTCGCGTCCTTTAGAAGTATAAGAGTAGTAAAACGTCACCATGTTAGTCAATGCTTCAGAAGCTTTTGTGTAATTTCCTTGTAGTATCGAATTTACTGCTGGTTAAAGAAACATTATCTAATGTAGGGTAGACAAAATTGCTGTTCTTAAATTTAAACATTATGGGGGATGGTGCTTCTCCCATTTTAGCAACTTAAGTTGGATAACTAATTATTACCTCATTTGATTCATGCACGAGTCCATTCATCAATAGACAACATTGAAGCTTATACAACCCAAGTTTGTGAACAGAACGAGAACTTTCTTCAGCCTCCTGCTTGTACATGTTCTCTTTTTGCAACTTTAGCAGCGCATCTTGAGGGTGAGATTTAGCACCTGACCTGCACATTACCAAATAGAAGTAACATAAGAAAAATAGCACTGATTCTATTTGAGCATTTATCTATACTACTATATAGTGTGGGAATAAGTTTGAACATTAGCCGTGTGATCTGCCACATCCGACGATTGAGAAGTGGCAAATCCATGCGCTGTTGACCGTTGGATCAACTCTTTGGGAATACAGGATTGCACCACGTGTTGCATCTCTAGGTGTATCAGGCGCTACTTGCCAAAGCAAAAATTAAAGAAGAACCCGCAAGATCCAGGGATCAAACCTCTCACCTCCTCAAAAGACACGGCGCAGCCCAACCAGCTGAAGTACCATGCTTTACTTACCCATATAGTACATCTAAGTGATATAAAGGCATTTCCAGTGATTTATGATAGACACACCCTGTAATTTCTCCCAAACATCATATACATACTATAACATTAAAAGGTTTTTACATTGGAAGAGACACATGCACTTTACATTAATGGTATGTTTTTATACACAGAACTTAAGGAATTAACCTTTCAAATGTTAGATTGTTAGCATACCTAACTGAACATATTTTTACACCACAATAAGTCATTTCAAAAACCAATATAGGATAGCTACACCAGAGCAACATTGTTATATTAATAGCCTCTTTGTCCTTGTAGTCATGAAACTCTATTTTGAAAAATGTTTTATAAGTGTTATGTACAGAATTCATGTATAAGTAGTTTCTATACGTGCTTTGCACGTGCCAACGTACTAGTATCTCAACAATATATAAAAAATTTAGTGAACATGCTTACAATAAGGAGTCAACAAAGGCCTCTTCCACATGATGAGCTTCCACAGGCTCTTCACTATAGTCATCGCCACCATTCCTCGACTTATGTATCTGAAGAAGAAAATATCACTAGATAACAACTATCTAAAATTCAGAACATCTACGGACAGTATAGTTCGGCCAGATGATTAACCAAAGAACATGATGCAAAGAGCATGATCATGGTTTTATTAACCAACGAACAATGCATCATGGTTCTGTCAATCAAAATTCTAAGATGTAAAACACCTCAATTATCTTGTTGAAGCGAACAAAAATCCAACATAACCGTGCCTAAATGCCACTATATTCTAATCTATAAGAAGCTATGTCAGACATAAGTCCATCATCCATTGCAAAGCTTTCTAAAGAAACAAATATATTGTACAGAACAAATATCAACTTTTGGTTTCAGTGATAAAATTGGGAAAAGAATTATTTCAGCAAAAATCCAAAGTCTGCAAGGTACCTCCATCTACATTTTTTAGCTTTGCCAATTCGACCTAATGAGATCAACAATCTGTAATTTTAATACTGGTTCTCAGTACAAAATTGAACGCAAATGTCATTACTCATGCAAACCACAACAAACAGAAGACTGGTGTACTCAAAACTATAATATGCCAAGCTCAACTTTATAGGCATCACATTGACCAAGTACACAGAAAAAGATATATTCCAGTGATACTTTTACAGACTACATAAATCAAAATGCACATAACCAAGACATGCAAAAGACTATCAACAGACAGGCTAGAATTTTTATGGAAACTGACTTTTTCTTTCAATTTATAACTGCGAAGTCAAATCTGGCAACTCCACTCACATTGCTTAGGAATTGGAATGCCAAGTGTGTCGAGTACGTCTCCTTGATGTACAAGAAAAGTCTTATTATCTGTATAGAAGAAAAAAATTACCAAAGATGTTACATCAACGCCATGTAGGAGAGCAAGTTTTAGATGATTATATCAGAGGATAACATGAATAATGAAACAATGCAATTAAGATAGTCTTAATCCAGTGTGAACAAGAACATCAGGAGTACAAATGCACTATACCATATTACAGGACGAAGCATATTACGTAGATGTCTTGTTTTACATTTGGCCAATGGCCCAATGCTCTTCACTTCTAGTTTTAAATGATACATGGACCTAGCAATTACAAAAAACCATACATGGGCCTGCTACGTATTAACTTTATGCTGCTGTGTATCAGTTGTGGATAGCGGCAGCAGCTTGAGGCAGGAAGAGAGAGTTCAGGAGGAGTCATGTTGGTGAAAGACAGCTGGACATGTTGGACAAGGACAACAGCCTGCGGAAAGCAAAGACCAACTCGAAAAGGAGCTGTCACATGTGTGAGTCCAGCAAGGAAAGGAGAGTCACGCATAGAGTCCAGCAAGTGTCACGTGCAGCTCGCAAGTGCGCAAGAAATGGGGATAGATAAGTTAATTGGTTAGAAGGTTATGCTTGGTAGTTCAATAGGCATTTTTTCAAAAGAGGACTGTAAGGGAGGTCCCAACAGTATAAGAAATATGAACCCAAATTTGAGTTCATGAGGACCTGAACCCAGGTGGTGGGATGGTACATCCACTCCCCCACCCAAGTGAGCTAGGCTTAGTATTTTTTTAGAGAACGTGCAAACATTGTTTGCACATCTTTTCGTTAAGAGGAGAAGCATTCATAAATACAAGGGGTGAGAGCATTAACCGGATGGCATATGCCTCAGGGAGTAGCAAGCACCTGTCGCACACACACTACCCTTAGCAACACAAAATAACACAGAAAAAACCTAGTCTATCCTCATGGCGGCTCTCGTCCTGCGGTGGTAAACTTGGCACCACCGCTCTGCCTCCGCCTTGATCCCATTTGCTAGCGTCTAAAGATCATTCACCCTGGAACACGTGCCTACTCCTTTCGCACCAGACCGACCAGATGTGAAGAATGAACATGGACCCAAAGTCTTTCCGCCACTCCGTGGGGATTTACTTTACTTGCACCTGGACAGCCACCAGCTCCATCAAGTCATTGGCTGATGGAATTCTGCCCCCGTGTCCAACCCATCGAAGAATGGTAAGCCAAAGCTGCCGAGTCCAGGAAGGCAGGAATATTGCATGAAGAGGTTCTTTAGTGGATTCTGGTTCCTGGGAGCATAGCGGGCAAGTGGCATGATTTGGTAGATACCGGCGCTCAAGCCTATCTGCTGTCCAACACCGCCGCTGATCACTTCCTTAGTTTAATAGGCGTAGATTATTAGTTGGTTAGAACATTGTCCTCGAGAGTTTGAGTTGAACTGAATTGTTAGAGATCAAGTTGGGTCCTAAGGGACAGGTCAAGTCAGGCCTATAAAAGGCTATGCATTGTAACTTATGAGATCAAGCAAGAAGAAATATTTCTATCCCATCTAAAGTTCATCATCCCAGTCTATAGTCTATCTCCAGTGTCTTCCCCTTTAAGTCGGCGTCTAGCCATCCTCTGCAGGGTAGTTATCGCGATGGAATCAAGGTTCACAACAGCATCACCCTATCAATGGGAAAAAGTAGCCTATGTGCAGCTGGAGGGTCATATTAATGTTGCTTTAATATTGTACAATATAAAAAGGTCCTTACTTCCATATAAACTGGACGGCGTGATTCCTCTAAACAAAGCTGGACATCATGATGATAATATGTAAATGAGTGCAATTGTGTATTTCTATATTTTCATGTACCTAAAAAGCACTAGTAGTGACAAAAGGCTAGAAAAAAGAGAGGTGTGAATCATCCTAGACTTGGCTAGTTATAAGGTAAAACCAGTTCGCTGTTCTATACATCAAAGGAAAGAGGTCTCAAGCAATAACAGTAAAGAAATATTAAGAAAATGATTACCAAAGTGGAAGTGTCCTCGCTCTTAGATCCATCATTTACTTGACGAGTGCCATCATTTTCTTCAATAACATTTATGAGTCTTGAAGAGTACAGTAAAATACCGAACCTTACAGGGACACTATCTTGATGTAGAGACAGGATTGTGTCAATGGTCTGTACAGTTTCAAGTGAAAATGGCAAACACCAGACTAGAAGTCAATAAATGAGTACGGCATAAAAAATATGTAAAAAGAAAAACACATAATTTTTTTTTAAAAGGAAGATAAGCAAGGGACTAGCCTCTGCACCACAGGCTGAAGCAGGATCGAGCACATAAACAGCATGGAATAGATTTTTACGTATGTAGCGCATCTGACCAGGGAAGACTGGCATCAATAGCTACAAAAGAAGAAAACAGAGGAGAGACGACCATTATAATTTGGAAGTGGTTATGTGATACAATTTGACCAAGGGATGAAGAAAACAAACAGAAAATAGCAAAATAGATGGTGAATAGCGTAAGCCACTTATCTTTGGACTCTAACAGGTATAATCAACAAACTTTTTCGTAAGTGTAGAGCAAACTAAAAAAATGTAAAGACATTGCGACAAACCAATATAAACCATGCAACGAAGTTTGAGAATAAGTGCAACCCAATCTACAGAACAGGAGTATACTGTTGTAGAGATTATCAATTAATATATGTTACTTATAAGAATTAAAGAAATATACACTTAATCCCCTAATGCCCTTAAAGCCATGAAAATAGTGGGTTGTAGTTCAAGTTCCTCATTTGACTTGGCACAGCAAAGCAACATTCAAATGATAATCTCTGTTCAATAATGTTCATAAAACGATAAGTGAACAAACCTCATTGAGATTGCTTCTCCACCTTTTATACAAGGCATCTTCCTCCAAGTTATTAAGATAATGAACATGGGAAGACCGGAAGTCAACACGGAATGAATTAGATTCTGCTGGTGGGGCTGCTGACAGTATCTTGTGGACAGCACTTTGAGGCAACTGGCAGGCATATGACAACAATAGCGAAATAGCTTGTCATTCATTAAGAAAGTAAAAATTTAGAGTACACACACTCGAATGGAACAAGAGAAAAATAGAAATCAAGTAATCACATGTCAAAAGAAAGATATGAGTATGGCACATACATTTCATTACTAACTAGATAACGTGATCATGTCGACTCATAAGATAGATTCACAGAATAAATACCAAACATTATCCAAACTTAATGTATTAGCATTTTAATAACAGTAGTCATAGAAGAACATATGCTGAAATGAACGGTTATTTGAATTAATGTTTTTAAGGCGTAAGGTGAGGCAAGGCACCCAACCCCCGCCTTAACTATTAAGCGCTTAAGGCGAGGTTAGGCGACGCTTTAGACATTCCAGGAATAGAGCAATCAATACATATCTTACAAGAGAAAATGAATTATTATTTTTAGAAATGAGCCACTATTCACACAGCACATAACTTCCCCACGGCCCAAAGGCCCATCTAATAACCCATCTACTCCTCCCATGACCTAATTCCCACAACCCCTCCCTTCCCCCTCACCTCAGCCACCATACTCCTCATTCTCTCCTTCCTCACCTCAGCCGCCACACTCCTCATGTGTTCATCATCTCCAAAACTTAAATATAACAAACACCAAAAGTAATTCTCTTGAAACAGGAAGAACTAGCCAGATACCACATTTAATAGCGCACACTATTAAAATTCACCTTTAATCGGATGAACTGATCAGCCAGAGATAATTCTTCGTGGACCATATCCATTAACCTGTCAGATAAGCCATAATTAAATGTCTACTTTGCTAGTCATCTATGATATACCTATGTGAGACTGCAAAATCGGTAAGCATTTTAACATGAACAAGCTTTTAAAGTTGGTAAAGTAATAACAGGTCCAGCCCAAAAACAGAGCATAGAAAGAAGGAAAAAGGAGTGCAGAGTTAGGAAATGTGAGGAGCTGAGGGAAAGGAGGTGGACTAGTGAAGGAATGAAATGAATGCCAAATTGATATGTTCCAACAATAACAACTGTTATGCAAACCCCACTGTAAAAGCTAGCAAATGCCTTCGTCCTGCATGAGTGGACAGCTTGGGGAGAAAATATAGTGAAATCTGATGGACTGGATATATGCAATCTCTGCAATTAACAAACTCATCAGACCTTTATCTTCTTATGCTTCACAAACTCTATAACTAAAAGCCATATTTGCGTTATGGTCTTCTCAACTAAAATTCTTTCTCATCGGCCGGTTGTTCGTCTGTTATTTATTTATTTTTTTGTTAGGTTGTAGCTGAGTGTGTGGGTGCGTCTTCTCAGACACGGCACAATACCCAAGCCCAATGAGATAATTGGATATGTGATGTATGCCATGATTTGGGAGGAAGTAGGTCATCTTTCTCTTCAAGTAGCTTGAAAAGAGCCAACAAGCTTTCTCGCAAAAAAGAAAGAGAGCCAACAAACTACTATTGCAGAATCAGTTTGAAACTGTCACTTGTGAGCATGCATCTTCTGTGCACAATTTCTAATAACAAGTTGCATAGAAGAGTTAATCGCCAGTTGTTACAAGATACACAGATTAATGTTCACTCTGGTAATAACACAAGATGTAAATTGCTAATTCGCCCTTAGCTAATCAAGGTGAGAAAACAAAATAAATTCAGACATATTTTTATCCAGGAAGTATGGTAGAACATACAGGTAGAGATCAAGATCCTCGATATTAATCAAAGCACCATTCAAAGCCATTAATGATTTGCCAGGTGGAACCATTCGCTGATTTGCAATGATTTCATCTTTGATGGAATCATCAAGCTGTACAAACATGAAATTGTTGTTAATAATCTGCATGTGGAATATTGGAAGTGGAACGTCTTCAAAAAGAAAATCACAAACACACCCAAAAAAAACATTGTAGTTACTTATGTGCATAGCTTCAGATAAAACATCTACCTTCATCCGTGATAGTGAAGAAACTATATTGGGGAAATTTTGATTGATTTCCTGCATTGATTGTAAGGGATCTGATGCATGAAGAATCCTCTGTGCTGTCTGATGACCCAAATCTGTGGTGTGGAGCAGAACAGAAATAAAAGGTGTGCTGCTATACCTATAAATGGCACACAGTTTTGTAACTTGTAAGAGAAATAGAATCACAAAACAATGGCAACAGCACCTTTGAGTTCCCAGACTTCAAGTGTGTCAGAAACTGTTGAAGACAATAGATAATCCCTGAAGGACATTATCTCAGCATTTAGCTCTGGCCTGCGTTCCTAGAGACCAATACACAAGGAGGAAAAGGAAGAAATTTTTTTAATACTTCATATTTAAGGATTACATAAGTCACCATAGTTATTGTTATGCCTCAATGGAACGAACCAAAATCTTGGAAAATATGAACCCTCTGACTTCTTGACTGAGGTCTTCAGTTTTAGGATCTTCCAGAGCAACACCTGGAAGAACATAACAAGAATCATTCAGATTTTGAAAAAGAAGACATTAAAGTGCTCATCTTCTTGCTGTCAACACCCCACCTCTATCCCCCTCCCACCCACCACACACACATAACCGACCGACCAAAAGAAAAAAGGGTGGTGTCTTCTTCCCAACTGATTCATTTCAGCGAAGGAGGTGGGATGCGAGGTTCTCCCCATGCTCCTTGTCAACGGGATACATCAGATTTACTTGAGATTTCCATAATAGGTTTCTTTCTTATTAAGAACTTATCAGTGATGAGTGTATGCTATGGTGCGGAGTTACCCTTCTTTATAGCCGTGTCATCCATGGCCTTGTATTCCATGTTTTTTAGGGCAAGTTCCACCCCGTAACCACTCAAAGTGACTGCATCTACAGCACCAATAGAACCGCAAAAGCTAGATGTAGCCTGACATCCAGATGGTAGAACAGGGCGGAGAGCATATCTGACTTTTCCCTATGAACAGCATATACTGTATATTAGACAGTTACGGCTTGCAGCCAAGGAAAGATGTGTAATACAGCAAAACTAGAGAAGCAAAAGGTGATACAACAGCAAAAATAAAAACCTAGACACTGACAGCAAATATTGTTTCTGCACAAGATTTAGAAGATGTAGTCATGATTAGGTAAATTTGTCCCACCATTTGAAGTGATAAAAAGATGTGTAACTTAAGCAGATTCAGAACAAGACTCATTTGACTATCTACAAACATCAAGCTTGTTCAAACCATTATGCATGTGATTCTTGTTCAGTAAAAGGTAAATACATATAAAACTATACAGGATCCAAATGGTAGGATAACCAAGTACGATGACGTCAAGGTTTGGCATAATTAATTAAACAATAAATTTTCGCAACAATTACTATTAATGTGACTAACATTCATTGAAGTTCTATTACCATGTGTGGAAGATGAACTCCAGTTAGTAGTAATAACTAGAAATCAAAAGAAGCAATAGGCTATCAGTGATTATATGTTGACAATATAGCTGGAATACCAGCATTTACAAACAGTACAGCTCTAACACCATATATGTAAAAGGGCATTTAATATACGATGCCCTTGTATGAGACCTAATATCTCTACTTTCCAGGGTTCATTGTTTTCACAAGATCTCGTATCCCTGAAATACACCAGAAAACAGTCAAAAAAATGTTACCTGCTTTGATGCTTCTGCGAGATGAGCATGCAGCTCTTTGAAGCATTTTGTCCCAGCAGCCCCATAAAATATAGCTACTGGAGCAGTGATATTTGAGCGAGGATATACATGGTCAAAGTCAAAGAGTTCAGGTTGTCCAGTGGAGTCCATAGCTCTGTTGAATAAACATTGTAAGTTTCCCATCTAACAGCCTGAAGCCCTGAACAAAGTGACAAAAAAGGAAAGAAGATACTTACAGTTTGCCCGATCCCTCAAACCATTGATGTAGATCAGCTGAGTTGAACAAAAGAGCACTCCCTGTATCTACCCAGCAGCAAGTTCCTTTCACAGGACCATGGCCAGAAATTTGCTCTAGTGCATCATCCTTAACAGGAACTGAAGATAATGACTCCTCGGCAAGCTGCCTGTAAAGCACTAATCTTGGCGATGCCGATCTAAGGGTAAGAGAAAACTCAAAAACTGAAGCCAGTGGTTCGCTGAGAAATGAGCGGACATCCTCCACAATCTTCTGGACACAACATTTGGGCCGTCAAACATTCAGATCCTTTGTGCAGTTCCTTCCAATGGTCAACAAAATCCCAAAAGAGAACATTCCGTTCTTTTGAAAGCAGCTCACTAACGAAAGTAGTAGACATACAATGTTAGGTATTGCTTATAACAAGTAAAATTGGTCAGTAACAACGATGCTGTATAATATTTCATTAACAAGTATTACATTTAATTATGGTTTCACAGGAGAACAGTATTTTCTTGATTAGATCTAAGTGCATATTGTGACACTACTTATCCTTCTTACTTATTTTGCTTGTCAGTTGTTATAACGTAGACTTATGCATTAGTTAGATCTACTTTGTAAATATGAACTTTGGAGACTTTTGGCCCAATCCATTGATTCCCTTCCAAAGCATAAACAAGAATTGGTAGCAGGACAGTATTGGGCTACAGATAACAAAAGTTGAGCTCATATAAAACTTGTAAAGATGCAAATAATTATCCATATTCCAGTATAATGCCATTACTCTTTAATGAGGACAACTTAGGATTGATACTAATCCAATATTTTGAATCTTTTTCAGGCGAAAGGTAAAAGATGGAGCAGCTAAGCAGGCAGGCAGAATTCAGATACGGGGCAATAAATTAATAAAGAATTTGCCAAAATTCAACACTAAGGTTATGTTTGGATCTTCAGCTAGCCTTGCCCAGCTAAGCTAGGATAATCTAGCCCATGTGAGCTATAGCTACGTGCAGCAAAGCTATCTCTTTAATTCTTTTGCTTTGAATTAACTAATATCCAAATGTTTTAACTATTCTTATTTGAAACCAATCACATACACCGCGTGTTACTTTGCAATTAAACTACAGGTAAGAATATACGTAAACGGCTTGTTACAGTAAGAGATACTAGCGAAGTGGTACGCGAATCCATGAAGCCCTAAGGCAAACTTTTATCGCTTCCAGTACTCCCTGATTGGAGGCCATGGAAAGTAGCGATGGTCACACTTGGAGAACAACTCGCTGCTGTAGCCTTGGAAACACAAACGCGGAGACTAGCTTGCTGACAAGGGAGCTCTCCTCCTTTGGCAAGGATTCTGTTGCAGTTAAAGGGTATTTTTCCTAGCAAAGCCGGGTCTTGATTCCAATACCAAATGCCTCTCCTTGCTAAGCAAGGCTATAACCACCCTTGCTTTAGATCCAAAGGCGTACTAACGAATCCTTGCATGTTTGAAATGCATATCCTCCCTCTCAATTTAAACCAAGAATTGCAATGTTCCCAGTTAACAAGCAGATAGACTACATACATCTCCTATATGAAATGATCGCAACAAGTATCACACTTACTGTCATGCTTAAACCCGACATGTATGGTTAATACAATTGTCAGATAGCCCTAAAAAAATAAGATGGAGCTTTTAAATTCAATATATATGATAGGTCTAAACACCATGCCCCACAAAGCAAATATATGCTTACGTTGAAAACAAAATCAGATATTACTCCCAAGTGGCAACGGATGCAAACATTTCAATTTTTCAATGAAAACAGAAGACATGGTACGTTTACCTGTAACAGTATAGCTTAATAGTCTACGATAACAAAAACCTCGTAAAATTTAAATTACACTCTAAATTAAGTCTGTCATTTAGTAGGATTTGGTTCTGTAAAATCACCGGATTTGACTGTAGGTATGTGTGTTACTAAACCACAAGAGCATATTAGTGTGTGGTCTATCGCAATCCGCAATCTAATGTGTTCACAGTACATAACTGTTCCACGACACGCTAGTACTAATCAGTTGGTGACATATTTGAAGCAAAAAGTGGAGTCTGAGCACAATTAGCTGAACAAATTTACTAGGCGTCAACAGAATGGCTCACTCCAAGTCTCCAGAATCGTCGGGGTCCCAATGCTAAACCACACAGGCCAAACTCACTGGAAACCACTAAACCGGTGCCCAATTGGCATATCCCGATCAAACAGAGCACACATACAAGCATATCGAGCCAGAAACCACTCACCTGGCTTCGAGCAGCAGCGGCGTGCCGGCCCACTTAGCCCGGAGGGCCACCTGCACGTTCTTCTGCCGCCGGATCTCGGCCGCCGCGGCTTCCCCGACAAGGCAACCAACGAGAACCGCCGCGACCAACGGCAACGCCGCCCACGAAACCCCAGATCGGGACCCTCGCGCCGCCGCCATGGTGGAGACGCGGCGCCGATCCGA
This sequence comes from Stipa capillata, assembly GCA_019208055.1. Taxonomy (NCBI): domain Eukaryota; kingdom Viridiplantae; phylum Streptophyta; class Magnoliopsida; order Poales; family Poaceae; genus Stipa; species Stipa capillata. The sequence goes on along the minus strand of JAGXJF010002397.1, from coordinate 46,950 downwards.
AGCGCTCCCACCGCTTCGATCCGAGTTGCTAAACGGCAGAGGAGCCGGGCTCTGAATCCCGCATTAGAGGGGGATTTTGTGAGGGTTTTGGGGTTCGTCGCCGACGAGATGTGGAGCGCGAGGTGGGAGGAGACTTCGCCGGAGACCTGGGGGATGGGAGGGGAGTGGCGAAGTGGGGGCTAGGAGGGTTTAAGTAAGGGATGGCTGCGGCCGTTGGATCGATGATGCGCGGGGGATGTTTCGTGTGAGCCGGCAACGGGGATTGGCCAGTGGGTGTTGGGCCTTGGATTTGCAGATATTTAAGGCCCGTTTACAGCGCAGGAGTCTTGGGTAAATTTGCAGAAACTTCGTCAGAGTGAGACAGATCAATTCCTGAAGAAATCGGAAACAAAATCTCATGTCCAAATTGTGCCTCATGATTGAAATGTTTGAATGGTTAATTTTTTTACGGGATATGTACTAGGTAAACTGTATCGATTTCTAAAACAAACTAGATGTGTGCCGAACATAAATTCGATTCTTCTGTTGACTCACTTTAGTCTGATTCCAAACATCATGGAATTCGTGTAGCAAAGATTGCTTCCATGCCATTTCTTAAAACCAGGTTCTCCCCATTTTCTGTTACTTGAGATAACGGAAACATACAAACGTTGTTGATGTCTGGCGTGCTTGTTTCCGCTAGCGTGCTCTGTGCCAAGTTCTGGCCGACCATGTTCTGTTCCTCCTCCTGCCCATTAACTCAACTCTAGGTGTTTTACCACTTTTATTGAAAATTCAAGTTGGAAAACTCTCCACCCGATGACCATTCAAAAACAAACAAAAAAGAAGGAGAAAAGCAGGAGACTGGTTTGCCGAGAATCCCACGGTCCTACACAGTAAGTAGCAGAGATGCTGCAGCCAGGTTTGATCCAACTAAATTCCAGTTCTTTCTCATCCCCGGTGCTTTTGGTCAAGAAGAAAGATCAGATATGGCGCTTCTGGATTGATTACCGTCACTAGAACGTCATCACCATGAAGAACAAATACCCCTTGCCAATTATCAATGAGCTGCTGGATGAGCTTGTGAGCGTGTGTTGGTTCTCTAAGCTAGACCTCAGGGCAGGGTATCATCAGATCCCTTTGAAGGAGGAGGATGAATACGAAACCGCATTCAAGACACATCAAGGACACTTCGAGTTTCATGTGATCCCTACGGCTTGACAACTGCACCGGCTACCTTCCAGGGCGCTATTTATTCTGTTCTCGCTCCCCTGCTTCGTCAGTGTGTGCTAGTCTTCATGGATGACATCTTGGTCTACAGTGAATCTTATGATCTGCATCTTCAGCATCTCACTGAGGTACTCATCCTACTGCAGACCAACAGCCTGTGTGCCAAACTATCCAAATGTTCGTTTGCACAGTGCAAACTGGGCATCATATCAGCGCCCAGGCTGTGGCTACGGAACAGAGTAAGATCAAATATGTGCGCGATTGGCTTGTGCCTTCTCTCAAGGAATTGCGAGGCTTTCTCGATTGGCGGGGTATTACCGCAAGTTCGTTCAGAATTTTGGGGTGATCAGCCGGCCACTCACGGACATATTGAAGAAGGGTGTTTCATTCTTGTGGACACCGAACCTAGACGCATCATTCAGGCCCTCAAACAAGTTTTGATTGCAGCTGCCATGCCTGATTTCACAAAGCACTTTGTCGTGGAGACTGATGCAAGTGCACGCAACATTGGCATTGTACTAATGCAAGACAGACACCCCATCGCGTATCTGAGTAAGGCCCTCTGCCCCCGCAACCTCGGTCTGTCCGCGTATGAGAAAGAATGCTTGGCTCTAGCTTATGGCAATCGATCATGGGAGACCTCATTTACAACATGCTGATCAGCGCAGTTTGCTGCACTTGGTCGATCAGCGGCTGAACACCCCTATTCAACAGCATGCCTTCACCAAGCTCGTAGGCTTACAATTTCAAATTCAGTAGTCAGTACAAACAGGGGCACTCTAACCGAGCTGTGGATGCCTTGTCTCGTCGACACCATTCTGAAGACATGGACTTAGCCGCAATCTCTGATTGTCGGCCTTCATGGCTGAAGCAATAGTCGCCAGCTATCAGCAGGACTCGGCAGCTCGTCAAGTACTCTCACGGCTCAGTGTGGACGGCTCCTCCCAAGGCGACTTTACCCCGCAAGACGGTGTCATTCGTCTCCATGGTCGCATCTAGATTGGGAATGATCGTGATACCCAAACCAATCTAATTCGGGCACTTCACGACTGCGCGGTGGGAGGGCACTCAGGCTTCCACGCTACTTACCATCTGAGTGAAGTGACTTTTTCCTTGGAAGGGGATGAAGCTGTTAGAATTAATAGTCTGGCCAACCTAGTTATACATTTAATTCTAAATAAATCTCAAAGGTCTGTTCATGCATGGTAAGAGTTAATAGTTTTAGTCCCACATTGCTAGTTAAAGTGGAGGAAGACCATCTTATAAGGAATGGTGGTCCATACCTCTACAAAGCAATGTGAGGAGAGAAAGGAAAATACCGTGTGTGCTCGCTCGTCTCGTCGGGTGTGATGTGGCGAAGGGCGTGGATTAGGAGACTCTTCTGTACATAAGACTAGCCAAATACACGTGCTTTGCTATGAATAAATATAAATATAAATAAATTAGATTGCTAAACATGTCCAATTATCGTGGTCGAGCTTCGATTCGGGTAGAATTAGGAGTTTTTGGCGGGAGTAGCACCTTGGGCGATTTTGAATTTTTAAATTTAGAGTCGGTGGATGAGGACATCTATTGACGTTTCGACATGGCATATAAGTTTGCCAAAATTTCAAGATGGTCCCACATGTAAGGACGGGAGGAGAAAGAGTACGGACCGCTACCGTCGATTGACATCTTTATTATATGAAAAGAATATCAAAGAGAAAAAATAAAAGCTCAAAACTAGAACTAAGGGCTGATTCAATTCAATTCCAACAGAAATGAAAAAATATTTGTGATGGAACTCAATTCCATAATATATGTTGGTTAATTACGTGATGGTTGATGAACACGGGTTCTTTTTCTTCAGGTAGACCCCGACGACCCTCTTAGTATTCAACACGATGTTGATGAACTCATTGAAGGTGATGATGTGCGACATGCCTGCGAAAACAAAGAGAATTTACATGGGTAATGGTATGATACGCCAGCACTTTTACCTATTGTAAATATTAGTGTATGTAGAATTGTAGATTGATTGATCTCAGAGTAATAGATTCACCCAAAAAATGCAATTGAATCAGTGAAAAATGCATGTACCGTCATGGAATTTGTCATGGAATTCATATCGCTGCTTCGCTCTCAGCCTTTAGCTATGAGAAATCACAAAACCAATTAATATAAGAACATGTTCGTGTGATCGTCACAGATCAATTGAAGATCAATAAAAATGTAGAGCCGGATGAGGCGAGGTTATATATATGGGGCTCTCACTGATGAAGTGTTTATTGATGTTGGCCCATTGCATCTCGAGTGTGCGGCGGCAGTGTCATTGAGTGTCATGTCGTGCAAGTAGATGACATGGCCATCCCTAGTCACTACGATAACCGACTCGATGAATCAGCACCATTGTCGATGGCATGCATGTACGCCACTGCCATCTCCTTCGGAAGCTCACCATTCGACTCGCGATGCACGATGTTAAATGACCATGTATATTTGCAGCGCCCGCTTCTCCTCTGCCGCCATGCCACCACCCGTGCAGCATCCAAGGACGACCAGCAGCAGCGCCACCACAACGATGATCCTTGCACGCACGCACGCACGCATGCAAACACACCCACGTCGGATCAAACATATGTACAACAAGAAGAAGAAGATTAATCACGTCGGGATCACGACCAGGGACTCCCCCGTGCGGGCACGTACAAAGAGAGGAACTAATATGAGTTTTTAGGAAAGTTTGTTAGAGAGAGTTTTGGGAAGTTCGTTTGTTTGTTGAGATACCAAAAAATGTAATCCCAATTTTTGGAAAAGTTTGTTAGAGGAATTTTTCAAAAGTTTGTTTGTTTGTTTATTTGTGGTGATGGTGTGACACCACCATGGAGAGTGTGACAACACCATCACCACTAACTGGTATATTATATATAGTAAAGATGTTGATCAAGTTTTTAGTCTCCGATGAACGTTAAAACAAGCGTTGACAACTCCTAAAAAGATTGAAAAAGAAGCAACATGAAATCGAAAAAGTTGAGGACATTTTCTAGTCTTTTTAGTGATCAAATGATCACATTAAGTATAGATGTCATACTAGTAGTCAACAACATGAAATGAGATAACTTGCTAAGTGCTCAAAAGAAATCAATCTTAAGTATTTAGAAAATTCTCCAAACTAAACTTTATCATTCATTTGAAATGTTCGAACTAATCGACCGGAATGTCCGAGTGTGCATGAAAGTAGGCTCTAGTGCACCGAGTGAGGTTCGTCCAGAGTGATTTAGAGCTTCTGTCCAATTGAATTCTGCTATCTAAACCTTCGGAGTGAAGTCTGTCTAGACATTTCGAATAAAGACAGAGCTTCTATCTAGAGATCTTTTTCCATTCGGACCTTCCGAGTGAAGGTCATCCGGACTTTCTGAAATCTATCCAGTAACTTTGTCCAGAGTGTTTCTTATTGTTCAGAACTTCCAAGTGATGTTTGTCTGGACACTCCAGTGATGTCAAAGCTTATATACTAAAATCGCTTCGTCTAGTCTTTCAGATGTGTTGGATCGGTGGCTTCCGACAGAGGGGGGGTGAATGTCGGATACAAATTTTTCTTCAAACTCAAATACAGATAGCAATTGAGATACTACTGTAAATGACAAAGAAGATGCAGCGGAAAAACCCTAGAAAGCCATTGACGACGTGGAGCTCGTCGTTAGCTTTAAAACGAGTACAAGATCACTGAAAACGGAGTTCGGATGCAAAAGTTACGGCCAAAACAGTGAAGCTGATCAGTCAGATCGGAAGTTCCGGTATAAAATATCGGAAGTTCCGACCTTACCGGAGGTTCCGAAGTCACCCCAATTTCGAATGCTCTGGAAAAATCGGAACTTCCGACTCCTGGATCGGAACTTCCGATGTGGATCGGAACTTCCGGAGTAAGAAAATCGGAACTTCCGGTTTTGGAAAAACAGCAGACTGTCGCTCGGTAAAACGTTCGCAGATTTTGATCCACCCAACGGAATTGGATGAAATTTTGCACAGAGGTAGATAAAAGACTTACGTAGCTGTTCCAATTGGAATCACCTCAAAAGCTCATCTGTGCTGAGAGAAAACCCCAATTTACTAACTGCTGTTCCAAGAGCAAATGAGAGGAAAAACTTGCACGAGATCAAATCAATTGATTCCTAGGACTAGTGAGGGATTTTGATATTCAATCAATATAGAAACATCTCACACGTCCTAGCAATCTATCCCACCAAACAAACCTCAAGAAACAAACCTCCGATCGTATCAAATACAAAACCCCAATTTCTTTCTTCTCCCTCAAGCAACCTCAAGAACTCAAAAACGTGAAGAACAAGATTGATTCTTGGGTAAGCTTAGATAGACTCACTTTGGGAGTAATCTGTCCTTCTTTAACTTGACAAGACATGAATCAATTCATGAGGGAAGAAGGAGAACAAAAATCCAAAGTGCAAGGAGAGAAAAACCTCACAATCACAAGGGGAGACTCATGGCTTTTCTTGGAAATCTTTTTGTATTGATTTTTCGTGGGTTTTCTTTGGAGTTTACAAGCCTCTCATCTAGGCAAAGCACTTCACAAAGTGCAGCTCTCACAAGCTAATCAAAAGGGTTAAGGGTTAAGAGAACCCTCATCCTCTATTTATAGTGGGGAGGGACAACCCCCTCTTCCACTCTTGGGCCTCATGCCCTAATGGGCCTAACTACCTAGCACGCATCCCAAAGCGTCTAAATAGCTTAGCCACCTCTCGATTTTCCTTCCACCCTAAGCTACCAACCCTAAACCGCTTCCGGCCGCCGCCGCAATTTCTTGGTTGAGCTTTGATGGTTTCCGCGTTTTTACCAAAACGCCCTCGCACTGACTTGGTCTTCACGTCTCGTCTCCACCCCGCTTTCTTGTCGTCCGCGTACATGCTTTTAAGCCGCACGATGTCGTCGCCACCTCGTTGACCGCATCTCAGCCCTCCAGGCTATCATGCTGGTCCCACGTGGCCGAACCATCGCCGCGCCCAACTCGCACCTGCACACATTTAGACAAGCAAAGCGTTGCGAGCCCAAGATTTCTACTTGACCCAAGTCAGTCGAGAAAAATCCATTATCGACTCAATTTTTCCTTGAGACAAATTGAGAAACTCAATCAATCAAACATACTGCAAATAATTCCAACCTTGAATTCATGCAACCAAATATTCAACTCCTTATAAGATGGCAAGATATTCATCACAACTATTGTCAAAGTCAACACATGACTCACAAGATGGAAGTTCATCCGTAACCTCTGAGCCAGGATCTAGCCTTTGTCCCAGTGGTTTCTTTCGTTTGGACCTTCGTGGTCCGGCACCTTCGAGAAAATCAAGTTGGCTCCATTTTTGCCTATCCAGAATCTCCGAGTGAGAATCTCCTGGAATCTATGAGTTGATTTGTGTTTCGGGATGGAAGGATTGATTTCATTCGGAACATCCAAGTGTCATCAGTCTGGACCCTCTGGGTTTTGGATTTTCCAGAGATTTTGAACTGTCCGGCATGTCCAAGCTACACCCTCCAAGTAATGTTTTTCTCTCAAACTATATGTTGTGTTCGAATCCCGCAACCTCCGAGCGAGATTATACATAACCTCCAGGGCTATGTTTCTTTATGAGTAATGGCTAGATATTTTAGGCTAGTTGTCGGCGTAGAGACGCCTCTAGCGGTGGTCCGGTTGGACCCCCTTTGGGATTCGGCCGGGGGCGCAGTAGAGTTCTTCTTGTGAGCCGGTGACGGTTTCTCTGGAGAGGGTGGATATGATGTAGGAGACGCAAAGATTTACCCAGGTTCAGGCCACCCGGAGGTGTAAAACCCTACGTCCTGCTTGTATGTGTGTATTGATCTATCCGGGATTACAAAGGCTATTTTGCTTACAAGAGGAGTTCTTCTCCCAGAGCTCTAACCCTAGAGTTCTCACTAAGGAATCAACCGGAAAAGAGAGCAACCGAGAGTATAGTCGAAAAGAGGTTCAACCAACCCTTTGCATGGCCTTGGTCCTCCCCTTATATACCCGGGGGGTTACCACAGCGGCCAGAGGGTTCTATCGGCGACGTAGGCGCAACAGGGCAGCCCACGCCTTACATTTAATGCGCGGCGCCGATTTCCGTGTCGGACGTCTCCTGTCCGCGCTTCTGGGCAGGGATCCTGACACCTTTACGCCCGGTGGGTCCCGCGAATGGAGACTTACCGGGACTTCTCCTGACAAGGTAGGTGACATATCCACTCCTGGGCTCCGGGCGTCAACGACCAAAACCGCGCACCGAGGCGCGAGGTGACGCGACCCAAGGGGGCAAAAAGGTTGACAGCGACCGGGCGTGCAGTGCGGCCCGCCCGGTCGGTCAACAAAGCTGTCAGACGGACCCATCATTTGGCGGAGGGTGATAGTCAACGGAACCTATCGCCTGAGCGGGTGGGGCCCGGCCTGACCGTCATCATGCCCTCATAGGGCTTAGGATTCCTTGTCGAAATGACGTGCATTAAATGCCTCTGCCGGGGCTGAAGCTTGCGGGAGAGGCTAACCGCTCGATGACGTGCTCAGAGGTGGGCCCTACAGGGGGACCCGACGACCCCCGAGCACTCCGACCCCGAGCGGTTCCTTCAACTGGGAGGGACGCCAGCTGTCCCAGGCTGCCCCCGAGTGACCTCGAGCGCTCGGGGAGCACTCGTTGGAGGGTCGCTCGGGGCCCCTCATGGGGAGAGCTCCAGGAGGAGTGCTCGGGGGGATACCCCGAGCGCTCCCCTGGGGCCCACGCACCCGGGGACGCCGGGCGCTCGGGGAAAGACCCCGAGCGCCCCCTCGATTCCTGAGCCTTGGGCTCTCCCAAGGCCCTTCCGGATTGTTGCACGCGGGTGCGACGCTCGGGGAAGGCCCCCGAGCGCTTGGGCTTGACCGCCGGACCCACTTGGCTGTCGGGGCGGGGTCTACACCGACCCGACCGCCACGTGTCTCGCTCCGCGGCATCTGGTTGGGCTACGCTGGCGGTTCGGGGGACCCTGGGCCCCATTCCGCCGACACTAGTCTATATAAGTTACCACCCTCCTTGGGTGGAGTCTATATTTTGTGTCTCAAATCTTGTGCTGCTCTTTTGCTCTTTTCTCTCTTGTCTTCTTGTGAGAACTTTGAAAGAGAGAAATCTTGATGATTTGGATTTCTTGTGAGAACTTTGAAAGAGAGAAATCTTGATGATTTGGATTTGATTTTTATGGAGCATTCAAACAAGGGATCACCTCCAAGACGAGATTAAATTCCTATTACTCTTGGAGGTTGACACTTCTTAGAAGGTTATGCATCACTCAGAAGTCTTTTAAGCCCGTGAAGAAACCGAGAAGTTTGTGAATGTTGGAGAGAAGAACTACCAATAAGAGAGGGAGGCTTCGCATTAGCAAAACTGTTGAGGAAAGAACACGTTTTGGTGTCAGTTTTGATCGTAGGATCAAGCTTCTTCAATGGAGACGTAGATGCTCGCTAAAGGGGTGAACTTTGACAACAAATCACCGTACCACCTGTCGATGTATAGTATATGGGGGGTACCGTTAAGCGTACTCGTACATCACAGATTTATACGGTAGTGGGGCGATAACTCAGATCAGCTCGATCCTGCGACACCGATATACCCAGGTTCAGACCCCCGAGTTGGGTAATAGCCCTACGTCCTGCTATGATTGGATTGATGTGCGGTATGGAGTACAGGTGATTACAAGGAGAACTCGACGAGTAGCGAACTTGGCGAGATCGACTTACAAGGGGAACTCGACGGGTTGGGGAACCCGGCGAGATTGATTCTGGGGCTGAGGGATCTCGAAGGTGGCTAGTCGACTAGGGCTTTCCGATCCCATCTAACTTCTCCCCTCCTTGAGGGGTTAGTGCTCTTTATATAGACGGAATAAGGCAGTATCCTCATCTTGAGTCCTCGCCGTACATGAGTCGGATTCCTCTTTAACGGCATATCTTGAGTCCTCGTAGTACACGAGTTGGACTCCCCCCCCTCCCGCGAAGACACACCAAGAGTTGTTCTCCGATTCTGGTTGGGACTCACCGACTTGGGACCCATGCCTCCTCCTAATCGGGCCTTCGGGCCATGACTTCTCTTTGGAGGCCCACTGGAGAGTTCATGGCCTTATCACTAATACATGGTAGTAGTACTATCCATCATCACCACCCTTATTTGCAGTCTATCTTCTTATGCTCACCATATCTTGTTATGTGATTGTTTAGCTTATTTGTTTTCTTCCTTATACATCACTTTGAAAACTAATATGTTTAAGGTGTCTTAGTTTCATTTGGTAGAAATTTTTGTTTAGCCTATTCACTCTCCTCTAAACAGTATCTTTGATCCTTTGATCCTTCGTTGGTTATGAATCCCTTTGAAGTCATATATGGATACTTGCCGCATGAGTTTGGAGTCCTGCAGCTGGAGCAATGTCAAGCCACTGATCTCTCGGCATGGTTGCACGAACGGGAGGCGATCGGCGCTTTGCTATAGCAGCAACTGACGCGGGCGCAGCAACGCACGATGCTTCGAGCAGATAAACATCACACTGAACGTGAGTTCGCTGTGGGGGATTGGGTTTTTCTGAAGCTTCAGCCTTACATACAGACATCCGTGGCCGGCCGACCACATCAGAAACTTGCATTCCGCTACAACGGGCCTCACCAGGTGTTGCAGCGCATTGGCGCGGTAGCTTAGAAGCTGGCATTACCGGTGAATAGTCAGATTCACCCTGTCGTGTATGTTCAAGCGCGCGATCGGCTCCGAGGCAGCGGTGAGTTCTGAGCTCCCTCCCTATATCTCAATCCTGCAGACTACACATCTTATAGAGTCTATCAACTCCAAGCTATGCAAGTGTGGCCACACTACTCGTCCGCAAGTGTTGATCAAGTGGGAAGATCTACCGAAGAACTTGGCTACTGGGAAGACCATGACAACCTGTAGCGGCGTTTTTTCGACGGCACCGGCGTGGGGCACGTCGGTTTGCAAGCAGGGGGGATTGTCACGGCCATGGTCAAGGATGCCTTAGTCAAGGGGGCCATCGGTCAGTGACAAGGGTAAATGAGATGTGGATGTGGGGGTGTAGAAACATCTAGAGGGATCGGAGGCGTGTGTTTGTTTGAGCAAGATGGATCGTTATAAGCCTTCCTTTTCCGACTTGAAAGTTATCTCTGAGAATGAGCTGAATCGGCACAGAAGCGTGCTTCTTCCTTGGGCTCTACCTACCTCTTTTCCCTTCTATCCTGTCAGTTCTTCCTCCGATCGATAGGCTAGATCGAGGCATATAACAGCCTTGTCAACTCGTCGTTCTCCGAGCCAATCGGCGGAGGCAACCCCACCCGCAAAAGGGCCAGCTCGAGTGCGTTGTCAACCTGCGCGGCGAGGCCACGCGCGAGCCCGGAGCCCCGGACAGGACTCCGCGCGCCGCGCTAGAGAGCGCGGCCGCGGAGTACAGCGTCTTTGCGCAAGTCGATGGCAAGGTAAGTAGGTAACCACGGTCGCGCAGCATGGCCACGTACGACGATGCCGCGGCGGTCCCGTGGAGGCCCCGTGCTCGATGCGCTTGAACTCGACGTGCATGTACGCGTGCCGGGACAGCAAGATCGAGAAGGCTATTGGCTAATGCTCACATAGGTAGAGAAAGGTCCGTGGATGAACAATATACTCGGTACATAGAAGCAATCGCGTGAATCGTGACCAGGAGCATGTCGATTACGACTGACTACTGGTGTTCGGATTAAAACGTTCTTCCTAACAAAAAGATTGCTAACAAGTGCTGATTGTATTTTTATTTTATGAATACTTAAATTTTTATCCATCTGATCTTTCTATCACGAGGTAAACGAAGGGAGGCGAAGATTCAATTGATGACAACTAAGGGTTAAGAATTTAAGCACTCTAACAAGAAAAATAATAAGCAGAGCACTCCTCGAAGACTCCCTTCAGAGAAAAAAGATTAAAACTTTCTCACCGGACTCTCACCCTATTTGGATAGGGAAATCTCATTTGCCTACATTTCTTTGTTTGCTAAAACTCAAAGTGTTTTAGAGGACTAGCACCCTCACACTTGCAATGCACATTTTTTACAATATGTATTACATGAAATACATACTCATATCCAGAACTAAAACTATTTGAAGGAAAAAAAATACATTATGCAGATGTTAAATCGTGAGCCAGAAGTCCACGACGACTAGTAATTAGGAGAGAGGTTGATTGTAGGGCGCCTTAACTCCGCAATTGAGAGGTAATATCCAAGGAGTAAATTACGCCATGAGCTGTTAGATGAGAGTTTTACGCACGACTCATCAGATAAAAAATACCACACTCTGACTCATACTTTTGTATGCAGTATAGATATAGAAAACAGTGTTGAGCGTTCCTAATTAGCAATTCATATGATCAATGAGTATAATCATCTCTTGTTAGGCTATTGACTAGCACGTAGAAAATAAGTCGAACACATAACAAAGATTGAATTTGTTAGATGTAGGTTGCCTGATTTCCGCCTCTTAAGTTTAAGTCAATGTGTTTTTAAAAACTTTACATATATGTGTTACTGAGTCTCAAATCTATTTCAGTTTTTGCCATTGTTTTTTGGCTAATTATAAGACTATTCCACTAATTTCCTTTACACATTTGTCATCATGCACCATTACCATCTGGTTAATTGTTGACTGAGTTGGGCTACATGAAAATAATAAAATATTCTCGTGTGTAGTTTATTTTTAGAAAAATTAAAGGTGTGTTTTAAATATTTTAAAATCCATAAAAATTCTAACGTGTACATATGAGATCGCACTATGAGTCTGCAAATCATCATGAAAAATTAATGAAAATTTTGGTCTGCACAGATACTCAGAAATTTCTTGTCTAATTAAACACTGAATTTATTATAGTTTCACGATATACAAAAGTGCATATTTTTGCACAATATTTTTCAAGTGTACATATTTAGACAACATTTACATGTAATAATTTTTTCAGAATCTTTTGTAATGTGGGGGCACGTGAGGGTATTTTCGTACTTTGCGTGGCCAAGTAAGATCAAACAGCCTTAACCGGATGATAATGGTCTGGGGTGGAAAAAGTGTAAACAACATTAACGGAATAGCGATATTTTTATAATTAGCCAAAAGGTAAAGACAGAACCTGAGTAACAGTCAGACTAGTGGCATATGTGTAAAATTCTTTTACTGAACTTGAATATAGATTGACATGGTATACAATTGGGTGTTGATGCACACCAAGCAACCTAAGAGGCAATCTTCTACCTAGCTCCTGTGCCACACCCTATACTCCCTCCCACCGGCCACCTGCTCCTTTTCCATCCCTGTCCATTCTCCTTTGCGTCCCTCCCCTACCGCTCCCATCCATTTCTTCACCTCTCGCGATCGGCGCTAGCTTGCCGCGTCACCGTCACTCCTCATGCCGCACATGCCACTGCCGCCCAACCTAACATTCAGCGCGAAGAATCGCCACTGCCGCTAACCATCCATCACCTCGCCTCTGCCGCAGCCCACTGTCAGGCTAGCGCCTCCCTGGCGTTTTTGCATGGAGGTGTATAGGAACCTGTTGGCTGGTAGCAAGACTACATAAGAGGGGAGACGACGAAGACGGCTAGAAGGAAAAAAAGAGAGGAGATGGCGAGGTTGAAGACAACTTGTAGTGGGAAGGACACTCGTCACACACTGAGATGCGCGATAATTTTTGCCTAGACGAAAACGCAGCTCACGTTTAAGAAAATTTCAGTCACGCTGCAAATAGATAAGGCAACCCGACATTTAATTAAGATCAAGGTTTAGTGATGTACGTGTACATATTGTTCATCTACATCTCAAACTTACATTCGTTCCATTGATCATACAACCACCAGTCACCACCACTTACAACATTTGAACTCTCATTGTTGGGACTCCTACCGGACGTGCAGCACGATCCTCCGTATCTACTCAGTACAACCGCGAATGTTGCATTGCATGAACGCCTTTGGACGGGAGAAGATGATGAACTATGCTAGATTCAATCTCGTCTTTCACGTCATACATCTCATTCATCTCCGAGAAGACGAGATCCTTGGCCAGCTTCGTCCGGAACGCGTGCACGTCGTCCATGGAGAAACCCTGCATCAGCTTCTCTCCGTCCCACAGCTCCATCCACTTCAGCGCGAACAAGCCGCAAGACGAGTCGTCGGCCTGCTCCGGGAGACCCACCACCCGGCGCAGCCCCCATCCGGCGACGTCTGCACGGCCAGCCTCCTCCATGCACCGCCCCACGCCGTCGCGTATCCTGGACAGCGCCTGCTCGTAGAACCGAGGGCCGTTGTACTGCCGGTAGTTATCGGAGTCCAGCACCTGGTACTCGCCCTTGTTGAAGTTGAGCACGGCAACGAAGAAGTGCTCCCTGTAGTTCACCAGGAAGAACACCATGTCGTGCTGAAGGTACTTGCGGGCCGTCGCGGCCATGTCGGCAGCGTCCTGTTTCGTGAGGTTTTCGGCCGTTCTTGGCAGACGGCTAAGGTACTCCAGCCAGTCCTGCTCCTCGACTCCCATCAGGAGGACGCAGCGGCCGTTCCTGCTGTGCTCGACGCTCTGGCGGCGGCGGAGCAGCTCGACAGACGCGTCTAGGATCACCCCTGAGATCTTCCGCTCCGGGCCGTCCTGGGACAGGGGCACGGTCAGGGACCGCATGACGTCGGCGCGGAGGCGGACGTGCGGCAGCTCGGAGGAAACGAGCAGTTTGTCCTTGCGATCCGCGTACGCCTTGATATACGCGATCGTCGTAGCCTCTCGCGGGTCGACGACGGGCGTGGGGGCCTGCACGCGGCGGCTGCAGTTCGTCGGTGCGTCGAGCAAGGTCGTGTCGGTGTGCCTCACCTTCTTGATCTGCCTTTCATCGTCGGCGGCGGCGACGCGGCCACGAATGCTCGGTTGCCTGGACTTGATCGCCATAGGGGACAAGGCTCGGATGAGACATGCATAAGCGTGTTCAGGCGCAGAAGACATTTATGGGCGGAAAGAGTCGGTGCTGAAGAAAGTAAAGACAAGACGTGTCCGACTTTAAGTTGGATTGGTGGAGAAAGTACAGTAAAAGCTCTCGGAATCCGAATACTTTAGCTAAGTCGGTTTGTTACTAAAAGCAGTTAGATTGATTGGAGACTAAGGAACGACGGAAAGATACAGGTGCTCTTTTGGACGGTGAAGCTGTTGATTCAAAAGATTCATCAAAGAAGCAAAGAATCTCAGAGAAAACTAAGCACATGCGCAAGATGCATGGCAGCTGCGCTGCAGCTAAGAGTGGTGTGCCAGTTCCTTACAAACATACTTGTGTGATACATACTTGTGTGATGTATATATATATACACACATAAGAGTCCATCTACTACTGGATTGACTAAGGTTTTATCATATCCCCCCGTGGATGTTAATCCAATAGCTATACAAAGCAAATAAAAACAAAGATTAAATAAATAAAACAAAAAGGAAAATTTTAGATATGTAAAAAGATAAAATATATGTGTAACTTTAGACTTAAAAACGTGCAATCACCTAATTGCACATTTTAGAACCTAAAGTAGCACAAATTTTTAACAACCTTAGGCTTAATAATGTACAACTATGTAGAACACAAAAACAAAACTGAATTTTATATATATAAAAATAAAACTTTAGGCTAGTCCCACGGTTAAGCTCGTCGACTGGGATTTAAAAATCCGAGCAATAGCAAAACCAATGAAAAACAAGGTAAATATATTTCTCAAAAGATAAATTTATGTTTTATAATGTGTAATTGGACATTAGAACCACGAATTACCATGGGCTTTGCAAATCTTTACACATAACCCGTGGAACTAGGGATATTTTGGAGCGTAGGCAAGCTGGTGAACGATGTGTTTTACCTAGAAAGGTTGTCGTTCGTCACACTAGGACCGCGTCAAAGCACAGCTACACGGCTCGCCGCGATCCCGGGGAAGCACCCAGGGTAGAGGAACAGACGGTGGTGGCTCCGCACTTACCAAGTGGTTCTATCAAAAGTTGTAGTTTTCACTCGGTTCTTATTTTTGTTCGACACGACCCGCATGCAAACATGTCAGGCACACTGGCAAGCATCATGTACGTTGTACACGAGCTGGGCTTGAGATGTCAATATGCGGTTGGTCGGGTAAAAATAAGAAAAAGGTTAAAGGCCCAACGTTTGGTACAATAATCTGGTATGATGTGCAAGGATTTATAAATACATTAATTTGTGCAACTAACTTCGAATTAGGCGGTAAAATCCACAGGTTATTGTAAAGACAACTAGATAATTTTTCAGATCATACCTTGAGATTTATACCCTACTCAACTTCATTGTTCACAATGGTACGACTACATAATAATAGAAACTAGAAAGGATCCACGTCCTTCGCACGAACTCGTGCTTTTTTTGTGCGAAATTGTGAACAGATTCATGGAGTCCCCCACAATACAGCACTTTGCCGCGGTGAAACATATCCTAAGGTATGTCAGTGGTACTCTCAGTTTATGAAAAGTGTGGAGCCAAAGCTAGTTGGCTATAGCGACAGTGATCTTGCCGGAGATGTTGACGATCGGAAAAGTACCACTGGCACTGTATTCTATCTTGATTCAAGCCTAATAACCTGGTTGTCGCAGAAGCAGAAAATTGTGGCACTTTCATCCTGTGAGGCAGGATATATTGCGGCAACCACATCTGCTTGTCAGGGAATTTGGCTTGCTCGGCTCATGGCAGATATGATGAAGAAGAAACCTGAGAAGATAAAGCTGCGAGTTGACAACAAATCTGCCATTTCATTGTGCAAAAATCCTGTGCATCACGAGAGGAGCAAACATATTGATACGAGGTATCATTTCATTAGAGGCTGTGTCGAGGCTGAAAAAATTGAAGTGGAGCATGTTAGTTCTGAAGAGCAGCGAGCTGATATGCTGACCAAAGCTGGGCGTGTCAAGTTTCTGCAGATGCAACAGAAGCTCGGCTTAATCGACGTCAAAGCTGAACAACGAGCTTAAGGAGGTGATTTGTTAGAATTAATCTCGTTGTTATTCTTAGTTTCTTTACATTAGTTACTTTGCATAAATGTAGCCAGAAACGTGCGTGTTCACGTTGTGGCATTAGTGTTGCGTCTTTTTCGTTTTAGCTGTTGAGCCACGATATCCAGTCCGTGGGATGGCGCGAGAAGAGAGGATCGTGGCGTGAGTCTTGTGCAGTTAGTTTTGATAGCTGCTGCCAAAATGAATAAAAAGATAAGAACAGAAAAGACGCAGGAGTTATCGCGTCAGAAAACAACCTGTGTGTGCGTCTGCCTTCCACCTGTGTTCGTGTGCGTTGTCGTCTGAATTTGCTGGTGATTGAATCCCTGGGCTATCCCAACACCCTCGTCGAAGTTAAGCACGAGGAAGTAGGCGTGGCAGGCCCACGTGTTGGCTATTGGGATACAGGTCGTGCCGGAGGTACGCGTCGGTGCTCGGCGGCTCGTCCGCGCCGAAGAACCCCCAGAACGGCTCGTCGTCGAAGCTGCGCAGGAGGACGCGTCAGCCGGCGCTCCTGCGTTGGTCGGCGCCCAGGCGGCCCCAGAGCAGCTTGATCTAGCCTCGACGACGGCCTCGCGCACGTACCTCTCCGGCCCGTGGCATGTGAGGGGGCACGGCGAGGACGCGGAACCGCACCTGGTCATCGAGGTTGCCGTCGACGTGCACGAGCACCTTGTCCCCGTCCTCCTGCTCCTGCGCCACGATATACGCCATCGTCGCGGCCTCTTGCGAGGCGTCGACCACACCGGCGCCTCGTGCTCCATGGTCGGCGTGCGCGGCGGGTCACGGACATATGCAGACAGGGACGCGGGCGGGGCGCGCGCATGCTAGAGATCCTTTCCGTGCGGGAACTGGGAGTTCAAAGCCGCATGCACGGACGCCACTTCGCGTGGGCTGTGGGCAGGCCTATGAAGGCAAGCCTGGCTCGCGAATGTTCCACAGGCCCATTCACGCAGAGGCCCAACTGGGCCATGTACGAGCCCATGTAAACCGTACATGCGACGACGGCCCAAGGGAAAAAGGGAATAAAAGCAGAGAAAGAATCCGTATGCGCCGCCGCTCGTTCCGATACTGCTGTCTGCTCCTTGCTCTGTGCCGCGGTGCCCGCACGCGCGTCCTCTCCACTCCACGCACGCGCGCCGCCCCTCGTCGGCGTCGCGCCCCCGTCGACTCACCGGCCCTGCCCGTCGTCGACTCCTTCGGTCCTTCCGCCGTTCCGCCGTCAACGCACCGGCGCCGCCGCCCGCCCGTCTCTGGTACATATTACTGCACTTACCGCTCATGTCCACTCTGTAGCTTGCGTGGTTGCATACTTGCATCTACATGCTCATGCTCATTTGTCCATGCCCTTGCCTCTTCTTAATCTGTTGAGCTGTTCATGCCCACTGTGCTAGATTTAATTCTCAATTGTTCATGTCCTAATTAATTTGTTGTGTGTTTCTTCCACTGTGCTAATTTGCGCTTGAGTATGCTTGTTGGCTGACGGCTGTTGCAACTATGTAAGTATTGTTTTGGCCGTTGCAAGTATTAAGTATTAAGTATTGACGAACTTGTTTGCTTAGTTGTTGGTTGTTGCAGCTTGCAAGTATGTAAGTGTTGTCAAATTTGTTTGCTTGATCGTTGGTCTGATGAAACTAAGTTGCCCATTGTCTTTGTTTCGTGTGTATGTATGTAGCTACCATTGAACTACCTTGCATTTGATAGACCTGTTATAGTTTTATTCCAGTTCGTTCTTTTTATACAAGGGAGAACTCCCTGCATTCTCACAAGGGAGCAATAAATGAACTATGTCTATATGAATATGTAATTGCCGAAAATACAAAGAACTCATGAACATTTGTATAAAATAAATTAGTTCTATGTTTCCATTGTTTTCATTTGCAAAACCTAAGGGGTTTTTATGTTCTGAAAAATATCTGTGATTGTACTCATAACCGCTCTGTATTTTTATCTGACATTATTCTTGTCGGGGTACAATGAACAAGATATCAATCTTGGTCTTGACGTGTGTTTGCGTGTGCATTAGTTTACATAGTTAAAATATAATTAAATAAATTCCTGAATTCAACACTTGCAAATGACACAAACAGTATTTATAGGTTTATGCCTTGTAGCATAAACTTGAGTATTGCTTAGTGCCCCATTGCCTGATTTCCTTTTCTGTGCTTCACAGGTTCTTGGAGTATCTTAGTTTTGCGTGAATATGGCATCTCCTGCTGAAATGACAGGAAGCAATTTGCTACGTCTTCAAAGCTTTCCTAGTAATATGGTATGCACCCAGTTTAAGTCTGACCTAATTATGCTTCTCTTTTCTGTAAGTAATCATCATCATGCGTGTTCGCCTCAGGGAAAACAAAGACATGGTTTCATCTCTGCAAGAAATCTTTCCATGAGAAGGTCACTAATGGCTCGACATTGCTTGGACGTACGTCATCTTTGCTGGTTACCTAATCAACGAGTTACTGTTCCAAATATCCAACCAATGCCTGCTCTCAGCGCTGCAGTATCCAGGGGTGTTAATAGTCCATTGATAGAGGCATCTGTTGATGAGGTGGAATTACTTTCAAGGATTATTCACTTTTACCGCAAACCATTTCTTCAAGAAAGTGAGACTGAGGAGTTACTCAGGAAAGTGCAGGCAAAGGTTTCTTCTAATATTATTGACATAAAGACTGAGCAATGCTTCAATGTTGAGTTGGAGAGTGCACTAAGTTCTGAGAAGCTCACAACACTTCAGTGGCTCCTAGCAGAAACTTATGAACCCGAGAACTTACAAACAGGGAGCTTTCTGGAGAAGGAAGTTTCTAGAAGCCCTTATTCTTCCCTTGTTGAGGTTGGTCCCCGGATGACATTTTCAACAGCTTTCTCGACCAATGCTGTGTCAATTTGTAAAGCTCTATCATTAACGGAAGTAGCTCGTTTGGAGAGATCCAGGAGATATCTTTTGTGCTTTCAGCCTGGCAGTGGCCCACTTGATGAAAGCCAACTCAAAAGCTTTGCTGCTTTGGTTCATGACAGAATGACAGAGTGTGTTTATCCTAGCAAGCTCACATCATTTCGGTCAGATGTAGTTCCAGAACCTGTCAGTGTTATACCAGTCATTGAAAGGGGAAGAGAAGCATTAGAGGAAATAAATATTAGAATGGGGCTGGCTTTTGATGAACAAGATATCAAGTACTACACCCACCTCTTCAGAGATGACATCAAGCGCAATCCAACTACTGTGGAACTTTTTGACGTAGCACAATCCAATAGTGAGCACAGCAGACATTGGTTTTTTAATGGAAAGCTTGTGATAGATGGAGAAACCATGGCGAGAACTTTGTTTCAGTTAGTGAAGAGCCCTTTGAAGGCCAACCCTAATAACTCTATCATTGGATTCAAGGATAACTCAAGTGCAATAAAAGGAAATCCAGTGAATCATCTACGTCCAGCACTACCAGGTTCCACTTCACCGTTATCCCTTATGATGCGCGAGCTTGGCATTCTATTCACAGCAGAAACCCATAATTTTCCATGTGCCGTGGCGCCCTATCCAGGAGCTGAAACAGGTGTAGGTGGCCGCATAAGAGACACACATGCTACTGGAAAGGGTTCTTTCGTCGGTGCTTCAACTGCTGGTTATTGTGTTGGAAATCTTCAAATTGAAGAATCATATGCACCCTGGGAGGATTCATCCTTTAAATACCCATCGAACTTAGCTTCACCATTGCAGATTCTAATTGATGCTAGTGACGGTGCTTCTGACTATGGGAATAAGTTTGGTGAGCCTTTAATTCAGGGATTTACAAGAAGTTTTGGTACGAGGTTGCCAAATGGGGAGCGCCGTGAATGGCTGAAGCCAATAATGTTCAGTGGAGCAATCGGGCAGATTGACCGTGCACACATATTGAAAGGGGATCCAGAAATTGGCATGCTAGTTGTGAAGATTGGTGGTCCAGCATACAGAATTGGTATGGGTGGTGGTGCTGCCTCAAGTATGGTTAGCGGGCAGAATGATGCAGAGCTTGATTTCAATGCGGTGCAGCGTGGGGATGCTGAGATGGCGCAGAAACTGTATCGTGTGATCAGGGCATGTGCAGAAATGGGAGATAAGAACCCAATCATCAGCATTCATGATCAGGGAGCTGGAGGAAATTGCAATGTTGTGAAAGAAATAATCTATCCTAAGGGTGCTGAAATTGATATACGCTCAATTGTTGTTGGTGATCACACATTGTCTGTGTTGGAGATCTGGGGTGCTGAATACCAGGAACAAGATGCGTTATTGGTGAAGCCTGAGAGCAGAAGCCTGCTGCAGTCACTTTGTGAGAGAGAACGAGTTTCAATGGCTGTCCTTGGGGAAATTGATGGTAGTGGAAAGATTGTTTTGATTGATGGTGCTGCTGTGGAGCATGCGAAGTTGAGTGGCCTTCCTCCTCCACCGCCTGTTGTTGACCTTGAGCTTGAAAAGGTTTTTAGGAGATATGCCTCAGAAGACTTTTGAATTCAAGCGAGTTTCTCGATTGAGTGAGCCCTTAGACATTGCACCTAAGGTCACACTAATGGATGTTCTTAAGCGAGTATTGAATCTCCCCTCTGTATGTTCAAAGCGTTTCTTGACCACAAAGGTTGATAGGTGTGTGACAGGTCTTGTTGCACAACAGCAGACAGTTGGTCCTCTCCAACTTCCACTTGCTGATGTTGCTGTGATTGCACAGACGTACACAGAACTGACAGGTGGCGCTTGCGCCATTGGAGAACAACCAATAAAGGGCTTACTTAATCCCAAGGCCATGGCAAGGCTTGCTATTGGGGAGGCATTGACCAATCTGGTTTGGGCCAAAGTTACATCACTTGCTGATGTCAAAGCAAGCGGCAATTGGATGTATGCTGCAAAGCTTTATGGAGAGGGAGCAGATATGTATGATGCTGCTGTTGCAATGGCTGAGTGCATGATTGAACTTGGTATTGCAATTGATGGAGGAAAGGACAGTCTTTCTATGGCAGCTCAATGTGATGGCGAGCTAGTCAAGGCTCCAGGAAATCTTGTCATCAGTGCTTATGTGACATGTCCTGATATAACTTTGACGGTTACTCCAGATTTAAAGCTTGGGAAGGATGGAGTTCTGTTGCACATTGACTTGGCTAAAGGAAAACGACGTCTTGGTTGTTCTGCTCTAGCACAAGCGTTTGACCAAATTGGAAATGACTGCCCAGACATAGAAGATGTCCCTTACTTGAAGAAAGTCTTTGAGGTTGTTCAGGAATTGCTCAGTGAACGTCTGATTTCTGCTGGTCATGACATTAGCGATGGTGGGCTTATTGTTACTATTCTTGAGATGGCATTTGCTGGCAACTGTGGTGTTACCCTCAACATAGAATTAAAGAATAATGACCTTCTTCAAGCACTTTTCGCCGAGGAGCTTGGTCTTGTTATTGAAGTGCACTCAAATGATCTTGATGTTGTAAAGCAAAAGCTTCAAGCAGCAGGGGTTTCTGCTAATGTGATAGGAGAAGTAACTGCAGCACCTGAAATGGAGCTGCTTGTTGATGGTGAGGTGCGCTTGAAGGAAAGAACTTCAGACCTCAGAGATTTGTGGGAGGAAACAAGCTTCCAGCTTGAGGAGCTACAACGGTTGAAGTCTTGTGTCAAGCTTGAGAAAGAAGGCTTAAAAGCCGAACATCACCTTCATGGCATTTGTCTTTCACCCCCAAATTCACAGACAAGAAACTATTGACTGCATCCTCAAAACCGAAGGTTGCCATCATTCGTGAAGAAGGGAGCAACAGTGATAGGGAAATGTCTGCTGCATTCCATGCTGCTGGTTTTGAACCGTGGGACATCACAATGTCGGACCTCTTGAATCAGAAGGCTTCTCTAACGGAATTCCGTGGGATTGCATTTGTTGGTGGCTTTAGCTATGCAGATGTTCTAGATTCAGCGAAAGGCTGGGCTGCGTCTGTCAGGTTTAACCAGACCCTCATACAGCAGTTCCAGGAGTTCTACAATAGGCCAGACACGTTCAGCCTTGGAGTGTGCAATGGGTGTCAGCTCATGGCTCTTCTTGGTTGGGTGCCAGGACCAGATATTGGAGGCTCCCTTGTTGCAGGTGGAGATATGTCCCAGCCAAGGTTCACTCACAATGAATCTGGCCGTTTCGAGTGTCGGTTTATCGGTGTGGCCATAGGGGACTCTCCTTCTATAATGTTCAAAGGTATGGAAGGCTCTACTTTGGGCATTTGGAGTGCTCATGGTGAAGGGAGAGCCTTCTTCCCAGATGAAAATGTCTTATCTGGTGTTGTTAAGTCTAATCTGGCCCCTCTGCGATACTGTGATGATGCTAATAACGTCACAGAGGTCTATCCCTTCAACCCCAACGGTTCTCCACTTGGTATTGCGGCCCTTTGCTCCCCTAATGGAAGGCACCTTGCTCTGATGCCACACCCAGAACGTTCCTTCATGATGTGGCAATATCCATGGTATCCCAAGGAATGGCAGGTTGAGAAGAGTGGTCCCAGTCCTTGGTTGCGCATGTTCCAGAATGCACGAGAGTGGTGTAAATAGAGCAGGTAAGTTAAGACTCCTGAAACATTTTCTCCTTGTTTTGGTTTCCATCTAGGTAGATCTCTGGTCAGCCGTAAGCTATTAGAGACAAATTATTGCTGTATATCTGAACCACTCATTGCTACTCTCAATTTTTTGTGTCGCTAGTTGTGCTTAAAACCTGTGATTCTGATGCAATGAAAAGTATTTAGATATCCAGGTTCTCTCATGTTCTAGCTTCGTGTTTCACTGCAATCTAAAGAAATAAAAATGCAGAGGATGATTGCTAGCGATTGTAGAACTTCCTTTCTTCTACTCATGCAATACTGACATGAAATTAATTGTGCTTAGCATTCGTATGCTGAAACTTACAGGCACTAAATTGATGGGCCGTATCAGTGCTTAGAAGCTTCGGGACCCATGGAGCAGCTATCTGCTACAGAGCTGATGTTGCTATGGATCATCTGAATACTACTATGTCTATGCGAGAGTATCGCGAGCATGACTGACTAAGCAGTTATCTGAATAACTTGGGTACTGTATTGTTCTTTCTTGCTCCCCTGAGTTCTTGAGTTGAACTGGGATATTTGTGCTAGTCTATTCCCAATTGGACAGTGCTCATATAAGCGCTGCCGTGAGCATAACTCTGTTTCATTAGCTGAACGAGTATATGCCTCTTGTGCTGTTCTTCACTTTATCCAATAATAGTATGCTCTGGCAGTCCGGCAACAGAAATGTATGCTTCAGTTCTTTCTGGCGAGAACCGCCACTTTCCAGTATTATACATTCTTGATCATTTGAAGCAGATGGTGGTGGTGCCATTTCTGATTTCCCAATATGAACACGGTGACACCCATGCTACATACCCATGCACGCATCTCGTCCGTCATGTCTTCAGATGATCACATCCGTGCTAAGTGTGCATTGATTGATCCTACACATTGTACATGATGAGTTAGTGAATTGCTATACGCGCGAAACAATGAACTAAGTGCATACATTTTGACAGTAACAAATTATATAACGATCAGATACCGATGTGTTGTGAATCATCTGCACAATGTAATAGTACGGACATGACCATTACACTTGACTAACCAACACGCTACTGTTCTGGTCAGTTGGTGAGCGTTTGGCCTGCTAATCCAAACGCCACGAAACGCGGCGTTTAGCTGGAAAGGCAAACGCCAGGTCCCGCGGCGTTTAATCTGAAAATCCAAACGCCGCCTGTTTCCGCAGAACAGAGACCCGCGCAGACACGCTTCTGTTCCGGCCAGCACGGCAGCGTTTAGCCCACGCAGTCAAACGCCACGTACTTTGGCGTTTCTCTAAGCTGGCGTTTGCCTCTAGTAACCGAACGCCAGCGTATCTGCCGTTTGCTTGTAGTAACCGAATGCCAGCTTAGCTGGCGTTTGCATCTAGTAACCGGACGCCAGCTAAGCTGGCGTTTTCTTCTGGAAAAATGCCCCAGCACATCACAGTATCAGCACAATATCACATATCACATAACCCCGGCCAGTTAACACTTCGTGGGACGCAAACGCCGGAGGTCATGGCGTTTAGCTTCCTGGGCAAACGCCAGCGTTCGTGGCGTTCCGAACTTTGCCACGTCAGCGAGGTCAGCGGGTCTGGCCGAGCGTGGACCGGATCCCTAACGCCATTGACCATGGCGTTAGCCCGCGAAGTCACACGCCATCGTGAGTGGCGTTAGCTAAAAGGGTCAGATTTCGAAATTGTTTTGAATTGGGGTCATTTCGTGATGAAGTATCCAGAAAAGGTCAAAATAGTGAAAAAGCCCCACTTAAAACAGTTACAGACATACTAGTAAGCCAGGCATGGTACTCACTCACTTTCACTCTTTAGTTTCTTCTTTGCATGTCGTTTTGGCCTAGTGTCTCTTGCCCTGCGCCAAGGACTCAGTGATTCCCTTGGAGAGGCAGTGCGCGATGGACTGTATGGTAATCATGGGGTTAACGCCGACGGCCGAGGGCAACAGGCTGCCGTCGCACACGTACAGGCCCTCAGCCTCCCAGCTCTCGCCGCTGCCGTCGACGGCACCGTCCTTCGGGCTGGAGCCCATCCGGCAGCTCCCCATCTGGTGCGCTGAGCAGAGGAGCGCCCACTTGTCCGTGCCCGGTTGCATTGGCCCCCTCTCGATGCTCACCTCGTCCAGGAACGCTTCCAGGTCCTCGTCGCGCACGCCTTTGCACCGCAGCCGGAGCCCGTCGCTGCGGTGCGTGCCCACCTCGGCTGCGCCAGCGGCCACCAGGATGCGCAGAGCGCGACGCAGGCCATGGCAGAGCTCCTCGGTGTCGTCGCGGCCCGGGGTGAAGCGCACGCGGCCCTCGCCGTCCACGAAGCCCGCGCCGCGGTCGCGGACCAGCGCAAACACGTGCGCGGTGCGAGCATACCGGCTCATCCGCTCCTTCATGTCACGCCCCGACTCCCACGGCACCAACGAGGCGAAGGCACCCGGCCCTAGCGTCGGCGTCTCGACGATGGTGCGCTCGGTGACGCGGTGCATGCTCGTGATGATGCCGCCCTCGTAGCACTTACCTGTGAGCTGGGACTCCTGCTTCGTGGTCCGGGAAGTACCCCCCACGCCATGGACACCGGGTGGAGGTGCAGGTTCCGGCCGATGTGCCGGTTCTTTAGCCCGCTGTTGCGCAGCAGCGGCGGCGTCATGAGCGCCCCGCACGCCGAGATGTACACCTTGGCCTCGATGCGAAGCTTCTTAGTGATGCCATTGCTCATGCAGGTCGCCATAAGGCCGACGCACTTCTTGCTCCGGCCGTTCTTGCCGCAGTTTCCCGTGTTACGCTCGAGGATGAAACGCTCGGCCTTGCACCCGGTCACGATCACTGCGCCGCGCTTGACGGCGTCCACGAGCCACGTCGTGTCGGTGCCGCGCTTGTCGCCGGTCGGGCAGCCGAAGTTGCAGCTCCCGCAGTAGTGGCCCTCTGACGAGTTGCGGGGCACGGCGTCGACGGGCAGCCCGAGCGCCTCGCACCCGCGGCGCAGCACCTTGTTCTGAAACCCTTCCTCAAGGCAACCGTCTGTCACGGCGAGCCGTGCGCACACGGCGTCCATGGCCTGTACGTAGCCATGGCTCTCGAACACCGGCAGCTCGTGCTCGCGCGAACCACTCCTGCATGATCTCCCCCGCGTCCGGATGCTGGCCGACCAGTTCACCGCCGAGCCGCCGCCGACGGTGGCGCCAGCGTATATCACGGTCGTGACGTTGGACGTGCAGAAGATGCCTCCTTGCTCGTAGAGGCGCTCCATCGACGGGCCCTCAACTGAGCTGTAATCCTCGGCGGTGAAGTAGTCTCCCTTCTCGAGAACGACCACCTTGTGGCCCGCGGACGCGAGCACCGCGGCGGCCACGCCACCGCCGCAGCCTGAACCGACGATGACGGCGTCGCATTCCACCGTGTGGGGGAGCGCCTGACACGTCCGGCTTCACCGCAAGGCCCTTGTAGGCGAGTGACGTGAGCAGGGTGGCGTCGTCCAGTTCCCTGGTCTCCACGACGCCATTGTCCCAGAGGCCGCCGCGCCGTTGCTTCTCTTCGATCTTTTTTCCGTTGCTCTTCCACGTTCGGCACAGTGTACCCGATTGCTTTCCAGCATGGATTCTCAGAGTTTTCGTTCACCTGCACGTTGGAAACGGAGATCAATGTTACGAGAACATTGATATGTCAAGCAGTGGCGGAGTTTCAATGAAGAGCCAAAGTAGAAGTGTGCTAAATTGATAAGACTTTTAGAATCATAGAGGTGATGATCTAAATAATTATATCCCAAGTTCTAAAAAGCGCGGGTGGCGAGAAACGTCGGATTTGAGCCAGCCAATCGGAGCTGTTCGCGGCTGTTATATCACGCGAAAAATTCTTGTCGCGTAGCACTGTGGTAGTATAGAATACACGTGCGTCAAACAGGAGTAGAGGGACCTTAGAGCATCTCCAATAGCATCCCTAAAAGAGATTACCTATCCTTAAAAACTGAAAAAGAGCAAAACAATGCTCCAACAGCATACCTATCCCGTTTGCTATCCCTAAAATTTTAGGCTATAGCCTATTTTCTCTCTCCTCGTACCCAAATTTGGCAAACCACATCCCGTAGCCTAAAAACGCGAAAACGAAGGCGGGAGAACCCAACCGACCCGAGCGGGAAAAATCCTCCCGCGTGCCGCCGCCGGAATCCTCCCGCGTCGCCCACGATCCCGCGCCGCCGCCGTCGGAGCTCTCCCGCCACCCACCCCGCGCGCCCTCCCCGCCCCACCCGCCGCCGTTCGCCGCCACCGCCGCCCGTCGTCCCTCGCCTCCCGCGCACCGAGCCGCCGTTTGCCTCGCCCGCCGTCCTCCCTCGCCTCCCGCGCGCCCACCCCTCCCGCGCCGCCCGCCGCCCTCCCTGCCCCACCGCCGCCGCCGTCCACCGCCCTCGCGCGCCTTGGTGCTCGCGGTTCCCCGCCGCCACGCCTGGCCTTCTCCTCCTCCTCTTCCTCCTAGGCGACCGGCCATGGAAGCCCTCACGGCGCGCAGCACCACCTCCACCTCCTCCCGCCGCTCCTACCCGGCCGTCGGAGGCCGTCCCTCGCCTGTCCCGGTCGCCGAGGAGGCCGCGGCCTCCCTCCCAAGTGGACGCCCACCGCGGGACCCCCGCCAGTGCCGCCTCTGGGCGCAGGGAGTGAGGCGGGAAGCGGCTGGTGAAGCGCGGGGCGCGTCCGTTGGCCGTGGACACCGCCGCCGCTGCCGTTGTCTTCTCGCAGGAAGCCGACAATGTCACCCCATCTACTCCCGAGTCCCCCACGGTGGCTGCACAGGCGGTGTCGATGAAATGCCACCAAGGTATGAATTGTTCTCGTTTCCTTTTTTTTTGCTCATTTGATTGCACGGTACGAATAAGAGTTTGAATTTGATTGCACGGTATGTAGTATGGACGACGTATCGTTTCTCAACATGATGGATAGTGATACATTTGACAACAATTCATCACCGCTAGCGTTTAATTTGGATGGACTAGTTGAGGGGGAGGGTTTTGTGGATCCAAGTCCGAAGAGGGGATCAAGGCAAGCCAATACACGATCGATGAAGACGTGGCTTTGTGAATGCATGGCAGGCCATCACTCTTGATCCTATCTCGGGGGTTGAACAAAGTGGCAACACATATTGGGAACGTATCCATGATCACTACCATCGCAACAAGAAGAGTGATGTGGTGAGCGATCACGTATCTCTCTCACACATAGGTGGCAAACAATTCAAGATTCTTGTAGCAAGTGGGCATCATGTGTGGAGCAAGTGAAGCGTCTCAATCCAAGTGGCAACACCGATAGTGATAAGGTGATGAATTGTTTGCATTTCTCAATTCTTTGCATTTGTCAATTCTTTGCATGATGTTCAATTATTTGATTTGTTGTTTTTGCTTGATAGGAGATCATTGCTCAACAATTGTTCAAGAACTTGAACATGAAGAAAGGGAGCAGTTGGGAGGAAAGGGGTTTGCCTTGATGCATTGTTGGGTGTTGCTCCGACATGATGAGAAGTGGAAAACAAGAAAACAATGAAGTGCCAAACAAGAAATGCAAGACCACTAGCTCCAACTCTCCCGAGACCGTCCTTGATTCCGAAGATAGTAACTCTGATGATGATGGTGGTGTAAAGAGTAGTCCCACTCCTAGCTCGGCCACACCATCAAACAAGAGGCCTCCGGGGAGGAAGAGTGAAAAAGAGAGGTTGAAGAAAGGGGGAGATAGTGCATACTCGGTCACACTTGAGAGCTGATGACACAAGGAAGGAGCTTGCCGCAGAGAGGAAAGAAGAGAAGGCGGCAAGATGGATTGAGCTTAAAGAATTAGAGGAGCGCCGGATTGCCTTCGAGGAGCGGAGGGTGAGCATGGCGAAGCGCCGAATTGCCATTGAGGAGAGGATGTTGAGGAGCAAGCAAGAGAAGCAAGAGCAAAGGCTTATGTTCATGAATCCAGAGGGCCTTGATGCGAAGGGGAGAGCCTACTTCGAGCTTATGCGTGATCAAGTTTTGCTTCCAAAGGCGGCGGCTACATGGCCTTCAATGCCGGGTTCATGGGTGGTTATGGTGGGCATGGTGGTGACCATGGTGGTTATGGTGGCAATGGTGGTAGCTCAAGTGCCATGGGTGACGATGGGCGTACATGATGGATGAACTATGCTTGTTGATTTGGTTAAACTTGTCTTGTGGGACCTATTTTTTGGATGAACTATGCTTGTTTAATTTGAATTTGAATTTCTAATTTATGACTTTGAAATGTATTGAATTTGTGAGCGACATGATCATATTTGTTTCAATTATCTTGTGATCAATCCTAGTGATTGTTTGAAGTGTGCACAATAGAGAGATATAGGCAAATGAAAGATAGGTAAGCAGTTTTTAGGTAAGCTGTTGGAGAAGAGCAAAAAAATTTCTAGAATTCTTCTCTCTCCTATACCTAAACCACTTTTAGGTAACCAAATATACCAATGCTATTGGAGATGCTCTTAGACTACAACGGAGGTTCACATGGAATATCTTAGCACGGATTGCACTCAGCTCCTGGACATGTTGTAATTTCGCAAAAATGGTGCATACCTTTGAATTCAGAAATTAAAAGTCTTGTCACTTTTTGAACCAAGCATCTGGTTAGCTACCCATTTGAACCATCACATTCCTTGTGACGATATCTTTAAAATAAAATGAATATTTGATATATTTTGATTTCGCTTAGGTAATATCTATTTTATTCTTGTAGTAGTTACGGCAGGTTTTCACGTTTTCTGAATAAGTTCCTCACCTTCTCCTACGATCTCAAATAGTTGCTGAGAGGAGTTAGCTTTCATCAATTTCCTAGAGAAGTCCTCCATTCCCTCTTCCCCTCAGATGGATGTCAAGGAGGCATTATGTTTCACCCTTTCTCTGATGGGTTTCCCATTCCCCTCTTCTTCCTAGATAAATGCTGGTGAGGCGTTAGGTTTCATCGTCTTAGGCGGGTCCCATGCTAACTCCCCTTTGGATAGATGGTAGGTAGGGTTTAGCTTATGCGATTTCTTGGACAAGTTTCCATTTCCACTCCCTCTTAGATTGATGCTGGCTTAGTTTATGTCATTCTTGGATGGGGTTTCCTAAACCAATCGCTCCTCAGAAGATGTCGGGGAGGGCCTAGCTTAACAGTTTCCCAAACAGGGTTCCCTAAATCAATGGCTCCTCAGATAGATGCCATGAGGGCTAAGCTTCCACTATTCCCTGTACAAGGTTCGCCAAACCAATTTCCCCTCAGATAGATGTAGCTTGAGAGGCTTACTTCCACCATTACCTGAACAGGGTTCCTAAACCAATTGTCCCTTAGATAAATGCCCTGGAGGCTTAGTTTCCACCGTTTCTCGGACGCGGCTCCATAAACCAATTGCCCACCCCTACCCTAGATAGATGCCCTAGAGGATTTAGCTTTCACTATTTTGGGATGGGTTTTATAAACCAATTGCCCCTCAGGTAGATGTCAGGGGGCTTAGTTTCCATCATTGAGGTTACCTCGCCAATTGCCTCTCAGGTAGATGAGGATGAGGGTTTTAGGTTCCATAGTCCCTTGGATGGGCTTTGTCTTCTAATTGTCCCTCAAATTAAAATTTATAGTTTTACTTAATTTGTCTACCTTCACTGTTAAGTTTCCTAATTTTTTTGCAACATTGCCTAAAATCCTTGTGATATCTTTTCTGCAGTGATTTGAGATGGTGATTTGATTTTGCTATTTCTTTGAAGGAGGTGGCTTTATGTTAGATTATGTATACTAGTACCTATGAATTGGTGTAATAGTAATATTATGTTGTCTATTTATACTGCTAAGTGCTCAAATATTTTGTAATTGTTTTTCAATGTAATGGTTATCTTTGTTGATTGTTTTCTATTTTGGTTATAGCTTTTGCAGAATCTTTAATAAACATGTTGCATTTCCAACCTATAAACCCACCATTTGTAATGGTAAGAGTATGTCGATGGAGGAGCTGGTAGCCTCCCGACTCCATGCATTCATCTGGATTGGAGTAGTAGTCCAAGATTAGGGTGATTGTGGCTCATGTTTTTCGTGGTGTAAGGCACAAAATGCCCAAAACCGTAGAAACTCGACATTATTTGCATCATCCTACCTTTATAGTAATATTCATGAAATTTTGGTGCTGTATATTGATTTTACAGAGAGTAAATATCCCCATTAATAGACATGTAGAATTTCTCAGTTATTGATACATATGAACAAAAAAATGTGGTTGTATCTTTTTATATTTTCAGCAAAGCAAAGCATCCATAAATATGTGCAAAACTCATTTTCACCGTTTCTAGATCGGAATCCTTGTTCCAACTAGCTTTTCATGTAATACCAACTCGCTTATTAGAATTTTCATTTATTGCTTTCAAATGTTGTGTTTTATTCTAGCGTGCTTTTCTCTAACTATAGCAACTTGCTTTTTCATATTTTACCAATTTGCTTCTTTTGCAACTAAGGCAACTTGCTTTCTAAATTGATTTTTTTAAAATTGTACTAACTTGCTATTTCAAATTTTACCAACTTGCTTCTTTTGCAACTAAGGAAACTTGCTTTCTCGATTATGGTTTTATCACTCATCTCTTGATTAATGGTTGGTAGGGAGGCGTTAAATTTCACCATTTTCCAGACAGTTTGATTACTCACCCTCCAAGCTAAGATGGATGGCTGGGAGGTGTTTACTTTTTAGGCAATTTAGTATTAGAATGAAGAGCAATACTTGTCATGCAATTTGCTTTTCCTAAAAATCAACAAAAAGGGACACTCAAAATCATCAATGCTTGTCATGCAAATTTTTTTGGGTAAGAAACAAGTTATACAATTTTCTAGCCAACTTATATTAGCATGGAGAGTAATACTTGTCATGCAATTTGCTTCTATCAGTTTACAAAACTACATATTCTTGCTTCATGTTTCTTAGCATGTGTTTCTTGTCATGCAATTTATTCTGCCAATTTCTGTTAGTTTTTTCCTCTTATGATTAGGTTATGACGGCTTATGTCACCTGTGGTGTAAGGCACAAAATGCCCATGACCATAGAACTCCAATATAACTTGCATATCCTACATGTATAGGCAATTTATAGAAACAGTTAGACAATTTTTGTGATATATTGCTTTTGCGAAAACCAAAATATTCCCATCACAACTAAACATGTAGAGTTGCCCATTTCTTACTTGGAAAACATATGAACAAACAAACTATGGGTCATATCCTATTATATTTTTCAGCAATGCAACTTATTCATAAATATGGGCAAGTTGCTTTCTAACTTGCTTAGGTTTAAGGTAGTGTTAGGGTTCGGGGTTTTGGTGTTAGGGTTAATGTTTAGGGTTTCCAGGCTAGTGTTTCATTGTGTAATGACTTGCTTTTAATTTTTGTAATTTGCCTTTTCAGTTTTAGGAAACATTTCATCCTAATTGACCAGTTACTCTTGTTTTGATCTAGTCAACTTGCCTTTTCATTTTGATTCAATAAGTTGTTACTTTTTGTAAATTTTCTTTCAATTTCCTTAGGCATTAGCGTTTTGTGGTTATGGTTGGGTTTAGGAACTTGCTTTTTTAATTTTAGCAACTTTAAATTTTTTCCATTGTGGTGATTTGTTTTCAATTTCCAATAACTTGCCTTTTCATATTGCAGCCGCTGCTTCCGGTCCAATCGTTCATGTTGGTGTTTGAGAACAAATGAACACACAAGAAAAGAAAGGAAAAGATATCAAAATGAAACCAAAACTATACGCAATATTAGTCTTGTTTCCAAGATTTTGTTGCAATTGAGTGCGATGGTTAAAATGGACGGTGCATGGGATGCTTGGTTGAAAAGATATAAAAAGGTTAATTCGGATCCAGATACATACAACTTCCTATCTCATTATAGAAAAAAAAATCAAGAGGCATAATACAAAAGGTTAGCACTAAAGGGTTGTGCTGATTTGGTTTGGTGCTAAAATCTCTCCTGAACGCCTTTCAAAAAAAATCTCTCCTGAACGCCACCACGTGCGCGGTGGTGAGACAACACGCGCGAAACCCCAATGTCGTTTGGCGTTTTCTTTTGTCTTTTTTGTCTTTTCTGGAAAACATGGGATAATGCGTTTTACACTTGTCTAAATTGGGTGTGTGGGTGTGTGCTTTGTCGTGCTTTGTAATGCACGTTTGCTGCGTCCTAATTATATAGTACATGGGTTTAGATAATTATGTATATACATAGTTATTTAAGAAAAAGTATTTGCGCTCGAGGGCTAAGCACACCCTGACCTCAACGCAGCTCTGCCCCTGATGTCAAGTGGTGATAATTTTCGCTCTCTATATGTTCATTGACTAAATTTTTCAGAAAATCAAATGATTCCTTTGAACGTTCACTAGTCAAAAAAGAGAGAAAATTTTCAATCGTTGAATGCAAGTTTATATTCATCCCTCTCCCTGTCTCCCTTTTGCATATCCCCACACCAGAAAAGAAATTTGTATTTTCATCTCTTGATGAGCATTATGTATATTGGAATAAGTTCCATTTCAGATCAATTTTTTTAATGAATTGTGCCAGTGAATCAATTTTTTTCAAAAGAAGTCTACCGTTTTAGTATATTTAAGCTCAAAATTCCTGCTTTGAACCACATTTCCCCGTCTTGACACATTGGGTCCGCCTGTCAGGCTAATGTGGACGCATTTTGGTGGCCATTTTTCACCCATTATTTTCGTTCCTCTTCCCCGCGCTGCATCAATCTATGACTCAGTGGCGCACTGGTGACCCTAAGGGCTTGTTTGGTTGGACTGTGACTGTTGACAAAGCTGATGTTGGCTGGCTATCTACTGTGAGGAAGTAAATATATAGCTTTTGATTTATCCAAACCACCTACAACATTTTAGAAAATGAGCACTGAAATTTTAACACATTGTAAAAAGCTAGGGGAAGACGGCTTTTTCAAATAACTAAATTTGCATTGCAAAATTCACAGCTATCGTTGAACAAAATTGCTGAAATGCTAGCCGTTTGATTGGACTGTAATTTTTCCAGTAAAAAACTGCTGAAAAGTTGACCGTTTGAAACTAAGTTGGAGAGGCTGTGGTACCTCGGCGTCTCCTATAACGAGCTTGTTGGCGCGCTCTGACCACGGGCCAACCTCAAATAACCCATGCTGCGCCCAAGCGGTGCTCGGGAACGCAGCGTGGCCCGACTGGTCCCGACTCCACGACGTATGGATCCCGGCGTTGCTGCCTTGGGCTTAAATGCTCGATGGAGACATCCCGAGCTCTTCTTGTGGAGAGGACCATAAAGCGGAGCAGATCAACAAGGGACTTGGGGAGTCGAGATGTCTTAGCTCATGTGCACCTATGCTTAGATTGAAGTGGCTAGGAGCTCGGGGACGGTGGCGCTCGTGCTTACCCAACGCTTAAACCGTGCAACTGCTCGATGCCCTTGGAAACTGGCCATGGTATGGGAAGAAGCCACTGCCGGACGTGAGGTAAAGTAAGAAAATGTGCGCAAAAGAGGAACCGCCTATCTGGACCCATGCCGGCGTACCTCGCTACGATAAGAGGCCTCCACGATGGCCTTGGAGAGAGCATGCTAGGTGGAGCACCATGTTAGTCTGGTAGGCATGCCCAAGCTGTCAGAAAGGGGAAGTGACTAAATATGGTTCAAAATGGACTTTAAGACTTAAATTTGGTAGAAAAGGGAAAAAGCAAATGTGGTATTTAGTATGAATCAGTGGTTCAAATTAATTTATTTTATATAATATGATGATTTGGAAGTAAATCTATGACAAGTTTACTAATATGAATTCCATGTCTCACATATAGTGGTCTTAAAACATTGACTTCACCCATTCTGAAATGGCGAGAATTTGGTATATCAACGGTTAAAGTTTTATTAGTTTATACTATCTTTTTTTAGTGCATTAGTTTATACTATCACTACTGAAAATTTCATTTATCGCGATGAGGATTTTTATCCCATCAGGCGTGGCAAAAATTCGATTGGATATGCACACTGTGCGTGAATTGTTGATTTCTACGTGTGCATAATGCGAATGGATGGTGAATGATCTGCACTCGATTTTTCGAGACGTTTGTAGATAGCATTCCCGAGAATACACCCGTCGAAAACATAGTACGAGGAACCAGCCGGGGCAGATAACCGCGTTGGGTAATTTTATAAATATTATTTTAAAAACAAAGAATTCAAAATCTACACGTCCGGTTTCAGAAATTACAAAAGTAGCACCCTGTCGGCCGCCCGTGAGATGACAGGGGGCTTGTCATCCGACGGTGGAACGATAAGCCCCCGAGTCGTCCAACCGTACTCATGTATATCACTACTACAAAACACGTCATCCTGGACCCTGCCATCACTGACGGGTAAGAATATCCGTCAGTGATGAAACCATCAGTGACAGGTTTTGATGAAAATATTATCACAGACGGGCAAAATAAATACCGTCAGTGATGTCGAGTATATCACTGACGGGTAATAAAAAGACCCGTCCGTGATGTGAATCCCGCCAACTCCGAAATTTCAAAACCCGAAATTTTGTCATCACGGACGGGTCGATTTTCTAACCCGTCAGTGATGCGTAGACTCATCACTGACGGGTAAAAAAGAGACTTGTCCGTGATGTGAATCCCACCAACTCTAAAATTTCAAAACCCTAAATTTTGTCATCACGGACGTGTCATTTTCTGACCCGTTAGTGATGTGTGAAACTCATCACTGACGGGTTAAAAGAGACCTGTCCGTGATGTGAATCCCGCCAACTCGAAAATTTTAAAACTCTAAATTTTGTCATCACGGACGGATAGTTTTCTGACCCGTCAGTGATGTGGAACTCATCACTGATGGGTTAAAAAGAGGCCTGTCCGTGATGTGAATCCCGCCACGAAATTTCAAAATCCGAAATTTTAGAATCCCATGGGGTATATAATTCACCTCAATGCCCCTCAGTGCAGATCCAGATCCATATTTTTTCCTTCTCCCTTTCACCCTCCTCTTCTTCCTTCCACCCTTCTCCTCCTCTCCTCCTCTCCTTCCTTCCACCCTTCTCCTCCTCTCCTCCTCTCCTCTCATTCTTCCCATCCAAATCGACCGCAAGGGAGCATATCCTCCTCACGTCACCATCCCCGTAGGAACATGGTGGAGATTACACGGGAGTTTCAGTTGGATTCGAGATAAGAAAGATCCTCCTGAGTCAATTTTTATGTCTTTTGGGCACTAGTGCCTAAATTTTTTATTTTTAAAATTTTTTCTCGTATTTTTTTGTAGTAGCTCTACTCCCTCACGGTTCGGAATCCACAAAAATTACTGCATTTGGAGCTCGGGAAGAAGTTCAACGGAGGGAACAGAGGGTTCGGTAGCGGAGATTATTCGTTCGGAGGATTCGGTAGGCCGAATTTGGAGTGAAATTTTTTTATTTTTAAAATTTTTTCTCGTATTTTTTATAGTAGCTCTACTCCCTCACGTTTCGGAATCCACAAAATTACTGCATTTGGAGCTCGGGAAGAAGTTCAACGGAGGGTCGGAAGAGGCGACGTTTCATTCGGAGGGGCAAAAGTCAGTCTTAGAGGGTGAATTTGGAGGTGAAAAATTGTACAAGTCTAAAGACGAGTAGATTTTTCAGATGCGCCTCGTCGATACGGTCATTTTGAGTGGTCGTGGACCCAAAACGGACACCGTATGCAAAGTTACAGCCGTTTTTAGTGAAACCCTACCTGGCGGTACCCGGGTAAGGCTTTTTTTTGCGCCTCTGAAAACGTCATCACTGACGGGTAGAAAAAGTACCCGTCAGTGATGACTTGCATCACGGACGGGTTAAATATTTACCTGTCAGTGATGGTACAGTCATCACTGACGGGTATTTTTTACCCGTCCGTGATGACTTTTCGTCACCTGTGAAAACGTCATCACTGACGGGTAAAAAAATTACCTGTCAGTGATAACTACCATCACGGACGGG
The DNA here is from genome assembly GCA_019208055.1 of Stipa capillata. Classification (NCBI taxonomy): domain Eukaryota; kingdom Viridiplantae; phylum Streptophyta; class Magnoliopsida; order Poales; family Poaceae; genus Stipa; species Stipa capillata. Next base: position 10,178 of record JAGXJF010002397.1, on the reverse strand, counting down.
TAAATATTTAACCCATCAGTGATGACTTTATCGGTGACGGGTAATTTACCCGTCACTGATAATACGAGTCATTACTGACCTTTAGTTGCTGACGGGCCAAAAAACCCGTCACTGATGTGGGTTTTTGGCTCATCAATGTTGACATTTTCTGTAGTAGTGTATGTTCATGGATTGAAGTTGTACCTGGCTATGCTGTCGGCCGCCCGTGAGACGACAGGGGGCTTGTCATCCGACGGTGGAACGATAAGGCCCCCAGTCGTCCAACGATAAGCCCCCCCAGTCGTCCAATCGTTGGACGACTGGGGGGCTTATCGTTCCACCGTCGGATGACAAGCCCCTGTCATCCAACGGTCGAATGACATGCGTCTTGTCGCGCTTTTCGGCTGAGCTGTCGGTGGCCCGTGGGAGAACAGGGGCATGTCAGTCGACTGTTGGACGATAAGCCCCCTGTCATCTCACCGGCGGCCGACAGGGTGCTACTTTTGTAATTTCTGAAACCGGATGAAGATCTCGAATTCTTTGTTTTTAAAATAATATTTATAAAAAAAATTCCATAGTCGGTGGGGTTGACAACCTTGACGGGTAATCCCCGACGTACGTTCACCTGGCTGGCAGAGGCACAGTCCAGTTGCCGATCGACAAGTGTTCCCTATCAGCCTCCATTGGGGATTGCCGTTAGGAATGGTATTCCCGTCGGCTGACAGACACAAAAGATGATTAACGTCACTTGATCCTTGATCCTGCCGGTTTTCGATCGAGAGTGTCATTGCCAGTGGAATGAGTTTTACCCTGACATTTCTACTGCCCAGATAAATGGAGAATCTAGTATGTATACACACCGTAACTTATATTTCGTGACACCAGAATACTAGGAGACCAAACATGCCCTTAGCAGTCTAATCCCCTCCATTTTGCTACATCTATCCACGGTCTATCATGTGACTAGGACCGGTTTGACCTATTTGAAAGCATTCACATGAGGCGGGAAGTGAAAATATTACGATTACTACGCCGGTTTACTAATAAACAAATATTTGTAAGCAGAGACCTTAAGATAATGGATAAACCTAAAAGCATCTCTAACAAGCTATTTCTTAGCTTATAACTAAAAAGAGAGAGAAAGAGCGTAATTACACACAAGAAATAAACTCTCTAGCAAGTCATTTCTTTACCTTGTAACTAAAACTCTCAATAAATTTTTGGTGGATCCCACTTAAAGAAACAATTATAGCATCCAACAACAAAAATTGCTTATTTCTAATTTCTAAGTATTAGCAAGTCATTTTTTGTTTAAGAGTTTTTTTTCTCTTTCTTTTTATTTTCTCTTCCATATCATAAAAAACTGATATGAAATCTTTTAAGAAACAATTAAAGTATACTATTGCAGAAAAAGCAATATGGTATTTATGGCATGGGCCATGTCAAATTCATTAACCCCATAGCCTAACTATAGCAGTGATTGGGTTGATCTTTTTTGCGCTCTAGATCTTCCTACAGAATTGTGATCAATCTAGCACAACACTCGACGGATCGAGTGCTGGAAAGTGAAAACGACACAATGGCTCTTGTCTCGCGATTGTCATGCGGTCTCACTCTCTGATAACCACCCGTACAGTGGATGGGCATGTGATTGCCTAACTATGCAGGGAAGTAACAGTATGCATCATGTCCCGTTGCAGGAATGCTCAACGCCACTCTCACCCTGTCGTGTTGTGCTGCGCAGTGAATCTCGATAGTAAACAGAGATATTTACTAATTACAGTAATCTAAAAACTGCTTTCAACTGATTATTATATTCAAAAGTAAGGAGACTGTGTTGTCGAAAAAAAACCAAGGGTATCCTGGTGCGTGTCAAAAGTCACCCAAATACCAAATGGGGCTCGGTTAAATTTTGTTCCTGAGGGAAGCTTGGTCAATTTTTGAGCTGTACCAACCTGAATAGGTCAGATTTCACTATGCTGGCGGGGAAAAGGCAGCGGAGGCGAACCGTGACGTTAGCGATCGGGAGGTCATGTGACATTCGTAGTCACCCAAAAGTATAGGAAGGATGTATCCACCCAGCCAACACACTACCCGCTCCGGCGAGAGCACTCTGCCGCCGCAGATGGTCCATCAGCTGTCCTTCTCCTCGCCGGTCCATGAGACCTCGGAGATGGTGGCTGTTGATGCGACTCCAGCTTGCACGAACCCGTCCCGTTGCACCATCCGGACAATTGACACATGGCCAAATCCAAGGCCTAGAGCAGCATATGGTGACTCAAGAGGTGGCTACGCGGCGGACCGCTTAGACCCTGTACAATGCAGGTGCTTAGACAGGTGCCTCAGGAAAAAAACCTATTTTTTTTGTGAGATCGGTTTACACAAGTGCTTAGGAAGGGTGACAGAAGCAAAATTTAGCTTCCGGTGCTAGGCTGGTGCTTACGGGTGACAGGTGCTTCAACTGGTGCCTATCTCAGCAGCAAAATCAAGAGATCAAAAAGACTGCTGCATTGGAGATAACAGGTGCCAGAATAGGTGCTACATGAATATTAAAGCAGCTTAAGTACCCATATGAAGTACTCTACATTGCAAGTCACATAATTTTTTTTGAGACATAACGCTACTCTCTCTCTCTTTAAGCACTGGTCTATAAGCATTCTGCATTGTACATGGCCTTATACGTGTAGGGAGGCTGAGGTGGTTGAAGATTTCTATGGTCAGTTGTGGATCATCCCCTCTCGTCATCTTCCACGAGTTAGGGTTTCTCCTCCCAACCACCACCCATCTCTCGTCTAGATTCACCACGACCTGGTGGCCATGAAGTGATTCACACCCAAGGATTGCCATCCGATTCGTAGCTCTGACCACTTCCTCTCCAACCCCACATAGGCTCACGCGTGATTTCTAGTGCCCTAGAAAGGGTAAGGCTTCGTTCGTGGAGGTGGTGAGGAAGGCATCCATGGCGGGGGTTGACGGCAATAGGGGACGGGTTGGTTTTGGTCGTGGAGATGGGTAGGTGACTCCAGCGTAGGGCCCCACATGTTGACCGTTGACTAATCAGGCGCTTCCGCCAGATGATCCCTGCACCTCAAGCCCCGGCTCCAGCTCCGGCACAAGTGCAGTGCACACGCCATCCACCAAATCAATGACAACAACCGGGAGTTGTGGAGGTGCGCCCGATTGATCCGTGATACAAGGATGTAGTATGTTACAATTGTGGACTCCTGGGACATTTCGAGGGGATTTGTGAACAACTTAAGATCTACTTCAAGTGCAATACCGTTGGACACCACATGAACAACTACCCAGAATGGGGGAAACAACTTCCCATCGCACAATATGTGGGTAGCGCCAATCAGGGTCTGGGTTTTTTCGCCTGTCCATCGACTTTGAAAGTGTTGTGCAATGGTTGAATTTGACAAAATTTGGTGTGGTCTTTGTCACCGAGGGACAGATTTCGTTGAAGGATGTGGAGGCTCGTATGTCAGCCATCTGGGATGCCAATTGGCCGTGGCAGATTAGGCAGCTGGAAACACAAAAGTTCTTGGTTCATTTTCCTCCTCGCAAAAAGGTACTGGATTTGGCAGATATTCCATCCATCAATCTGAAGGAAGGTGTGGACAAGGTAGCATTTAAGGTTGTAGCTTGGGAGGGTAATTTACCTGCTGTTGGGGAGCTGCAAGAGGTTTGGATACAAATTAGAGGAATCCCACCCAAGTGGTGCTCTTGGTCAGTGATTGTTCAAGTTGTCAAGTGTTTTGGGTTGCTTCTGGATGTGGACTTGGATGGTATTTTCAAGTCCTTCTATGAAGTGGTCAGGGTCAAGCTTGCTGTCAAGAACCCCCTCAAGATTCCTACTGAGAGAGTGTTTGTGATGTACTCCTACTCCAATAGCTAAACCAAGTACTGATCACCTTGACAATGGTAATGATGATGACCTGGATGATGATGATGATGATGATGATGAAGTAGATGACTTGGATGATGAGTTAGATAAGAATCAGATGGATGAAGATGGGAAACAGACTGTGCCTGAGCAGTTAGGAAAGAAATTTCCACTGGCGCTGATGGAACAATGTGTACTGAAGTTGGAGTGCAAGATGTTGGAAAGGTCGTTAGTCACCTGGAGCTGAAGAGACAATGGTGAGTACAATAATATACGCTGGTGGCGTCTTTCAGGAGTTGTGATGATCTGAAGGCATTATCTTTCTGGTTTATCCTGTTGCTTAGGAGCTGTGATGATCTGAATACCTATTCTATTACTTTTCCTGCTCGTTTCTTGGTGCCTAGTTTTTGGGTTGCAAGGTTCCTGGAGCTTAACTGCCATAAAACTCGGATGACGTTTGTTTCATTTTCTTAATGGAAATGGAGCAGGGGCTCGGCCCTTTTCCTCTAAAGAAAGATGTCACTGTGCTGCCAAGTGCTAACCTAACATAGATCGGTCACACATATCGGGGTGTCCAGTCGGTTTGTTCGATACAATATGATTATTACATTATGCACAGCCCTAGAAAAATTATTGTACTCACCATCGTGTAGAAGACGTTGTGGCAGAGGATCTTAACGAGGGCGAACGCGATCTTGACGGGGATCAGCCACCGCGCCCTGCTCCACCGCTTCATGGTCTCCTCCCGCCGCTCCACCGGCATGGCGGCGAATGGGAGGACGTAGGGGAATCCAGCGGAGACGCACAGCCGGCCGCACAGCGCCAGCGTGCCGACCCTCGTGCTCAGGGCCCAGAGGATGACCCGCATCAGCACCAGCGGCTCCCATATGCCCCGGGTGATAGCCAACTCTGCAACCTGCGATGAAAAATTAAGCGCTTTTATGTACGCTCTCGCAGGTGAAGAAAAATTAATGAACTGCATGCACGTATTTTAAAGCAGTTATTAAGTGTAATTAAGGAATTGTCAGTAATTCATAGTACCTTGGTATCATGCAGTTTTCTTTTGAGAAGTGTACATGAAAACAGAGCGGTGGTTGCAGTTATAGATGGGACCTTTCGCAGAAATGCTTTGCAAGTGCATGATAATCAGAAAAAACTAACTGATATATGCTCTAAATCAGATCAGCAACTCAGCATGGAAAACGAAGTTGTTAGTAGTAGTGGCAAAATAACAAGACGGGATTTTTAATGCACAGCGCGGAGTTTAGTGAATCAATCCTGATAGATTATTTTATAGTTATTGTATCATTGTCAACTTTTGTGTACTTTTCCATAACTTCACATGCTCATGCTCGGTCTAACTTAATCTCAAACAGTTGTGGTGTGTGCCTGTCCTTTTCGTTGTTGTTGAATTATTCCCTGCCTTGAATTCTCAAAAGAGAGAATCAGAAGAATCCAGTACGAACGGCCTCATACAAAGGGCCAGAAAAATACAGATAATTACGGGCAAGGCCACGTGCCAAGGAGTCTATTGAGTTGCCTAATTTGACAGACAAAAGTGGGTGATATATTTTCACACTGCTTTAGGCTTTAGAAGTAGAATCGAAGTAGGCCATAAATATTTGTATAACTATTACGTTAGGTAAATCTTGAATTTTATATTTCTCAGTTTTGATATTATATTAAATTATATATAGTTAATCAGTTCCTTCAAAAGTCTAAGCTTATGGAGTAAACTGGGCTGTATATTTTCAACATAATTAATCCACAGAGGGATGAGACATGTCTGCCTCCACTCTTAACCGAACCACTGAAGACCAAGGCGTCGCCGACGACTACCGGGTGAAACAACAACCTCCTGGGTCAATTTTCAAAGACATGGAGGAAGGTTGACAGCTTTCTTTCTGCCTCCCGAGAAGTGCCCAAATCTGGGTAGAAGGAAGATGAGCTCTGGGTCAAGGCTTGATCTCTGGGCGCCGGCGGCTGAAATGGCCCTGAGAGGGCCAGATTTGCCGAAGCAAAGAACAAATAGGTACCGTGTGACCATGATTCGTGAGGTACGTTGCCGTCGAAAACCACGAATAAGGCTCGAAAATGCTCGGATTAAGCAAGCAACGGGGGAGAGAGAGGGAGCGGAGCAGGGTAAGAACTGGCGCGATGCCATGAACAAAGTTACAATAGATCTAGACTCCGAGCAAACTTCATCCAGATTCTCAAAACAGAGAGGGGTTGGGTCATGTCACCAACTTTGAGGTACCGTCACATGATGAACCAATCCATGATGGATGAGCTTATCCATGAACCAAACAACCCCTTTCATCTACAAGAGAGCAAGCATATATAAAACCATCCGAAGAAAACTAAGAAACATAATAACTCTAGAGATAATTCAAGACATGGAAAAAAGTGCAAGAGAAAACAAGAAATCCTGACCCCCAAAAACTATTGGTAGACAATCCAAGACGACGAGGACCATGTAGCTAGGGTTTGACAGGTTGTTATGGACCCATGAGCTCACCTCGTCGGGGACGGTGCAGTCGGCGCCGGAGGCGAGGTAGAACCGCTCGAGGTCCTTGCCGCTGGTCGGGTCCCCGCGGCCACCGGGGCGAAGGCCCTCCTCCGCCGGCAGCGACGGGATAAGCGCGCCGCACATGGCCCGGAGCGCCTCCATCTGCGCTGGGTGCAGCCCGTGCGTGTACTTCTCCCGCCTCAGCACCCGCAGCAGCGGGTGCCCCGCCGCCTTCTCCTTCTTCTCCTCCCACTCCTGCGCCGCCATTACTGACGAGTGGCGGTGGAGGATGCTCACAAAATCTGGCTTTGTCTGACGCCGTGCAAGGTCTGTCCCCTGGCGCGCGCGCGTATATGTAGAACTCTGGCTTTGTGTATTCATTTGCAGAGAGGAGAGATGATAGGTATGCAGCCTGATATACGTCGATCTCGTTATTAAGACTGCTCACCAGCACCCTGAAACGTGTACGCATAATACGTTTGGAACATTTGTGAGAATCACGTAGGTAGTAAACTTCTTTGAGTAACTCATGTCGATCTACATTTAACCGGTGGGTAATTCAACTGGTATAGCACGCGTACGTGCCTTGTGGTTGATACGTGGCGCCCGAATTAATTTCGAGTCAGCTAACTATCGATATGCATGGGGGTTATCCGTCGATTTTCCATGATTTGATCCTGTGGTGTCTTGGTTGCCGAGACTTAAGCCAGTACTATAGAATCGATTTGTACAGACGGTTCGGAAACACCGAGCGGGACGGTTTTTTGAACCGTCTATATGAAACAGTCAGTACAAATCAGGTTTGTACAGACGGTTATTGCCGTCTGTACAAATAATTAGTACAGACGGATCCACACACGAACCGTCTGTGATATTCTCTGGTACAGTACCTCCAAAGCATTTGTACAGACGGTTCCATCCACAAAACCGTCTGCCTAAATGCATTGAACAGTACCTCAAAAGTATTTGTACAGACGGTTCCATTCCCAGAACCGTCTGAACAAAGAATTTGTACAGACGGTTCTACCCCTGGAACCGTCTGTACTACTGCTGTGGCAGGAAAACAATGCTACCGCGGCAGCGGAAACAACCGTTTCTACTGCCGCGGTAGCAGTGCGGTTGTACAGACGGTGCTGCCGCCTGCTGCCACGGTAGCAGAAACAGACGTTTCAACTGCCGCGGCAGCCGTGCGGCAAGGCGGCGTTGCTGCCGCCTGCTGCCGCGCGGCAACGGAAATGGCTGATTCCGCTGCCGCGGCAGCAGTGCGGCAGGGCGACGGTGCTACCGCCTGCTGCCACGGCAGCGGAAATAGAGGTTTCTGCTGCCGCGGCAGCAGTGCGGCAGGGCGACGGTGTTGCCGCCTGCTGCCACGGCAGCCGTGCGGCAAGGCGACGTTGCTGCCGCCTGCTGCTGCGGCAGCGGAAACTACCGTTTCTGCTGTCGCAGCAGCCGTGCGGCAGGGTAACGATGCCCGGTGCGGCCGCGGTCCTGGCGCGACAGTGAAAACGCTAGAAACAAAGTGATCAATCACAGGCATAGCATACACAGACACACAATGTACTCATTGATCTTAGACATAGCATTCAGAAGCAAACATGAAACGTCATTCTCAACCACAAAGTCATTCACATACATTGTTAGGGAAAAAACTCTCAAGTCATTGAGGAGCAACATTTTGAGGACAGTGGAATTCTCCGGTTTCCTTCAACACCTCTCTAAGTATGAAAGCTATTAACTGTTTTTGAACAAACCGGACGCCCTCAGTGTCGAGCTCATTTGTAGGGAACTTAAAACTCTACAGAAGGAATTAAATAGCTAGGTTAGGCACGACGTCCGAACGATGAAAAATGGAACTACATATAGTGTAATGACACTAACCTCCACATCTACCGGACTAGAGCGAACGATCTGCATCATATATGTCGCGACATAGTATCCACAGAGATTGTTGCTCGGCGGCTGCTTGTGGCACTGTAGAAATCATGGTTACGTGCAGGGTAATTTTAGTTTTACCGAATACATATTAGAACGTGCGAGGTGATTATTCTTGGGCGAGGGAGGAATTATTACCGGGAAATGAAATCGGTGGGTCGGTTCGGTTTTGTGTTGTTTTCACAACCCCCCTTGGCAACATACTTCTTGAACGCCCCGTTGAGCACCGTCGTCAAATCTGCATACTTCTCTGGTGGGTAGTCCCTGGAGTCGAAGTACGTGGCATGTAGATGTTGTGGCTCGAGGCAGACGAGCATCCAGTGGAATCCATAGTTGTACGGTAGAAGAATGACGCGCTTAGTACAGAGAAGGAGCATGACGTCCGAAATGTATTCCTCGACCTCCTTCGGCTGGAATTTGACCATTGTGCATATGACCACTTGTGGATCGAGGAATTCGATATTAGGATTTTCTACCCTAGCCTCTTGAATCATATGTCTACACATAAAAGTAATGTTATTGAAAGAGCGTATCAATAAGTTAGGTAATTCATTTAGCTTAAACAGTGATTGCTAACACTTACAGTGTCCAGCATCTTAATAGGCTGACATCGAGGGCGTCATGACGGTAGAGGTCGGATAAATCCGAGAAATCGACGGTAAAGGTTTCACCTGGATGGAGGAAATATTGCCGCTTGTACGTGGCGCTGATATTTTGAGGAAGCGCTGTCTCCTCGTTGGACCTCTTCATGTAAAAATCGTGCACAATCTGAGCTGCCCAACCAAGTCGTTCTAACGCCGCCCGTGTCACTAGCAGCTGCCGTTCTGTGTAACTTCTTATCTCGGGTTCTTCTTCTACCTCTTTGCTCTTGGCCGACTTTGTGCTATTTCTGGTGGCCCTACGCTGAGCTTGAGGAGTCGTTTTGGCAGCCTGTTGGCTAGATTTGCTAGATTGCTGAGATTGTGCTGAAGCGGATTTCACCTTCGGTGGAGGAGCACGGATTGAGAAATCTGGACCGTAATGTACCGGAGACAGCGGCCGTGCAGGAGGTGGAGGGGCAACCAGGGAAATGTAACTTCTTCGGCCACTGGATGAACGTGTGGACGGCCTGCCCCAGTGTCGTGACATCGTCCTCCGGCGGTACAGGAAGTGTGAAGGAGGAGCAATTCGCATGCACCATGTCCACTGCCACCTTAGCGTTACCCCGCCGCTAGCGGAACTCCGTGCACCGTCGTGTCTTCGAAATATGGAAATGCTAACCCCATGCCAACCTCAAGCATGTCAGTAGGGGCCAAAACAGCTAGGCACGAGGAGCTTGCACTTAGTTGCCACTACTATGTCGTCGACAGGGAATCTTTCACTGACGACTTCACGCGGAATCGGCTCGACATGTAAGTCGTCGGCGCGGTCGTCATCTGGAACGTGGTCATGAGCGGATTGTTCATGGACGTCTTCGGCATTGTCATTTTCCATGGATGCGTAGCTACTCCTGCGCCGAGCATGTGGGGATGAGCCTGCGGAGCTACGTTCGGCCGCGGCGGCTGCATCCTCCTGCCTTATCTGCCGTACCCGTTCTTCGACCCTTGCATCGATCCTCTGTTCTAGGCCTGCATATATTTCTTCCATCAGCTCTTTTTTATCCGTTCACGCTCGGCTGCCTCGCGCTCTGCTTTCGTTCTCCTCCGACTCCTGTACGAACCCGCATCGTCGGGGAATCCCAACTTCTATGAAACCGTCACCCCCACGCCACGCGTTCGACCCGGGTGCTCTTTGTTTCCCAGAGACGAGGTTAGTATATCCTTTTCCCTGGCTGCTTGGAAAGTTCCTTGAGCGGATTGTTCTGACAGTCGCAGAATGTTTTCAGCCACTTGA